>OW804094.1:3963501-4306602 GCA_942159475.1 Sthenelais limicola | reverse complement strand
TATTTTAATAATAGTTAATGGGTTTTTTTCATCATTTTTACCCCCAAAATGATTAAAATCTTACACAATTCTTGTATCTTTAAAGCTATAAATTAAACATTTAACTTCTATTTCTTTACTTAACGATTAGGATAAAACAATTAACAATATGGGAAAACGTTTATATTCTTCATATGAGTATTATAAAAGTACCCAATTCAATTCATCTCATGCAATACCTTGTGTATGTATTTTATAATAATCATAGGGAGAATATAAACGTTTTCCAACATTGTTAACTACGTAGGTTCAATCCAATTCAATTCAATTCAAGACATTTTTTATTTGCATAAATGTGATGTGTTTCAGGGAAATGAGTCATAAGTCGCAAAATGGATATTATTCAAAGTGTTTTATTTATGAGATATCGTTGTTGGAATATTCTAATTCTTAGGGTACTTAATGCTGCTAATGATATTAATACATGTACGAAATTTCAAGGCAATGTATTAAATATATCTATGCATTTCTAAGGTCGTCTTATGGAGTATATTTAGGCACTTTATTAGTAATTATCCACCCAAAAATATCAATAACTTTTTTTTCAAAAATTAAATATCAAACTTATGATATAGAAACACTACTTAGATGTCCTTGATGTTTACTACCATTAGAATCGGTTTGAGCTCATCTAGTCAAATATGATGGTATCTCAAAATCAATTTTTTGCGACTTATGACTCATTTCCCTGAAACACATCACAAATGATGACTACAAAAAGGAAGGCCCAGTTTTGAAACCTAGGTTCCAAGTCTTCCAGTGGGTTCCTGGTGGTTGGTTGTTGCCAAAACTGATTTACAATAAAATACTCTGATATAAATTTCATGGCAAAATATCTTTAATAAAAACCCAGATGCATGTGACCTGCGAAAAAATAACCTCTTCCAAGATTATATAGGTCACATGTATCTGGTTTTTTATTAAAGATATTTTGAATATTCTAATAATTAAAATATCTAATATATCTTATAATTTTAAAAATTAAATATTTTTCCAAGTGCTTAGTCTTAGACATTATTATTACGGTTGTTATTAATATCATTTTTAATTTAATTTTCTCTTCTTTCCCACATTGTTCACTACGTAGGTCACATGTATCTGGGTCTTATTAAAGATATTTTGAATATTTTGAATTTAATATAATCATTTTTTTTTAAAATATTTTATATTTTTGAAAATAAAATATTTTGTCCAAGTGCTTAATCTTAGACATTATTAGTATAGCTGTTATTAATATAATTTTATAAATATAATATGCCTCCCCGACCCCCTGTACATTAGACCACCCAAAATATGGGTCAGATTTTCAGAAAATGTACAATTGGCAGCTCTGCACATTTAGGAAATTCTGCTAAATTAGGCTGAAAAATGATGAATACCGGGTATATATGAGTATATTTGGTATTGTGTTGGTTTAAACTATCAGTTCTGTTATATTAAACTGCATCTGCAGCTCATTTTTGTCTGAAATGTGGGTTGATTGAGAGTTTTTGTGAAGGCGAATTGTACATTTTCTTAAAATCTGACCCATATATCATTTTTGAGCAATATTTATCCCTGTTATAGTTGTAAGAAGTGCCCTTCCCCTCTCATCGCATCCCCAGGTCTTATAATATCCAAGTGCCCTTCCCGGAGTGTTTTCCTCCATCGGACGTTCCGTGCGATACACATTGTAGCTACCACCGTCTCCTCTTCCTCTCTCCTCTCCCTCCTCCATCGCCTCCTCCTGCTCCTCTCCTCCTCCTCCACCGCCTCCTCCTCCTCTTCCTCTCTCCTCTCCTCCTCCTCCTCCTCCTCCTCCTCTCCTCTTCCTCCGCCTCCTCCTCCTCCTCCTCTTCCTCTCTCCTCTCCTCCTCCTCCTCCTCCTCCTCCTCCTCCACCGCCTCCTCCTCCTCCTCCTCCTCTCCTCTCCTCCTCCTCCGCCTCCTCCTCCTCCTCCTCTTCCTCTCTCCTCTCCTCCGCCTCCTCCTCCTCCTCCTCCTCCCCCTCCTCCTCCACCTCCTCCTCCTCCTCTCCTCCTCCCCCACCTCCACCTCCTCCTCCTCCTCTCCTCCTCCCCCACCTCCACCTCCTCCTCCTCCACCTCCTCCTCCTCCTCCTCCACCTCCTCCTCCTCCTCCTCCACCTCCTCCACCTCCTCCTCCTCCTCCTCCTCCTCCACCGCCTCCTCCTCCTCCTCCTCCTCCTCCTCCACCGCCTCCTCCTCCACCTCCTCCTCCACCTCCTCCACCTCCTCCACCTCCTCCACCTCCTCCTCCTCCTCCTCCTCCTCCACCGCCTCCTCCTCCTCCTCCTCCTCCTCCTCCACCTCCTCCACCTCCTCCTCCTCCTCCTCCTCCTCCACCGCCTCCTCCTCCTCCTCCTCCTCCTCCTCCTCCACCGCCTCCTCCTCCTCTTCCTCTCTCCTCTCCTCCTCCTCCACCGCCTCCACCGCCTCCTCCTCCTCTTCTTCCTCTCTCTCCTCCTCCTCCTCCTCCTCCACCGCCTCCTCCTCCTCTTCCTCTCTCCTCTCCTCCTCCTCCACCGCCTCCACCGCCTCCTCCTCCTCCTCTCCCTCCTCTCCTCCTCCTCCACCTCCTCCTCCTCCTCTTACTCTCTCTCCTCCTCCGCCACCAAAATCAATACTGGAAAGCCCCGGTACCCGCAGACGTGAAGTGACCTCATTGAGGACAAACCGGGCACCAGCAGACAGGCCAGCGTTTGGTGACGTCACTCTTGTGTACAGGCGACGCTTACAGAGCGGGTGGTGGTGGTGGTGTGGTGGTGGTGGTGTTATGGTGGTGGTGCGGGATGAATGGATGAATGGATGAAGAGAGAGAGAGGGGGGAGATAGAGGTACTGGGCGAAACACTGGATGGGATGGGGTGGGGGAGGAGATGCACATGATAGGAGAGACAGAGGCGGGAGGAATATATAGAAGGAGAGGGGTGAGGGGAAGGGGTTTAGAAGAGAGAACACAGGTAGAAGGGATAGAGAGGCAGAGGGAGAGAGGGAAAGGGAGAGAGAAGGTGGGGGAGACTAGGGCGAGGCGTAGGATAAAGCAGAGAGAGGGAACGGAGAGGTGAGACAAGAGAGCAAGAGAATAGAGAGCAGAGAGTGAGGAAAAGGAAAAAGGGAGAGGAGGGAAGGATAAAGGGTCAAGAGAGGAGAGATATTGAACGATAGAGGGTCGAGAGAGGAGAGAGAGGGGAAAATAGAGAGAAGAGAGAGAGGGAAAGATAGCTCTAGGGGAGAGAGAGGAGAGAGATTGAAAGATAGAGGGTCGAGAGAGGAGTAAGAGGGAAAGATAGAGAGAGGAGTAAGAGGGAAAGATAGAGAGAGGAGAGAGGGGGAAAGATACCTCTAGGGGGGAGAGAGGAGAGAGATTGAAAGATAGAGAGATGAGAGAGAGGAAAGGATAGAGAGAGGAGAGAGAGGAGAGAGAGAGGGAGGAGAGAGAGAGGGAGGAGAGAGAGAGGGAGGAGAGAGGAAGAGAGGAAAGAGCGGGAAAGAGGAGAGAGAGGGGAGAGCGAGAGAGAAGACCCACACCTCCTCTAGTTCCTCCAGTTCCTCCAGTTCCTCCAGTTCCTCCTCCAGTTCCTCCTCCAGTTCCTCCAGTCAGGAAGCCCAGAGCCTAATCCGGAAGTGTTTGTTTTGTCCAGGACTCAGCACAAACGTAAACACCCCAACACGTCCTGCAGCTTCTCCCTAGTAAATACAGTAAATCACTGCACCCAGGGCTAGTGTACCTAGGACTAGTGTACCCAGGGCTAGTGTACCCAGGGCTGGTGTACCCAGGGCTGGTGTACCCAGGGCTAGTGTACCCAGGGCTAGTGTACCCAGGGCTGGTGTAACCAGGGCTGGTGTACCCAGGGCTAGTGTACCCAGGGCTGGTGTACCCAGGGCTAGTGTACCCAGGGCTAGTGTACCCAGGGCTGGTGTACCCAGGGCTGGTGTACCCAGGGCTGGTGTACCCAGGGCTGGTGTACCCAGGGCTGGTGTACCCAGGGCTGGTGTACCCAGGGCTGGTGTACCCAGGGCTGGTGTACCCAGGGCTGGTGTACCCAGGGCTGGTGTACCCAGGGCTGGTGTACCCAGGGCTGGTGTACCCAGGGCTGGTGTACCCAGGGCTAGTGTACCCAGGGCTAGTGTACCCAGGGCTAGTGTACCCAGGGCTAGTGTACCCAGGGCTAGTGTACGCAGGGCTAGTGTACGCAGGGCTAGTGTACGCAGGGCTAGTGTACCCAGGGCTAGTGTACCCAGGGCTAGTGTACACTGCTACAGTTAGATCATTGATTGCTGCAGTCTAGGCTCAGAGTTGAGACACACCCTCCAAACTGAGGGAAATCGCCTACAGTCTAGACCCAGAGTTGAGAAGTCCCTCCAAATCGAGGGAAAGCCCCTACAGTCTAGGCTCAGAGTTGGGAAGTCCCTGCAAACTGAGGGAAAGCCCCTGCATTCTAGGCTCAGAGTTGAGAGAGTCCCTCCAAACTGAGGGAAAGCCCTACATTACGTAACATTGTGTAACCTCATTATATTTATATTAATTATTAATTATCACCTATTATCTCATTACTTAAAACCGCTAATTATACTTAACTAGCTAGGACTGTGCAAGTCTACTTAAACATGCTATGCCATGGGTATTACGTAAAGGCTCCGCCCACTCATTACATATGCATGTAACCCAGGAGGAGCATGTACTATTCTAGATCATTAAACAGTTGCTTCGTTCTTCTCATGAAGATCAGACGTTCGTTAGTCTTCTTCTATTAGATCATTACAGTAGACGTTTGTGTTGTTATCATTTCTCCTCTTCATTACACAAGTATTTAATGAAGAAACAATTACTGGTGAGCGATGATTAATGGAGATTAATAAATGAGGGATTAATTCAGGTTTATTCCCCAAAAGAAATGGTTAAAATCCACCAAAATCTTGCTGAAATTGTTTTCAGATGGGTAGGAAAAAGTGTAATTGTTTATGTGATGGATGTTAAGAGAGATTGGTGCTTTAACACGGGGGGCAAGCCATTAGTTAATTACACCAGTCAACGCTAATTACACGACCGCCTGGGGTTAAAGCAACCTTAAATCACTCCTTAACATTTACGATATGGCGTAAACAAAGACTCAATAGTTGTTTGTGTTTTTACGGTCAAGTTAAATAAAAATAACATCTCCAAATTTCTGTAAATATGAATATATTCACCCCAATACTACCCCCTACATCCAACAAATGAAACAACTAGGGGCGGGTGAGAAACCCCGAAAAGGGGATACCTGTTGTACCTAGTGTAAATAAAATCTTCATCCCCAACTAATAAACAAAATAAGGAATCATGTATTATGGTTCATAGTATTATTGTTTTGGGGTTTCATATCTATTAAACTTTAAAAAATCATTAATAAACAAGTTTATAGCTATATAGTAGCGCGTATGGTTTTTTCTGTGCTGGAAGGAGTATACACCCTTTTCCCTACTAAATGACTTTTGTAATTGCTATTGAAGAAAATGATTTATGTTTGAAGGTTCAGCTGTGATAGAGTGATAAATTTACAGAACTAATTTTTTTTGTTTTGTACAAATCTTTATTCTGGATATAATAGATTAGTGCCATAAGCCATAGCAAATGACTATTGTAATTGTAGAAAATGATTTATATGTTTGAAGGTTGAGCTGTGATAGAGTGGGCTGATAGGACTGATATATGAGATAAAGGGTGGTACAAGAGAGACATATATACCAGCTATGATAGAGTGGGCTGATAGGACTGATATATGAGATAAAGGGTGGTACAAGAGAGACATATATACCAGCTGTGGTAGAGTGGGCTGATAGGCCTGATATATGAGATAAAGGGCGGTACAAGAGAGACATATATACCAGCTATGGTAGAGTGGGCTGATAGGACTGATATATGAGATAAAGGCAGTACAAGAGAGACATATATACCAGCTATGATAGAGTGGGCTGATAGGACTGATATATGAGATAAAGGGCAGTACAAGAGAGACATATATACCAGCTATGGTAGAGTGGGCTGATAGGACTGATATATGAGATAAAGGGCGGTACAAGAGAGACATATATACCAGCTGTGATAGAGTGGGCTGATAGGACTGATATATGAGATAAAGGGCAGTACAAGAGAGACATATATACCAGCTATGATAGAGTGGGCTGATAGGACTGATATATGAGATAAAGGCAGTACAAGAGAGACATATATACCAGCTGTGGTAGAGTGGGCTGATAGGACTGATATATGAGATAAAGGCAGTACAAGAGAGACATATATACCAGCTGTGATAGAGTGGGCTGATAGGACTGATATATGAGATAAAGGAAGTACAAGAGAGACATATATACCAGCTGTGGTAGAGTGGGCTGATAGGACTGATATATGAGATAAAGGGCAGTACAAGAGAGACATATATACCAGCTATGATAGAGTGGGCTGATAGGACTGATATATGAGATAAAGGGTGGTACAAGAGAGACATATATACCAGCTGTGGTAGAGTGGGCTGATAGGACTGATATATGAGATAAAGGGCAGTACAAGAGAGACATATATACCAGCTATGATAGAGTGGCCTGATAGGACTGATATATGAGATAAAGGGCAGTACAAGAGAGACATATATACCAGCTGTGATAGAGTGGGCTGATAGGACTGATATATGAGATAAAGGGTGGTACAAGAGAGACATATATACCAGCTATTATAGAGTGGGCTGATAGGACTGATATATGAGATAAAGGGCAGTACAAGAGAGACATATATACCAGCTGTGATAGAGTGGGCTGATAGGACTGATATATGAGATAAAGGGTGGTACAAGAGAGACATATATACCAGCTGTGGTAGAGTGGGCTGATAGGACTGATATATGAGATAAAGGCAGTACAAGAGAGACATATATACCAGCTATGATAGAGTGGGCTGATAGGACTGATATATGAGATAAAGGGCAGTACAAGAGTGACATATATACCAGCTATGGTAGAGTGGGCTGATAGGACTGATATATGAGATAAAGGGTGGTACAAGAGGGACATATATACCAGCTGTGATAGAGTGGGCTGATAGGACTGATATATGAGATAAAGGCAGTACAAGAGAGACATATATACCAGCTATGATAGAGTGGGCTGATAGGACTGATATATGAGATAAAGGCAGTACAAGAGAGACATATATACCAGCTATGGTAGAGTGGGCTGATAGGACTGATATATGAGATAAAGGGTGGTACAAGAGGGACATATATACCAGCTGTGATAGAGTGGGCTGATAGGACTGATATATGAGATAAAGGGCAGTACAAGAGAGACATATATACCAGCTATGATAGAGTGGGCTGATAGGACTGATATATGAGATAAAGGGCAGTACAAGAGAGACATATATACCAGCTATGATAGAGTGGGCTGATAGGACTGATATATGAGATAAAGGGCAGTACAAGAGAGACATATATACCAGCTATGATTGAGTGGGCTGATAGGACTGATATATGAGATAAAGGGCCGTACAAGAGAGACATATATACCAGCTATGATAGAGTGGGCTGATAGGACTGATATATGAGATAAAGGGCTGTACAAGAGAGACATATATACCAGCTGTGATAGAGTGGGCTGATAGGGCTGATATATGAGATAAAGGGTGGTACAAGAGAGACATATATACCAGCTATGATAGAGTGGGCTGATAGGACTGATATATGAGATAAAGGGCCGTACAAGAGAGACATATATACCAGCTGTGGTAGAGTGGGCTGATAGGACTGATATATGAGATAAAGGGTGGTACAAGAGAGACATATATACCAGCTATGATAGAGTGGCCTGATAGGACTGATATATGAGATAAAGGGTGGTACAAGAGAGACATATATACCAGCTATGATAGAGTGGCCTGATAGGACTGATATATGAGATAAAGGGCTGTACAAGAGAGACATATATACCAGCTATGATAGAGTGGGCTGATAGGACTGATATATGAGATAAAGGCAGTACAAGAGAGACATATATACCAGCTGTGATAGAGTGGGCTGATAGGACTGATATATGAGATAAAGGGCGGTACAAGAGAGACATATATACCAGCTGTGGTAGAGTGGGCTGATAGGACTGATATATGAGATAAAGGGCGGTACAAGAGAGACATATATACCAGCTGTGGTAGAGTGGGCTGATAGGACTGATATATGAGATAAAGGGCGGTACAAGAGAGACATATATACCAGCTGTGGTAGAGTGGGCTGATAGGACTGATATATGAGATAAAGGCAGTACAAGAGAGACATATATACCAGCTATGATAGAGTGGGCTGATAGGACTGATATATGAGATAAAGGCAGTACAAGAGAGACATATATACCAGCTGTGATAGAGTGGGCTGATAGGACTGATATATGAGATAAAGGGCAGTACAAGAGAGACATATATACCAGCTATGATAGAGTGGGCTGATAGGACTGATATATGAGATAAAGGCAGTACAAGAGAGACATATATACCAGCTGTGATAGAGTGGGCTGATAGGACTGATATATGAGATAAAGGGCAGTACAAGAGAGACATATATACCAGCTATGATAGAGTGGGCTGATAGGACTGATATATGAGATAACGGGCGGTACAAGAGAGACATATATACCAGCTGTGATAGAGTGGGCTGATAGGACTGATATATGAGATAAAGGCAGTACAAGAGAGACATATATACCAGCTGTGGTAGAGTGGGCTGATAGGACTGATATATGAGATAAAGGGCGGTACAAGAGACACATATATACCAGCTGTGGTAGAGTGGGCTGATAGGCCTGATATATGAGATAAAGGGCTGTACAAGAGAGACATATATACCAGCTGTGATAGAGTGGGCTGATAGGCCTGATATATGAGATAAAGGGCTGTACACGAGAGACATATATACCAGCTGTGATAGAGTGGGCTGATAGGACTGATATATGAGATAAAGGCAGTACAAGAGAGACATATATACCAGCTATGATAGAGTGGGCTGATAGGACTGATATATGAGATAAAGGGTGGTACAAGAGAGACATATATACCAGCTATGATAGAGTGGGCTGATAGGACTGATATATGAGATAAAGGCGGTACAAGAGAGACATATATACCAGCTATGATAGAGTGGGCTGATAGGACTGATATATGAGATAAAGGGTGGTACAAGAGAGACATATATACCAGCTATGATAGAGTGGGCTGATAGGACTGATATATGAGATAAAGGCAGTACAAGAGAGACATATATACCAGCTATGATAGAGTGGGCTGATAGGACTGATATATGAGATAAAGGGCAGTACAAGAGAGACACATATACCAGCTATGATAGAGTGGGCTGATAGGACTGATATATGAGATAAAGGGTGGTACAAGAGAGACATATATACCAGCTGTGATAGAGTGGGCTGATAGGACTGATATATGAGATAAAGGGCTGTACAAGAGAGACATATATACCAGCTATGATAGAGTGGGCTGATAGGACTGATATATGAGATAAAGGCGGTACAAGAGAGACATATATACCAGCTGTGATAGAGTGGGCTGATAGGACTGATATATGAGATAAAGGGCAGTACAAGAGAGACATATATGTGATGTGTTTCAGGAAAATTAGTCATAAGTCGCAAAAAATCGAATTTGAGATACCATTATATTTCAAAAGATGAGATCAAGCCGATTCCAATGATAGTAAATAGTCTAATAATCAAATAAGTATTTCTAGATTTTAAGTTGGATATTTTAATTTTTGAAAAAAAAATTCCAATATTTCTTAGGGTCAATAAACAGTAAAGAAACCAAATATACTCCATATGAGGACCTTTAAAATGCAAAGATATATTACATAGATTGTTCTGAAATTTGAGACATCGATTGATATAGCTATAAGTGATGAACTCCCCAAAGATAAGAATATTCCAATGATGAGATCTTGTGAAAAGAACACTCTGAAAAAAATATCAATTTCGAGACTTATGACTCATTTTCCTGAAACACATCACATATACACCAGAGGGTTGTGGTATTGTACACCAGAGATGAAGGTCACAAGAGCTATTTATAGTATCACTGCTGCAATGGTGTTATCTATAGCTCTGTGTTATACAACACTGCACTTTCTCCCCCATTCTACCCCACTCCCTCCTATAGCTCTGTGTTATACATCACTGCACTTTCTCCCCCACTCCCTCCTATAGCTCTGTGTTATACAACACTGCACTTTCTCCCCCACTCCCTCCTATAGCTCTGTGTTATACAACACTGCACTTTCTCCCCCACTCCCTCCTATAGCTCTGTGTTATACAACACTGCACTTTCTCCCCCTTTCTCCCTCCTATAGCTCTGTGTTATACATCACTGCACTATCTCCCCCACTCCCTCCTATAGCTCTGTGTTATACAACACTGCACTTTCTCCCCCTTTCTCCCTCCTATAGCTCTGTGTTATACATCACTGCACTTTCTCCCCCACTACCTCCTATAGCTCTGTGTTATACATCACTGCACTTTCTCCCCCTTTCTCCCCCACTCCCTCCTATAGCTCTGTGTTATACATCACTGCACTTTCTCCCCCATTCTCCCCCACTCCCTCCTATAGCTCTGTATTATACATCACTGCACTTTCTCCCCCATTCTCCCCCACTCCCTCCTATAGCTCTGTGTTATACATCACTGCACTTTCTCCCCCACTCCCTCCTATAGCTCTGTGTTATACATCACTGCACTATCTCCCCCATTCTACCCCACTCCCTCCTATAGCTCTGTGTTATACATCACTGCACTTTCTCCCCCACTCCCTCCTATAGCTCTGTGTTATACATCACTGCACTTTCTCCCCCTTTCTACCCCACTCCCTCCTATAGCTCTGTGTTATACAACACTGCACTTTCTCCCCCATTCTCCCTCACTCCCTCCTATAGCTCTGTGTTATACATCACTGCACTTTCTCCCCCTTTCTACCCCACTCCCTCCTATAGCTCTGTGTTATACATCACTGCACTTTCTCCCCCATTCCCTCCTATAGCTCTGTGTTATACATCACTGCACTTTCTCCCCCACTCCCTCCTATAGCTCTGCGTTATACATCACTGCACTTTCTCCGCCATTCTCCCCCACTCCCTCCTATAGCTCTGTGATATACATCACTGCACTTTCTACCCCACTCCCTCCTATAGCTCTGTGTTATACATCACTGCACTTTCTCCCCCACTCCCTCCTATAGCTCTGTGTTATACATCACTGCACTTTCTCTCCCTTTCTGCCCCACTCCCTCCTATAGCTATGTGTTATACATCACTGCACTTTCTCCCCCATTCTACCCCACTCCCTCCTATAGCTCTGTGTTATACATCACTGCACTTTCTCCCCCATTCTCCCCCACTCCCTCCTATAGCTCTGTGTTATACATCACTGCACTTTCTCCCCCATTCTACCCACTCCCTCCTATAGCTCTGTGTTATACATCACTGCACTATCTCCCCCACTCCCTCCTATAGCTCTGTGTTATACATCACTGCACTTTCTCTCCCTTTCTCCCCCACTACCTCCTATAGCTCTGTGTTATACATCACTGCACTTTCTCTCCCTTTCTACCCCACTCCCTCCTATAGCTCTGTGTTATACATCACTGCACTTTCTCCCCCACTCCCTCCTATAGCTCTGTGTTATACATCACTGCACTTTCTCCCCCACTCCCTCCTATAGCTCTGTGTTATACATCACTGCACTTTCTCCCCCACTCCCTCCTATAGCTCTGTGTTATACATCACTGCACTTTCTACCCCACTCCCTCCTATAGCTCTGTGTTATACATCACTGCACTTTCTCCCCCTTTCTCCCCCACTCCCTCCTATAGCTCTGTGTTATACATCACTGCACTTTCTCCCCCACTCCCTCCTATAGCTCTGTGTTATACATCACTGCACTTTCTACCCCACTCCCTCCTATAGCTCTGTGTTATACATCACTGCACTTTCTCCCCCTTTCTCCCCCACTCCCTCCTATAGCTCTGTGTTATACATCACTGCACTTTCTACCCCACTCCCTCCTATATCTCTGTGTTATAAATCACTGCACTTTCTCCCCCTTTCTCCCCCACTCCCTCCTATAGCTCTGTGTTATACATCACTGCACTTTCTCCCCCTTTCTCCCCCACTCCCTCCTATAGCTCTGTGTTATACATCACTGCACTTTCTCCCCCACTCCCTCCTATAGCTCTGTGTTATACATCACTGCACTATCTCCCCCTTTCTCCCCCACTCCCTCCTATAGCTCTGTGTTATACATCACTGCACTTTCTCCCCCTTTCTCCCCCACTCCCTCCTATAGCTCTGTGTTATACATCACTGCACTTTCTCCCCCATTCTCCCCCACTCCCTCCTATAGCTCTGTGTTATACATCACTGCACTTTCTCCCCCACTCCCTCCTATAGCTCTGTGTTATACATCACTGCACTATCTCCCCCTTTCTCCCCCACTCCCTCCTATAGCTCTGTATTATACATCACTGCACTTTCTCCCCCATTCTCCCCCACTCCCTCCTATAGCTCTGTGTTATACATCACTGCACTTTCTCCCCCACTCCCTCCTATAGCTCTGTGTTATACATCACTGCACTTTCTCCCCCATTCTCCCCCACTCCCTCCTATAGCTCTGAACCCTACATCACTGCACTTTCTCCCCCACTCCCTCCTATAGCTCTGTGTTATACATCACTGCACTTTCTCCCCCTTTCTACCCCACTCCCTCCTATAGCTCTGTGTTATACATCACTGCACTTTCTCCCCCTTTCTACCCACTCCCTCCTATAGCTCTGTGTTATACATCACTGCACTTTCTACCCCACTCCCTCCTATAGCTCTGTGTTATACATCACTGCACTTTCTCCCCCATTCTCCCCCACTCCCTCCTATAGCTCTGTGTTATACATCACTGCACTTTCTACCCCACTCCCTCCTATAGCTCTGTGTTATACATCACTGCACTTTCTCCCCATTCTACCCCACTCCCTCCTATAACTCTGAACCCTACATCACTGCAATATCAAATCTGTTTTTGACACACAAGCAATAGCGAGTGTATTGAAGAGGCAAAAGTTTCCCCACTATTTTCCGAGTACACCATTTTGAATTTGTATCCAGCTTTTAAAACGGCATCGATTGTTGGCTAACATGTTATCACATGACTCTCTGACTGCCAATCAAACTTCACCCAATGTGCCTTTGTGCTGGGTTTACCCGCAGATGTAGGATATGTCAGAACATATGCCTCTATTTCCCTTTATTAGATTAGACACGTTTGTGATAAAACCATGTTAGAATAGAATTTGAAACGTGTGTGTTTAATCAAAAGAAAACTCGCTTTCATCATGATTAAGCAAGTTTTAAGAGGTTCGATAAATACCAGTTTAGCTTGATGTCTTATAACAAGTAATGTAAGTGGTGACGCCCTGGACGATAGAGAAGGCCAGAGAATGGCCAAGAGAAAGCTTGAGAATGGTCGCCCAGTACGTTAGCTTGTTGAAGATTAATATTGGTTAGGATATAAAACCTCATGTGAATATGAATAGAGAAGGACTCTTGCCTTGCTCTACTATTGTACCAACATCGTGGCTGAATACAACTACATTGAAAGCAAGAAAATGTCTTTATTCTGCATTTATTCCTTACCAAGTGATTGCTGAAAATGACTGTTAGAATAGAAAAACCTATTCTAAAATATGCCATAGTCAAAAATCACTCATTTCGTTTATGATAAGTACCAAACTTTGATATAAGGCAATGAAATAACGTGTTTACAAATTATGTGAAATAATGTTAACAATTCTGTCTTTTCTTTGCAGGTATGTAGCTGTTTGTTTACACGTCACTAAAGGTTCTGTGAGTATGACACGTTTGGGAAATATGGTACTAGGGGAACCACCGCTGATACATTCATATGAGAATGACCACTGGCTATTAGTTCAACCAGGAGCCGCATAGGGTCGTATTTTCGGACGCAACTCCATACCTTTAAAGGCCTCATAGCACCATTGTAAATGTACACATGACTGTACGATACAGACTCAGACTATTCTGAGAAGATAGTCATATAGTGCAATGCAAAGGATTTGAAGAGGTAGTTAAAATGCCTCTAGGAGTGGTTTACCACACAATCATATTATTATATGATAAATATCAAATCATACAACATATCATAGTACTGAATAACAAAAATATCATATAAAATATCATATATCATAATATAAAAACTAAAAAAAATATGTAAATATGTATTGTACATAAATTATGCATATTATATACTGCATACTATATATATCATGCATATTGTATCATATAATAGATAGATAGATAGAATAATCTTTTATTCATCAAGGTGAACATACATGACGAACAGGTCGACAGGCCTCTAAGTATCATACAGGACTTACACTTAGGTCTTCCGGCCGTTCCCTTGACAATAGGGACAGACTTTTGCATAGTTAGGTTTTACAGAGTTTTACATGAATATAATACATATTATATACGTAGACACCTGCAGGTGCTATACACAAGTGTACAGTAGTATAGCCCCAGGCAGTGTCTGGAGGGAGTCTATCTACTGTAGCCTGGGAGCAATTACTTACCCTGAGCTGCTCTATACTAACTGGGTTACACAGAGCTCTTATACATTAGCTCAGTGTTAATACCCCCACCACCGCCACCACTGCCACCACCGCTGCCACCACCGCCACCACTGCCACCACTGCCACCACTGCCACCACTGCCACCGTCCCCTGCCCCTGCCCCTGCCTTCTGCCTTCTGCTTCAGGCCCTTCATACATCAGGCTGGACTAAACTTAATCAAGTTTACTTCCTTTGGGCTCTGTAAAGATTCTTATTTAAAATTTGGTGTAAAAATATCCCCTGGTGGGTTTTACATATACCAGACATAATGGTGTATACTCATACACAGACAATAGTTATAGGCCAACAAATACATATTCATACATACACAAGTACTTTATTTATTCATAAAAATACAAATTAGCGATATTTCTTGATGGTCAATTACTAGTTAAGTAGTTTAATATAGGCCTATATACTCCTTACGGTGACATCAGATCCAGTCTTGAAATTCAGGACATGTGTTCATACTAAAGGAGCGCCAAGCACACAAGAAATGGAAACATTCCAACAAAGGGACCTTGTGAATAAATCTCTTATCAACTTTGCAACT
Organism: Sthenelais limicola; assembly: GCA_942159475.1. Taxonomy (NCBI): domain Eukaryota; kingdom Metazoa; phylum Annelida; class Polychaeta; order Phyllodocida; family Sigalionidae; genus Sthenelais; species Sthenelais limicola. The sequence goes on along the minus strand of OW804094.1, from coordinate 4,291,314 downwards.
TGTGAGTTATTTCCTTTTGACACGTCACATATGTGATGTGTTTCAGGAAAATGAGTCATAAGTCGCAAAATTCATATTTTTCAAAGTGTTTTTTTCACAAGATCACATTATTGGTATGTTCTGATTTTTGGAGAGTGTATCACTTCGACTTCTAACAATCGATGTATCAAATTTCGGGACAATCATTATAATACATCTTTTAGTTTTAAAGGTCCTCATATGGACTACATTTAGTAACTTTACTGTTTATTGACCCCCAGAAATATCGGAAACTTTTTTTTCAAAAACGAAAATATCAAACTTAAAATCTAGAAATACTTATTAGATTATTAGACTGTTTACTATCATTGGAATCGGCTTGATCTCATCTTTTCAAATCTAATGGTATCTCAAAATCTATTTTTAGTGACTTATGACTCATTTTTCTGAAACACATCACATATGTTATGTGTTTTATGGAAATAAGTCACAAGTCACAAAATATAGATTTTGAGATATCACCATATTTCAAAAGATGGGATCAAGCCGATTCCAATGATAGTCAACAGTGAGACATCTGATAGATATTTCTATATTCTAATTTCGATATTTTTATTTTTGAAAAATTTCTGGGTGGATTCATAAAGTCAGGTGGAATAATAGAGCAGCTGAATACATTCTATAGGATGGGTTTAGAAATGCAAGGATAGCTGCAATTGAAATTGTGATCTGTTTCAGGAAAATAAGTCATAAAGTATGGATTTTGAGATATCATTATATTTGAACAATGAGATCAAGCTGATTCCAATGATAGTAAACAGTTTAATAATCTAATAAGTATTTTTAGATTATAAGTTTGATATTTTCGTTTTTGAAAAACAAATTTCCAATATTTATGGGGGTCAATAATCAGTAAAGTAACTAAATGTAGTCTATATTAGGACCTTTAAAACGAATAGACATATTACATAGATTGTCCTGACATTTGAGAGGTCGATTGATATAGCTATAAGTGATATCCCCACCAAAAGTTAGAACATTCCAATAATGTGATCTTGTGAAAAACACACTTTGAAGAATATCAATTTTGCGACTCATGACTCATTTTCCTGAAACATATCACATATTTGATACAGTCATGACATCTGGTACACATATTCATACGGTCTTATCCGGTACAACCCTAAAGATGAGAACATTCCTAAACAGATCTTGTAAAGAAAGGACATTAAAAATATAAATTTTGCGACTTGTGACTCATTTTCCTGAAACAGATCACATATAGAATCCTACATAATTCATTTACAGGCAGACTTTAATTATTTTCAGATCAATAAGTGAATGGATTAGATTAGACACGATTAGTTTAGACCAGATTAGACCAGATTAGACCAGATTAGACCAGATTAGACCAGATCAGTCCAGATGAGACCAGACCAGATCAGACAGAGCCACTATTTTGGTGCGTACAGATGTCCAATAACGTAGAGGTCTAAAACTCTCTTTTTGTTCACGTTTTTTTTGTATATGGCCCATTGTGTACCTTGCCTTGTATGGGAGGAGCACACAGAAGATAAACAGCGTGGTCTGCATATTGTTTAGGGTCAGATCGTCAGAAAATGTACAGTTGGCAACTCTACACATTAAGGATATTCTGCTAAATTTGGATGAAAAAGCTGTATTTGAAGCTCATTTTTGTCTTAAATGTGGGTTATTTGAGAGTATTGGTTAAGGCGAATTGTACATTTTCTGAAAATTGCGCCCACCTTGCCTTGTATGGGAGTAGTGCACAGAAGATAAACAGCATGGTTCTGCATTTTGTTTAGAATTATCACAAGTGAAATCTGCCGCACAGCAATGTCCCTTCTTACCTCACATCTCATTGGTTGGTGACTACTAAATATCAAATTCATATCAAATTTGTTCTATCTTTTATCTTCACTGTGACAAAACATTGTATACAGTAAGTCAGAAACCAACCTCGTTACATCCTATCATAATGTCATAGCATTGCAGACTTTATGTATACATCCGGGATCTTACACCATGAGGTGTATTGTTGTCACTAACATTATGGTAAAATTACCCGGATGTAAAGTACACCTCCCATAATCATGAACATGATATAAATGTGATGTGTAAAGGAAAATTTGTCCAAGTAATATGATTTCGCAAAATCCCTTTTTTGCGACTTTTGACTCATTTGCCTGATACAGATGAGGAAAAGGATGAATTCTAACAGATGTACCTGAATTATGATGAACATTTTCAAATCCAATCCAATGTCCATGCCATATTCTGGTTTAGAAAGACAATAGGGGAGTTGCATAGCCGCCATTTTGAATCCGTATTTTGAATGGCATTATGGGGCTAATGGTACAGTATAAAATCTATATAAAGAACATGCCATGTTCAGCATGGAATATTTATCAATGCTCTAATGACAATATCAATTTGTTTTACATGTTTCCATGACACAAGTCCCCATCTTTCGCATCATGGATTTGATTTTCATAGATCATTTACAAAAGCTATGGTATTGCTGAAAACATTCTTGCAATTTTAATACAAATATATGTATGTCAGATTTCATCAGAATCCATCCCAGCAGGCATGTGCCACTGCGCATGTCTGTTATAGTGCATGCAACAGACATGCGCAGTGGCACATGCAACTCCCCTATTGAAGCATTGGCATCTGCTAATGGTGATGACCATCAACTGTTCTCTATATTCCTAGAAATAATTATTGCTGACAGCGTACCCGGATACAATAGGGGATAAATATGATATGGCAAGTATGGCCATCCAGCAGAAATATTTAATAACATTTAATTTGAGAGATCCGCCCTGACTATGGTTCATACAGGATGTCACCTGTCCCCAAACTGGGACATCTCAATGTGGGGGTGTCTTATCTATCCATAAACCAGGCCAATATGAAGGGGAGTGATTCCATCTTGCTGATTAGGCAGTAAATAATAGGTACATGCATATACTCAGAGTTAAAATTAGGCAGGTAAATAATAGGCACACGCATATTCTCAGACTTGATATAGTGATAGACTTTCTGGCATAGAGACTGGTTCATATCAATGTGGGGGCGTCTTATCTATCCATAAACCAGGCCAGAATTGATATCAATCTCACTGATAAGGTACGTAAAAAATAGACAGACTCATATGGGTCAGATTTTCAGAAAGTGTACTATAGACAGCTTTACAAATCTGGTAACTTCTGTTAAATTAGACAGAAACATTATGAATAATGGGTATATCAGAGTATACCACTGCAAAGGCACCGTTTACCATGTTTACCAATGTATTCAGTCTAAACGATTTTGAATTATGTTTGCATCTTCAACCCCATTTACAACACATTGAGGTAGACGGTTTTGCAGTGATTACGATTTTACAATCAAGCCCCGCGCTCCCGTCCACTGGGCTAAACGTTTGGCTACATGCTTTTGACTGTTGTAGACACTTTTCAAGACATAGCATCTTCAATACAGAACATCCTACCACCATGGGAGGTGCTGTATCCAGTGAAAATAAAATCTTTAAAAAAAAAAGCCAAGGGCATGATTGTTCAATGAAAAAGAGTTTTTTTTAATCAAAACTCAGGTCTTTTTGTTACCATCGAAATGATCAAGAAAAACGTGATATATATTTAGAAGTCCAAATCTTGTATGAGTGGGGACAGAATGTTGTAAATATTAAAATTCACACCTTTTAATGAAACATATTAAGTAGTTATCATTTTTTATCTAATCTCAGTAGAATTGTAAACCACTCTACTCTATTATTCACTTATTCAATTATAATATTGGTGAAAACATTCTTGCGATTCTTTTTTCGATAAAAATGTTGCAAAATATTTGTATGTCAAATTTCAACAGAATCCATCCCAGGATGCACTGTAACAGACATGCGCAGTGAGACATGCAATTGCCCTAGTCAAGGTTCAACTACCTGTGGGACATTGATCCTGAAACATAATGTGTTTCAGGAAAATGAGTCATAAGTCGCAAAATTAATAATTTTCGTAGTGTTTTATTCACAAGATCTCTTTGTTGAAACGTTCTGATGTTTAGAGGGTTTAGCACTCATAGTCATATGAATCCATGTACCAAATTGCAGGTCATTGTATTAAATATATCCTTGCGTTTTGAAGGCCTTTGTATGGAGTATATTTAGTTACTGGTAATTGACCACCAAGAAATATTGCAAACTTTTTTTTCAAACATAGAAATATCACACTAAAAATATAGAAATACATATTAGGTGTCCTAGTGTTTACTATCATTGGAATCAGCTTGACCTCATCTTCTCAAATATGATGATATCTCAAAATCCATATTTTGCGACTTATGACTCAATTTCCTAAAACAGATCACAAACATAATCAAATGAAATCAGTGAATAAAACATGTATGACAAAGCTGGTTTAATAATGTATAGATGATGAAGTTAGCATCTCTGTGACGTACTTGCCCCCAGCAACTGATGTATATTTCAAGTGATAATGACGTCATTAAGCGTTCCCTGGGCGTTGTATAATTTAATCCGTGGATTAGTGGTACTGTGGGAATTGATGTGGGATTAAGTCCTGGATAAAACCGGATTAATCTGGATTAAACCCGATTAATCTGGATTAGAACTGATGCACAGTCCGTTATCTCATCCACCCTGGGAGACTAACTCTTATCATTGGCCACCAGGATGCAGTTGTTGGGTCAGATTTTCGGAAAGTGTACAATAGGGGACTTGCATGTCTCACTGCACATGTCTACTGCAGTGCATGCTGGGATAGATTCTGTTAAAATTTGACATACAAATACTTGGCAACATTTTCATCGAAAATTGCAAGAATGTTTTCACCAATATCATAGCTTGTACATATCAGGAATGAAAACCAAATGCATGATGGGAAAGATGGGAACTTGTGTTATGGAAACACGTAAAACACATGGACATTTGCATGAAATTACTGTTTAACATTCCATGCTGAACATAAGATGTTTTCTATAGATTTTACACTGTACCATTAGTCCCATAATTCCATTTTAATCAAGATTCAAAATGGCGGCTATGCAACTCCCCTATTGGCAGCTGTACACATTTAGTAAATTCTGCTAAATTAGGCTGCAATTTGACAATACTAAAGTTCGAACCACTAAATTAGGCCCATAAACATTATGTTTCCAGACATCCCTCCAATTGAACCCTAATAGCTTTTTATTTTTCTATACAAGTTCTGAACAAGTATATGTAGTGGTCGTGTGTTTTATGGGTTCCGAAATAGTGCAGTCCGGGAGTCCGAGACTGTCCGCTGGTTGATTCCAGTCCTTTCGGACTGACGCCAGAGGGCAGTCAAGGGCTCTCGGATCTATCCGAAGCACAGACCCTGGAAGAGTGGTCTGTAGCTTATTTACTATTATTTGTATTCATCACTTTATATTGTGTCTTTTCCTTGTATATTGTCATTTTATGCTATGCAAATGTTCCTTTATGTGTTCTTACCCAATCTCTGGTTTTACTTATTCTTAACTTCGCTTTTATGAGAATATGTGTGATATGAATATTCTCCACACCTTGTTTATACCATTTTACAATGTATATGTTTCCTTTCTGGCTGGTCCAGAAAGGTTGGTCTAAGGTTGTGTGGTAATAAAACCAGAGTATGAGAGTAATTCTTGTTCCGTTTTATTCCTAAGCTAAGAGTCCCGAACCGAGTTCACTACATATATATATTATCAGAGCTTACAATGTGGGGAACAGTTTGGTACAACTGTCACTTTTTAGAAATTATGTTTAACGGTCAAGTTGCCATGGCAACTGTTTCTGAAAAAATTTGAAATTGTAAAAACATAAGGACCTTGTGGCAATCAAATCTCTCCCATTTCATGAAAAAATAATGAAAACTAATTTTATCTCTGCAAGTTGTGAGGAACAAATTTCCACATCTGATGATATATCACATGTGTGATTCCAATATTGTCCCAAGGAATAACAATAGTAGGAGTCGAGGGTCGAAATGGTAAAAAATGACCAATTTCGGCATCGTTTGGAGAGACATCAAATATAAGGAAACATCTTGGCTTACGAGTACGTTTGGCATTGCATTGATTCTATCAATCTGTTTGGTTAGGTTGAACTGTATTTTGAACTTTATTTTCGTCTGAAATTTGGGTTATTTGAGAGGACTGGTGAATGTGAATTGTACTTTTTCTGACGATCTGACCCTATCGCATCCACTCTGTGAGTCTAACTCTTATCTATGGTCACCAGGGTGTTGTTTCATAATGAAGGAGAGATTTATTTGGGACATCTGTGAATGGTGTTCCTGGGTAAGACCATGGAGTGCCTTTCTCTCTCTTTCCTCTGTCTCTCTCTCCCTTCTTCACTATCTCTATTTCCTGGGTAAGACCATAAAGTGTCTTTCTCTCTCTTTTCCTCTGTCTCTCTATCCTTTCTTTTCTATCTCTATTTCCTGGGTATGATCATAAAGTGCCGTTTTGTCTCTTTTTCTCTGTCTCTCTCTCCCTTCTTCTCTATCTCTATTTCCTGGGTATGATCATAAACTGCCTCCCTCTCAGCTCACCCATACTTGATATAACTATATTAAATGTGTTGATACGGGCATAAAGCAACCAATACTCACCCACTCACTTCTCCGAATGGTGGTCAAATGTTACAAAGAATGTCCCAGCCTGGAGTTTCATAATGCAGGACATTCACACATTCACATGCCCATGTTTGCAGCCCTGTGCAGCCCACCCAACCATGACCAAGTAGAGGGTGTTTGTCTTAAATATTACAAAATAACTGTAATATCAGACAGGGAGGCGACATGGGCTGAGATGGAAAATACACGTAGGCGTTAAGAAGGTTCGCTGCAAATTTAATCTGATTCTCAACGTTAATTATGAAACAGGAATTGTTCCAAATGGGATGTTTTTCTACTTAATTCCTACCTCCCTGATTATGAAACAGGGCCCAGGGAGCAGTGATTCCATTAAACCTGGAGAACAGGGAGCAGTTATTTCACCTAAAGCTGTATTTTTAGTTATCACTACAAATACAATCTTGTAAAATTTACTCATATTTTTTGCAGCTTTTCATTTTTCTTATTCTGCCATCTTGGCTTGTACATTGATAACAGGTTTTATTGAGATAATATAACAATTAAAAAGGAAAACAAAACGACACGACTCGAGATTGAACTAGAAGGGAACAGAGATGCATATCCATCTTTCTGAATAGGGAAAAATACCGAGCTATATAAAGATACCTTTAATTTACCATATTTTTCAACATAAATAGTGCTTGTGGACGGCTATTTAGGGGTCATTGTTAGATATTGGTAAGGAAGTTATTCCAGCTTTTGAATCTGTTATTTATTGCAGGATTATATTTGACGGCTATACTCATAGCTATTAACCTTTTCTGAAATTCCTTTTTAAACATGTCAAGATACTGTTACTTCCAAACAATCTTTGTTTATTACTGCTCCACTATTCTAATCTTAGAACCCTTCCCCCAGACACCACCAATAAAAACAATAAATGGGTCAGATTTTCAGGAAGTGTACAATCCGCCTTCACCAATCCTCTCAAATAACCCTCATTTAAGACAAAAATAAGCTTCAAAATACAGTTCAACATAACAGAACTGATACTTTGAATCAATATTTTTAAACATGTCAAGATGGCTACTTTTACTTCCAAACAATCTTTGTTTATTACTGCTCCACTGTTCTAATCTAAGTTCCCGTCCCCCAGACACCAATAAAAACAATAAATACATGCATAAAGGAACATGTCCAGCCATAGCTGCAGCAGCGCCACCGAGCGGTTAGTGGCCGTATATTGGTCAGATTTTCAGAAAATGTACAATTGGCAGCTGCACACATTTAGAAAATTCTGCTAAATAAGGCTGCAATTTGGTCAATACTAGGTAAATTCGAGTATATTCGGCATTGCATTGATTCTAGCAATCTGTCTGGTTAGGTTGAACTGTATTTTGAACTTGATTTTCGTCAGAAATTTGGGTTATTTGAGAAGATTGTCAAAGTTGAATTGTACATTTTCTGAAAATCTGACCAAATACAGGCATAAAGCCTAATGTCCAGCCATAACTACAGCAGCGCCACGGAGTGGTTAGTGGCCGTATATCATCACCCTTCCCGCCATGCAGTAGCCTTCACTCTCACTCATTGTATTATCGCCCACTACAGCCTCGTTCTCGCCAATCATAGCCAAGTGCCCGGATGCTTAAGGTATAAGATTCCCCTATTATCGACCATTTGACCTGGTTACAGGACACATGAGGTAGTGGATCACCGTGGAAGGAGTGAAAGAGCCCGGATGTTGGGCTAATATTCCTCTTGTATTCATAGTGTCATGTGTGACGGACAGGGGGCGGGGTTGGACGGGAATAACTGCAGCTTCCCATGACTCCATGAATAGCTTCTCACGGTGTATTGTATTTTATTGATGTTTATTATTACTGAAGGCCATTACTATGCCTGTTACTGAAGGCAGTATATGATTTTAAATTACTGAAGGCCCTACATCATTTAAATTGTTATAAGAAAACACGCATGTTCACTAAGTGAATGTATTGTCACGTTGCCATTCTAGAAGTAATTCAATTTCAGATTATCTGCCATGTCGGTAGAATTAATGTCTGTTATATTTGTACCATCTTTGATCATCATATCTCCAAAGACTCTATGAAAAATGTCCACGATATATTTCCTGAACAATTCAAGATCTACAGATATTTGTTGCTCGATTTGATGAACTTGTCATGTCTAAAGACTTAATATCAACCATTCAATGATAAACTTTGTTCCGTCTGATTTATACCTTAAATTATACATATCAAGAAGAGCCCGAAAATAATTAGATATATTGATGAAGCAATTACATTACTATTACACTACATCACTTTTCAGAAATAAAAATATCAAACTTAACATGGAAATATATATCAATGTCCTTAATGTTAAAAAATGTTTACCACCATTGGAATCGGCTTGATCTCCTCTTTTCAAATATATTGGTACATGTATCTCAAAATCTAATTTTTGCGACTTATGGCTCATGTTTTAAACGCATCACAAAATAAATAACACATCCTGATGAAGGAGTTACGAACTCTGAAACTTTATTTTTTATATTCAGTTTAAGGCCAATACAAAATTTGATTTCCATAGAAAAAAACGCAATATCCCTCAGGGATGTTTTCACACTATTAGTCACACCCACAATAAACCCATCTTAAGCAAATACTACTTGAAATAATCTTTCTTACGGTTTTGGTGTTTATCTTTTTTATATTGATTATTTATGAATAATATTTTATTTATGCAGGAATAAACAAATGATTGACTTTTGACATCTCTGCTTGGCGAGGGTCCGGCATAAGTTGGCCTGACCTTGCGTATATGGGCCAGATTTCAGAAAATGTACAATTGGCGTCTCTATACATTTAATAAATTCTGCTAAATTAGGCTGAAAAATGGTCAATACTAGGTTTATCGGAGTATATTTGGTATTGCCTTGATTCAAACAATCTGTTTGGTTGTGTTAAACTGTATTTTGAACATCATTATTGTCTTAAATTTGTGATAATTGAGAGGATTGCTGAAGACAAATTGTACATTTTCTGGCGATTTCACCCATATGCCATTATCAATGTACTTCTACCATTTCTTCATACGTAATGTACCAGAGTCACTGCATAGATATGTGTGGTCACCAACACTGATACAAATACATTATACTTTGTGATTCAAGCTCCTAAACACATCAGGACATTCATACACACATACAGTTCATCAACTGTCACCCCATACACCCAATGTTATAAGCAGGGCATATTATTTACTCATATTGCACCATTTACCCCTTCCTAACCCCTCCTTGACACCTTCCTAACCCCTCCTTGACCCCTTCCTAACACGTCCTTGACCCCTTCCTAACCCCTCCTTGACACCTTCCTAATCCCTCCTTGACCCCTCCTTGACCCCTCCTTGACCCCTCCTTGACCCCTTCCTAACCCCTCGTACACCCCTTCCTAACCCCGCGTACACCCCTTCCTAACCCCGCCTTGACCGTTGCTCGACCACTGTGATGACCTGACATATAAGGGTGCATAATGCAATAAGGGCCTCATACTTAGGTAATGCACCCCCACATGGGTGGACATCGGGCAACTAGATTACAAACTTTAGTTTTCACTTTCTAAGAGGGTCTAGAGCATGCCATAGTAAATATAACTATTACCCCCGGGGACAGGTCAGGGACAAGCTATAGGTAATTAAGGCCAATACAATACTGGCCTTTAACTGAAATAATAAATAAATAAAAATGTGTTAGAATTACCCAACTATGGCTTGTCCCTGATCCAACCATAGCTTATGATGGGATAGAGTGAGAAACCTCATAAGTTATGTGAGAAAAAGTGTTATATTGGTAGCACATAGAGCTAGAGACACTACATTATACAATAATATATGTGATCCGTTTTAGGAAAACGAGTCATGAGTCGCAAAATATGGATTTTGAGATATCACCATATTTGAAAAGAGGAGATAAGGCTGATACCAATGATAGTAAACATGAAGAACATTTAAGAAGTATTTCTATATTTTTGGTTGATGTTTTTATTTTTGGAAAAAAAAAAGTTTGCAATGTTTCTGTATGGGTAATTATCAGTAAAGTAACTAAATATACTCCATACAAAGGCCTTCAAAACGCATGAATATATTTAATACAATGTCCCGAAATTTGTTACATGGATTTATATGAATATAAGTGCTAAACCTTCTAAATATCAGAACATTTCAATAAAGGAATCTTGTGAAAAAAACACTATGAAAAGTATCAATTTTGCGACTTGTGACTCATTTTTCTATAATACATCACATATATGAGGCAGGTAGAGAGGTCTGCAGCATGTATGTATGGGTAAGTGAAGGTTAATGTATGCAGAGTAGGCCCAGGGGCTGGCACTATGGGAGTATACCACTTGTACACTGTAGTGGAGCTCTACCTAAATGTCACAAGTTAGCAATACTTCTGGATGGTCAAACAGTAGTAAAGTAACTAATTATACTCCTTAGAACAATTTCAGTCATACATAGAGAGAATGGGACGAGCCGGCAATAATACAAAATTTATAGGATGAGCTTCGTCCACATAAGCACGATGCCGTAGGCAGAGGGCTTGTGTGGACGAATCAAGTCCTATAATCTTTTTATTATTGCCGGCGAGTTCCATTCTATATCTATTATACGTGCATAAAATTTGATCATATATGTTATCAGATATCACTGAAAAATATTAAAGAAGTCTCAGAGAGCCCCGCTGACAGCCCCAGTGACAGCCCCAGTGACAGCCCTGTTAGTAGGCCTACTGTGTGCTACTGAAATGGTTGACTTAAAACGTTCATATCGCGGCCATTTATTGAGCTACATTAATAAACTTATATCATTCAATAGAGAATTTAATGCTCTATTTAATGATGCGGTTTTTATTATGTAATTCTATAGTCATAGTACCAGAATTACGGGTGGATTACCGATCGTGGGCATCTGTTTACATGCTTCACGGAGAGCCAAAGCTCCGCGAAGCATATCAACAGAGCTATTTTTAGACAACTACATTTTTATAGGACACGTCCTATATGAATATTTTCATAGCACCCCACTTTTAGCACCTCCCATATAGCATGCGCATATAATAAATAGATATATTGAATACACAGTCTTGAAATCTGAATCTTGAAAATTTAATACAAAAATGAGACACAAAACACAATTCAACATAACCAGACACATCCTTTAAATCAATGCGATACCAAATATACCCAGCTATACCCGGTATTACTCATTTGTCAGCCTAATTTAGCAGGATTTACTAAATGTATAGACCTGCCAATTGTACATTTTCTAACGATCTGACCCAGTTACATATCTCTACATGTGGGAACAGTGGGTGATATATGGGGAGATGTTAGTAATGACACCTGTGACCTTGTCCCCTTATCTACAGTATACACGTCCTAACCATCAACTCCCCCTGGTGACTGGGAGAATCAGACCAACTGGTAATTTTATGGTCAGATCCCCTAGAAATGTACAATCGGCAAATCTACACATTACTGAAATTCTGCTAAATTAGTAGAAATGAGAAATACAGTTATATCTGGGTTTATGTGGTATTGCCTTGACTCAGACAATATGTGATGTGTTTCAGGAAAATGAGTCACAAGTTGCAAAATTGATATTTTTCAAAGGGATTTTTTCACAATATCTCTTTATTACAATGTTATGATTTGTTTAGGCTTTAGCACTTATAGGCATATAAATCCATAATATTATAACAAATATCATGGCATTGTATTAAATATATCCTTGTGTTTTGAAAGCCTTTACATGGAGCATATTTAGTAACTTTACTGGTAATTACCCATCCAGAAAAATTGCAAACTTTTATTTTCAAAATAAAATTACCAAATTTAAAATATAGAAATATTTATTACGTGTCCTAGTGTTTACCATCATTGGAATCACTTTGATCTCCGCTTTTCAAATATGGTGATATCTCAAAATCCATATTTTGCGACTTATGACTCATTTTCCTAAAACGGATCACATATGTTCCGTTAGGGACATTTTTATAACAATGTTTAAATATGTTTATTGGGCTGAAATCAAATTTAAAAAAAAGAAAAATACAAAAGAAATGGTGAACTGTACTTTAAATCCCATTTTGTCTTAAAGTTTCCAAGGATAAGATCACATTTCTTTTTCGGTTTGAGAGATTGATTGGCCTAAAAGCCCCGCATCGTCTCCCTCTCATTACTCTAATGGAGTTAGAAAAAAGTCAAATAAGTGACACGTGACACTGTGACCGAATTACACGTGATCTCCTTTATAAAGGTCAAGGACATGTAATTGACTTGAAAATGAAGAAGATCCTATAGGGGACTTGTATGTCTCACTGCGCATGTCAATGGCATGTATGGTCTACAGAAACGATTGCATGATGGGAAAGATGAAGTTCTGTGTTATTGAAACATCTAAAACACATGGATATTGATATTGGACCACTGATAAATATTCCAAGCTAAAAATAACATGTTTTATATACATTTTATACAGTACCATTACTCCCATAATTCCATGCGAATCAAGATTCAAAATGGCGGCTCTGCAACTCTCCTATTCTGTCAGTTTGATCAGTTGATTACCCTAATAGTCCGGTTCCTTGTGTAATTCTGTAGGGTATTGATGGAGAAAGTGAAAACTATACATTTTCGGAAACGTCAGGACCCATAGATTATGAAAACCAATGTTGCCCAAAACGTGTCGGCCATCTTGGCCGCCATATTGGACAATCCAAGATGGCCGCCATTCCAAACCTATTTATGCCCATAACTATCTTATTACTAGTCATAGAAACTTGATTTTGGTGTCTACACCAAGGTTTTCTAGGTCAAGGAATACAATGAAGATATCTATTTGAGTCTGGCATGTGTCGGCCATCTTGAAATCCAAGATGGCCACCATTCCAAACATTCTTTTGCTCATAACTTCTTACTTTTTTATAATAGAAACTTGATTTTGGTGTCTACACATAGGTTTTCAGGGGCAAGGAATACAATGAAGATGGTTAATTGGGTCTGGCATGTGTCGGCCATCTTGAAATCCAAGATGGCGGCCATTTGGAAAATGACTGTTATTGTAAGAAATCTCAAATCCAGTCCAACTTCTTACTTTTTTATAATAGAAACTTGATTTTGGTGTCTACACATAAGTTTTCAGGGGCAAGGAATACAATAAAGATGGCTGATTGGGTCTGGCATGTGTCGGCCATCTTGAAATCCAAGATGGCCACCGTTGAAAACATTCTTTTGCTCATAAGTTCCTTATTAGATGTCATAGAGACTTGGTTTTGGTCTCTACACCTAGGTTTTCAAGGTCAAGGGATGCAATGAAGATGTCTGATTGGGTCTGCTATGTGTCAGCCATACTGAAATCTAATATCAGACAGTGACCCAACACCCCAAAACCAGGCTCTTCTCGATTTTTGAAGATTCCTAGATATCTTAATATTCAAGAAGAGGTCAGCTTTAGCTGTACAATGTCGTTTGGATTTTGAGCCTATGTTTATTAGTTCAAAAGTTATGACCAGAAATGTCAGAAGCTGTCACCGGTATCAAAACTGAGAAAAATGACTACAAAGATGGTCCTTCATAATGGCAATGTTACATCTATAATACGTTTGGTTGATTTTCCCTTAATTGAATCCACTTGTGCATGATGATAATTAGTTAACTAATTTTGAAATGAACATTTTATAACATTTCTAGAACTATTTTAAAGTTAAAACTTTGGGAGATGGTAATTTAGATATGAAACTTGATGGCAAACCTCTTAACTCAATATTGATGAAATAGTGATTTTCTGCCTTTGCATGGCTGTAGCTCAACATGGACTTGAGCGAGAAGAGCCTGTTTTTGGGGTGTTGGGTCACTTAAAATAAATTTCTAGAAATTCCCAAATTGGATTTCATGATGGCAACTTCTTTTACCCTTTCGCATTATTATTGTTATGTCACAGATAATTGATACTTGGTATCAATATACTTGTTATATGGGCAGTTTAAGTTGTACTGGGGCTTTTAGGTGAAATTGTGAAATAATCTTAAACAACCTCTTAATGCAATGAAAGGTTTTGTATTTGTCGGAGTTGATATAATATGTGATTTTATTCATAGTTTGCTCCAGTGAAAGCAATTTATTAACCTAAGCACAATATGGATGCTCTTTTCTCAGACTACAGATTTCCTTACATAACATGCATGACCTGTAATAGGCCAGCGGCCAAGGGCCAAAAGCCTATCCCTACACTCTAAATGGCCTGTTTCCATGGAAACTAGTGATTTTTTTGTATTTTAGCAAGAAATAGGTTTTTGTGTCCCATATCTACACTTTTGTCAGCATTGTGACCAAATTTGGGAATAGTGATGGTGTATCTAACCGTTATCATTTCTTTTTTGACAATAACTTGATCAAGGTCAAGGTCACCAAATATGACCTTGAAATTTAAAAATAGCAAAATTCTGGGATGTGACATCCTATTTTCTCTTATGAAAATATGGCAATAGAGGAAAACGGTAACCTAATGCATACAATAATACCGTAGTGGCCGGTTTATAAGCCAGGACCTGTTTATACGCCTATCTCAAATACAGACCGGGGATGTAGGGGTCATGAAAAAAAAAATCCACTGAAATCTCAATTGCAAGCTGGGGCAAGAGGGGGGTCTAAACAAATAGAAGCCCGGGCTTATGAATGGGCCACTACGGTAACTGACATTAGGGGAAAGAAAAATAACCCATTTCTGGTATCATTGGAAAGTCTGTTGTCATGATAACAAAGCCTTACTTTTCATTCTACACTAAATTTTATGTAAATCTAAATTACAAACTGCAGTCTATATCTTGAACAATTTATTTCAAGATGTATCAAGGTAAGTGGGAATATCACTGTTGTGACCCGCCCTGCAAAGGTGTTATATACCCCCTAAATAAGACCTGTTTTTGCAGAGCAGGTCACATATATTGTTAAGCCCGGTATGTTGGTTGTGGGATGATGGTAGGTACACTCTGTCCAGCCTCTGTAGAACCAAGACTTCAATGAGTACTGGTATAGGCTAGCATTGGGGTTTTGGTGCTTCATAGGCTGGACAGGGTGTAGGTCCTAAACCCCTTTATGTTAGAATTTGTTATTTCATCACTAGCTTTCGGGCTAAGTTGCCCTTCTTCCATTTATTTCAAGGTTAAAGGGAAAGGTCCCTGAGAGTACAGGGCAATATACAGGCAAAACGAGGATCACACATCACATCAATGGTATTGGAAAGGGGCCATTAAACAATATGGAGGTTATCATATGGGGACCATTAAACAACAGCAGCATAGAGGGTAAAGTGGTGGTTATAGGGCATCATAAGAGGGTATAATAGTGGTTATGCCATAACATAGAGGGTATAATGATGACAGGGCAACCTGTCTTTCTGAAAGGCTGCCAGTTTGCCATTTACTTAGTGGACACTTGGTCTAATAATAATAGTCATGCAGTAACATAGAGGGATTAATGGGGTCATGGAGTAAAATAGAGGGTATAATGGGGTCATGCAGCAACATGAAGGGTATAATGAGGGGTCATGGAGCAACATAGAGGATATAATGGGCATCACATAGCAGCATAGAGGGTATAATGGGGGTCATGATGTTTCATAGAGGGTATAATGGGGGTCATGGAGCAGCAGAGACGGTATTGATGGAGGTCATGTGAAAAAAATTGAAATGTAGGTTCTTCTAGAATTAATCTTGTGGGATCAGTCATTTTTATCTCATAAAGACTGTATTTACT
Organism: Sthenelais limicola; assembly: GCA_942159475.1. NCBI lineage: Eukaryota > Metazoa > Annelida > Polychaeta > Phyllodocida > Sigalionidae > Sthenelais > Sthenelais limicola. The sequence goes on along the minus strand of OW804094.1, from coordinate 4,274,885 downwards.
CCATGTTTTCATGGTAACAGGATGTGATATAGTTGTGGTCTATAGCATAGCAATTCCTAAACTTTGCTGCAACAATATAATGTGAAAAAGATGCCAATCTTGTTCTCATGCTTGGTCTTATGTTTTGAGGCATACCCTCATGTTATATTTAATAAAATATAGACCTTCCTCAGGTATCTATGACAACCATTGTATTGTGATGTTGCTAGGGGAAGCCATCTTAAAAAAGTCTTGGCACAAAGCTTTGCACTCAAATAATACCATGGTAAAACCATGAATAGGGTGTTCAAAAACAGAAAACCCAGGCTGGATTGGAGATCTTGAGTTCTTACAATAACAGTCATTTTCAAAACGGACACAATCTTGGATTTCAAGATGGCCGACACATGCCAGACCCAATCAGCTATCTTCATTGCATTCCTTGACGTCAAATGACTACGTTTTGGCCACCCAAGGGGTGCCGCTAGGTAACAATTAATTCCTGTAGGTGTCAACCCAGTCTCTCTATTTCAGAGAAAGGATGTATGCTCAAAACGGCACACAAACACCTTTTTACAGTGATCTGATATATCTAGTCAATTCCGTTGCCACAGATTGCCCTCTCAATACCTCTAGATTGATGTTTTAAAGTAACACAGTCATCATAGCATGAATAAAGGAGTAATGGACGTTTTTCCCTCCTCTGCCATGTGTTGGCCCTGCTCATATGACTGGCAAAGTTCAGTAACCACTCCACCCAAGGGCCATAGCCCAATGGATAGAGTACTGGCATTTAGAGTGAAGGTTTGGGAGTTCGAGCCTCGGTAGGGTCTCACAGCCTTGTTTTTTTTATCTCAGGATCGCGTAGATGCTGTTATTCTATGCGACAGGGACGGAGGGTGGGTTGGCATGGTTGGTGGCGATGGGAAAGGCAGGAGAAACAACATATACATATAAAGTTTACTATGTGATTAATTTCTCGAGATTTTGTGTCTGAGGCATTTGCTTGAAAATAAACCCCGAGGCCCGGAGGGCCGAGGGGTTTATTTTCAAGCAAAAGCCGAAGACACAAAATCGAGAGAATTAATCACTTTAATAGCCGATTTTTGGATTCAATACTACTGTTTAAACACATATTAACCAATATTAGGCTTCAAAAAAGGTTGTAGATGTACTTACAGCAGGATGAATTCCAATAATTTAGCTCCTCCACTCGAACACATGGGTTACTCTTTTACGTCTGACATGGAAAGGACCGAGTCAAATGCAGCCTTCATAACATCCAAATCAGGATGTTTTACACATTTTAACCCATCACATTCTAATATTTAGATTATTTTACCTATTTCTAACCAATATCACATATGTACACGTAATCATAACTTCAGAATGTCGTTTACGTCAGCCGCACTCTCCGTTCCAGAAACAAACGAAGCTTCCACTTTTTGCATGCAACCAAGCATCAGACTTCCGGTTTACGAATGCCGTATCCGTGTGTCTAGGGACTTAAAAAGGAAATAAATAAAAGATTTGAATCGGTAGAAATGTTTTAAATGTTGTTTTAGCCCGGTAGCGACGTTTTCCTCTATGGAAATCAAGTAATAAATGAATGGCGAGTTCAGAAACCCTGTGTTTACTCTCCGCAAGTTTGCACCGCTTTAGTCGGAATCTAAATGACAACGCGACGGCTGGCCGAATGAACCTCCAGCTACAACAGCCAATCAGAGATGCGTATTTACTTATGTTTATGTTCAGCCAGCCGGCGTGTTTTCGCAAGGATCCCCCTCTTGCCATCCAAAGAATCAGCGACTTCCGGTTTTCCAATGCCGTGTTGCGTGTGTCTAGGGACTTGAAAAAGAAATAAATAAAAGATTTGAATCGGTAGAAATGTTTTAAATGTTGTTTTAGCCCGATAGCGAAGATTTAGTCTACGGGAATCTAGTATTCAATGAATGGCGATTTCAGAACACATACGTGCGACCGGAAGAGATGTGGAGACCCTTCGGCATAGCCACTCATGTGCACGTTCACTTGGCGTTGCATTGTGTACGGTAGTCTATATAGCGCACGGAGGATTTCATTCGAAAGTGACCCACACGTCAACAAACTGAGGCTTGCACGATGTCTACTGTCGTCATGTTATGGCGAGGCTTAGGCTGTAATTACTTTAAAATGGCTAATATTTCCATCGGAAACAGTGGAGGAATGACTTTAATGTGACCAGACTTTATACACGTTCCAAACTGAACGGGGAATCGACGACAAACAACCAAAGAACTCTAGTGAAGAAGCCCCATGAGGGGAGGCAGCCATTGTATCAAATATCGCTCGCACGATGTCCTCGCACGATGTCTATCGTCGTCACGTTATGGCGAAGCCTATGCCCTAAAAACTTAAAAATGGCTAATAATTCCATCGGAAACAGTGGAGAAAAGACTTTTGGGTGACCAGGACTTTAGACACATACAAAAAGGAATGCGGAATCGACGACAAACAACTAGTTGATGAGGTAAGTGATTGAGGCTTGCGGAAACGCAAAATAAATCTACATCCGCAAAATAAACCCCTGAATCCGAACAATAATTTACTTCATCCGTTTTCCGGTTTGACCACTTCCTGTCCAAACAGTAATTTATAAGTATCCAGAACCCCAGCAGAATCCAAAGATCTGCTATTAAAGATAAATACCCATCGATCATCAGGGCTATCGATATGACTAAAGGAGAAAAGAGGCCTCCCTGCCCGCGCTAGCAATGGCCACTCTTCCTGGACCCTGAAAACATATGTGTAGACACCAAAAGCAATTCTCTATGAGATCTAAAAGGTAAGTTATAAGCAAAAGAATGTTTTCAAGGGTGGCCATCTTGGATTTCAAGATGGCCGACACATGCCAGACCCAATCAGCCATCTTCATTGTATTCCTTGACCTTGAAAACCTATGTATGGACACCAAAATCAAGTTTCTATGATAACAAATTACGAAGTTATGAGCAAAAGAATGTTTGGAATGGTGGCCATCTTGGATTTCAAGATGGCCGACACATGCCATACCCAATCAGCCATCTTCATTGTATTCCTTGCCCCTGAAAACTTATGTGTAGACACCAAAATCAAGTCATGGCATTAAGCAACCATTACTCACTCACTCCAAAATCAAGTTTCCATTATAAAAAGTAAAAAGTTAGACTGGATTTTCCCAAATGGCTGCCATCTTGGATTTCAAGATGGCCGACACATGCCAGACCCAATTAACAATCTTCATTGTATACCTTGCCCCTGAAAACCTATGTGTAGACACCAAAATCAAGTTTCTATTATAAAAAATTAAGAAGTTATGAGCAAAAGAATGTTTGGAATGGTGGCCATCTTGGATTTTAAGATGGCCGACACATGCCAGGCTCAAATAGATATCTTCATTGTATTCCTTGACCTTGAAAACCTTGGTGTAGACACCAAAATCAAGTTTCTATGACCAGTAATAAGATAGTTATGGGCATAAATAGGTTTGGAATGGCGGCCATCTTGGATTGTCCAATATGGCGGCCAAGATGGCCGACACGTTTTGGGCAACATTGGTTTTCATAATTTATGGGTCCTGACGTTTCCGAAAATGTATAGTTTTCACTTTCTCCATCAATACCCTACAGGGGCAACTTCATGTACATAAGAACCCTGACTATAAAAGCCTTCCAAGGTCTCTGACCTACAAAAGTGGAATATAAATCAAAAATATTTCAAATATAAATTGATGTTATACCTGCTTAAATACTTAAAAACCTCTTGAATGATTATAACAAAGTCAGAAGTTTTCCTTGGGCTCTGCGAGAATAGCTTGCATTTGCATTAATAAAATTGCATTTGCATTAATAAAATTGATTAAAAAACAAAAATTACTCTTGTAAGAATTGCCTGTTACATCTGTAGCATAAGTAATGACATTTTATACAGTACCATTATCCCCATAATTCCATGTGAATCAAGATTCAAAATGGCGGCTCTGCAACTCTCCTATTCTGTCAGTTTGATAAGTTGATTGCCCTGAAAGCCTTCCAAGGTCTCTGACCTACAAAAGTGGAATATAAAACAAATATGTCAAATATAAACTGATGTCACACCTGCTTAAATACTTAAAAACCTCTTGAATGATTATTACAAAGTCAGAAGTTTTCCTTTGGCTCTGCGAGAATAGCATGAATTTGTAACTTGACCCAATAAAATGTATTAAAAAACAAAAATTACTCTTGTAAGAATTCCCTGTTATATGTGTAGCATAAGTAATGACTACATGTGCCATTAAAGGTGGAAATGCTTCAGCATTGATCAAATTTCTTTGATGTAAGTAAACATAACTTCATAAATGGTTGGATTCTGACATTTTTTTCCAACATTTCAACAACTATGAAGGTCAAGGACGCAGTAGAAAGCTAAGTTTCAGGGCGTTCCTCATTCATATTGACATTTGAGATTTGTTTTAAGAAAATGAGTCATAAGTCGCAAAATTGTTATTTTTCAAAGTGTTTTTTCACAAGATCACATTATCGGAATGTTCTACTATTCGGAGGGTTTTTCACTTATAGTTATATCAATTAATGTATCAAATTTCAGGACAATCTATGTAATATATTCTCTAGTTTTAAAGGTCCTCATATGGACTACATTTAGTTACTTTACTGTTTATTGACCCTCAGAAATATTTGAAACTTTTTTTTTCAAAAACGAAAATATCAAACTTAAAATCTAGAAATACTTATAAGATTATTAGACTATTTACTATCATTGGAATCAGCTTGATCTCATCTTTTCAAATATAATGGTATCTCAAAATCTTTGCGACTTGTGACTCATTTTCCTAAAACACATCACATTTAGAAGGTGTTGATACCTTACTGGATAAGGGGATTTGCTTGTCTCACTGCACATGTCGATAACAGTGCATGCTGGGATAGATTCAGTCAAAATCTGACATTCGCAACAATTTTATGCAAAATTGCAAGAATGTTTTCTACAATATTGTAGGTTGTGTAGGAGTGGCGAAGTCCTGCCTACATGGCCGGTGATCCATGTAGGCAGGACCTGGCCTCTCCTCACCATCACAGCACCATCGCAAGGCTTACCGCAGAGCTTACCGCAGAGCTTACCGCAGAGCTTACCGCAGAGCTTACCGCAGAGCTTACCGCAGAGCTTACCGCAGAGCTTACCGCAGAGCTTACCGCAGAGCTTACCGCAGAGCTTACCGCAGAGCTTACCGCAGAGCTTACCGCAGAGCTTACCGCAGAGCTTACCGCAGAGCTTACCGCAGAGCTTACCGCAGAGCTTACCGCAGAGCTTACCGCAGAGCTTACCGCAGAGCTTACCGCAGAGCTTACCGCAGAGCTTACCGCAGAGCTTACCGCAGAGCTTACCGCAGAGCTTACCGCAGAGCTTACCGCAGAGCTTACCGCAGAGCTTACCGCAGAGCTTACCGCAGAGCTTACCGCAGAGCTTACCGCAGAGCTTACCGCAGAGCTTACCGCAGAGCTTACCGCAGAGCTTACCACGACCAGTGGAAACCACCCTTAATGCTTTACTGAAATATTAATTGGTGTTTTAAATGGGGGTATCCACTGGCTGTAGTAAGCTCTGTGGTAAGCCTTGCGATGGTGTTGTGATGGCTGTGTAGGTGGAGAGGAATGATGAGGTCCTGCCTACATGGTTCATTGGCCATGTAGGCAGGACCTCGCCACTTCCCACAATCACAGCACCATCGCAAGGCTTACCACAGAGCTTACCACAGAGCTTACCGCAGAGCTTACTGCAGCGCTTACCGCAGAGCTTACCACAGCCAGTGGAGACCACCCTTTAAGATTGTCACTTCTGCTGTGGTAAGATCAAGTATATGTATCTACACATCTCTCTACCTATCTGTCTCTATTATCTCTATGAAGTGACATTATCGGATTCTATAAGAAATATCACTTAATGAAGAAAAGTGAATATATAAGTGAGTTATGGCTCTTTGCTGGCTGGCCAGCAGTGACTTGGGCCATCCTGGAGTTGGCCCGTGGGCAGTATGTCAATAGTTGCTAATCCCGGTGGTGCGGGCGGTGCGGGTGGTGCGGGTCGGCCAGGAAATCACTGGTACGCGAATACACCAGAATACACCAACACAAGTTAGCAGGCAAAGAGAAAGTAATGAGGGACAGACAGAATGAATAGCTTCTTCTTGGCTAGATGCCAACAGGCGGCCCCAAATCCACTTATACGCATGCGCAGAGCCGGTGAAGCCCTCAAGGGAGGCTGCTTACGTCATAGTCTCATGTTCTCGCACTTTCTCAGCGGCCTGCGAGAAGTGGTGAGAAGTGGGATCAATGCCTGGGATTGACTACAATAGTGGATCAGTGGGATCAATAGTGTGATATCCTGCCGCCAGGCGGATACAATAGGCCACGCCCACCCACCCCCATGCAGGGCGGGGCCTGTTGTGTAAGATATCCCTCCTCTAGATTGCGCCTTTCTTGGCTACTTTAGCTTGATAATAGTGATGGCGCCAGAAAATGTACAATTCATCTTCAAACACTCTCTAAAATAAACCAAATTTTAGAGGGAAATAAAGTTCAAAATACAGTTCAACCTAACCAAACAGATTGCTAGAATCAATGCAATGCCGAATATACTTGAATTTACCTAGTATTGTCCAAATTGCAGCCTACATTAGCAGAATTTACTGAATGTGTACAGCTGCCAATTATACATTTTTTTTTTAAATCTGACACATAAGTAGCTGCTAATGAACTTTATGGAGAGACTTTGCAATAGAGACAATGGTCGTGTTTAATCCTACGGTAGAAATGTCTTACATAAGCAAAGGTCAATAGCTTAGCGGGGGATATTGTAGGTAAGGTTTGCTTATGCAACAGGTGCCATGGGTGTAATCCATACCTTGATGCTGCTATAGTCTATCCAAAAGGTAGTTGACAGATGATTTCCAAGTCCTTTAAGAAGAGGGAAAAGTGGGAGATTTTTTATTTCTATTTATGACAAGGACCTGTCCACTCTTTGCCCAGCGAGTCGCTCATAGGAATCAGGTGTCAACTACTTTTTGGACCGGCTATACATATATAATAGGTTAGATTGTCAGAAAATGTGCAATTCACCTTCCCCAATTCATTCAAATAACCCAAATCTAAGTGAAAAGTGATGTTTAAAATGCAGTTTAGCACAATGAACAAGATATTTCTAGTCAACACAATTTCAAAGATACTCTGATATACCCATTATTTATCTTTTTACTGTTTAATTCAACAGAAGTTACCAAATTTGTAGAGCAGCAATTTTCTTAAAATCTGACCCATATATATATATATATGCATTAAAAAGAAATGAGTTACCAAGACACACAATTTCTATTTTTTAATGTGATTTATTCATTAGATTCCTTTGTAGGAATATTCTCATTTTGTGGGTATCTAGGGTATTAAGTCATATAAATGCATGGTAAAAAATTTAAGAAAGTGTATTCAAAGTCACTAACGCCCAGAATGCAGCTTTGCATGAGAGCTCATCCAGTTATCATTCAATTTAATATGTGATTTTACCAATGCCCATGACATATTTTTGGCATTTAAAGGAAGCTGAACCTTGATAATGCGGCGACTTTGTTAAATTTTCTTTATAACTTTTCTTGATAAACTCAGTCCTATAAGTCTTAAAGTAGTAAAGTCGGTAAATCTCAGTATGCAGCTTTGCATGAGAGCTGAGTACCTCACCTTGGGGGATCTGTAACCTTGGCTCGTTCTTGGCGGGAAGTTTGGTGGCACATTGCCCAACCTGTAGGTACCAGTAACCTTGGGAACCATAAAGCTGTTAAATATGGCTCATAGAATAGTCATTCCTAACACTTTACACACACCTTTGGCTGGTCCAGAACAAATTGGGATGTGTTTCAGCAAAATGAATTGCAAGTCGCAAAAACGATAAAAGGGATTTATTCTTTTTTTGAAATGTTTAGCACTTTAGGTCATATTAATCAATGTACTAAATTTTTAGACACTGTCTTAAATATGTCCCTGCTTTTCACAGGTCATCCTGTGGAGAATATTTACTGGTAATTGCCCACCCAGAAATATTGCAAACTTTGTTTTCAAAACTAAATATATCAAACATAAAAATAGAAATACAATGAATGGCTTTCATGTTTACCATGATTGGAATCCCATTGATCTCAAATTTCAAATTTGATGACATCTCAACATCCATTTTGGGAAGTTGTGACACATAACAAAATGTGATGCGATTCGGGGAAAATGCGTCACAAGTCGAAAACAATAGATTTTGAGATATCATTATATTTGAAAAGATGAGATCAAGCGGATTCCAAAAGTAGTAAACAGTCTAATAAGTATTTCTAGGTTTTAAGTTTGATATTTTCATTTTTGAAAAAAAAAAGTTTCCAATAATTATCGGGGGCAATAGACAGTAAAGTAACCAAATATACTCCATATGTTGACCTTTGAAACGAAAGGATATATTAGATACAATGTCATGAAATTTGATACAGCGATTGATATAACTATAAGTAATAAACTCTACAAGAATCAGAACATTCCAATAAAGTGATCTTGTGAAATAAACACTTTGAAAAATACCACTTTCACAACTTGTGATTCATTTCCCTGAAACACATCACAAATGAAGTCATGCAGAATGAGTGTTAAGTTATCATGCATACATGTGGTCGTCCCTCCATACCTCTTCACCCAGGCTCACATGGAGTGGCAATTAACCTAATTAATATTAATTAGGATTTTAATTGGTTCTTATTCACGAGGGTTGATTATTAATTGCATATTAATAATTAGGGTTATCAGTATTTGTCATTAGTAATTAGATAATTGATGTAAATTGATCAATAAAAATCGAGTTGAGTGTAGGATTTTGAAATCCTGGGACTTGGTTTTAAATGTTGACTTATCTCAGATGTTGAGGTAATTTCTTTTTATTCATTTGAGGCAAATATTTATTTAACAATTACAAAAATACGCACTATCGTTCAAGGATGTTTTCATAGGCCGCCATTCAATAAAAGGGCCCAACCACAGGTTGGACTTCGTAGGAATAATGATTCGCTGAATCCTTGAAGCCAGGAGAAGTAATTTTGTTTTATTTATCATTATTATAGAATTTTTATTCAAGTTTGTCAGATACAAGAAAAGGACATGTAATTCTAAGATTAGACATGCTAAAGTTAGATCTTCCATCCGGCCCTAGAAAGTTTCATTTTGACCATTACCCAAGCCCAAGAGTTGGAAGAGGGCAGAGTTGTTAAAGGTGGCCAATAGGGAGACAGACACTGTGATTCATGGTCTGGTTTAAACGTTATTTCCACAGTTTTACATACATTTACTACAGTGGGAAAAGGAAGTAATTTCTGTGATTATAGTTCTTCCAGGTCCTCCCAGGTTCTATGTTACAAGTTAGATAGTACATGTTTAAATATTACAATATTCTTAGTTACCGTAACAAGATGATAATAAAATAAAGCATAATAATACTTCTGATTGTCTCTTTTTCTCTGTCTCTCTCTCTCCCTCACCCTCTCACTCACTCACTCCTGCCCTTGATATAACCTTCAATGTGTTGATAAGGGCGTAAAGCAACCAATCTCACTCACTCACCCCCTCTCAGCTCTCCCGCCCTTGATATAACCTTCAATGTGTTGATAATGGCGTAAAGCAACCAATCTCACTCACTCCCTCTCAGCTCTCCCGCCCTTGATATAACCTTCAATGTGTTGATAAGGGCGTAAAGCAACCAATCTCGCTCACTCACTCCCTCTCAGCTCTCCTGCCCTTGATATAACCATATTAAATGTGTTGATAAGGGCATAAAGCAACCAATCTCACTCACTCACTCCCTCTCAACTCTCCCGCCCTTGATATAGCCATATTAAATGTGTTGATAAGGGCGTAAAGCAACCAATCTCACTCACTCTCTCTCAGCTCTCCCGCCCTTGATATAACCTTCAATGTGTTGATAAGGGCGTAAAGCAACCAATCTCACTCCCTCCCTCTCAGCTCTCCCGCCCTTGATATAACCTTCAATGTGTTGATAAGGGCGTAAAGCAACCAATCTCACTCACTCCCTCTCAGCTTTCCCGCCCTTGATATAACTATATTAAATGTGTTGATAAGGGTGTAAAGCAACAAATCTCACTCACTCCCTCTCAGCTCTCCCGCCCTTGATATAACTATATTCAATGTGTTGATAAGGGTGTAAAGCAACAAATCTCACTCACTCCCTCTCAGCTCTCCCACCCTTGATATAACTATATTCAATGTGTTGATAAGGGCGTAAAGCAACCAATCTCACTCACTCACTCACTCTCAGCTCTCCCACCCTTGATATAACCATTCACTGTGTTGATAGGGGTGTAAAGCAACCAATCTCACTCACTCACTCCGTCTCAGCTCTCCCGCCCGTGATATAACTATATTAAATGATTTGATAAGGGCATAAAGCAACCAATCTCACTCACTCACTCACTCACTCACTCACTCACTCTCAGCTCTCCCGCCCTTGATATAACCTTCAATGTGTTGATAAGGGCGTAAAGCAACCAATCTCACTCACCAATACTTCTGACTGCGTGACTGTTGCACACTCCCTCATAGTTGTATCCACCTCCACCATTGACTAAGTCCCTCTCACACACATTCCAACCAATAACTCAAAACTAATCTCACTTATTTCTGCTCAGTGTTCATTAAGTACGCTATGCTGCCTCCACTTAATACACTCATGTTTTCCCATGAATCTTTTACCTCCTGCTGTGGGATAAAACCTACAGTCAGCATGGCAGTGATGTAAAACCTGCAGTGAGCATGGCAGTGGAATAAACCTACAGTCAGCATGGCAGTGGAATAAACCTGCAGTCAGCATGGCAGTGGAATAAAACCTACAGTCAGCATGGCAGTGGGATAAACCTGCAGTCAGCATGGCAGTGGGATAAAACCTGCAGTCAGCATGGCAGTGGGATAAACCTACAGTCAGCATGGCAGTGGAATAAAACCTACAGTCAGCATGGCAGTGGGATAAAACCTGCAGTCAGCATGGCAGTGGAATAAACCTACAGTCAGCATGGCAGTGGGATAAACCTACAGTCAGCATGGCAGTGGGATAAAACCTACAGTCAGCATGGCAGTGGGATAAAACCTGCAGTCAGCATGGCAGTGATGTAAAACCTGCAGTCAGCATGGCAGTGGGATAAACCTACAGTCAGCATGGCAGTGGAATAAACCTACAGTCAGCATGGCAGTGGGATAAAACCTACAGTCAGCATGGCAGTGGGATAAACCTGCAGTCAGCATGGCAGTGGGATAAAACCTGCAGTCAGCATGGCAGTGATGTAAAACCTGCAGTCAGCATGGCAGTGGGATAAACCTACAGCCAGCATGGCAGTGGAATAAACCTACAGTCAGCATGGCAGTGGGATAAAACCTGCAGTCAGCATGGCAGTGGGATAAACCTACAGTCAGCATGGCAGTGGGATAAAACCTACAGTCAGCATGGCAGTGGGATAAAACCTACAGTCAGCATGGCAGTGGAATAAACCTACAGTCAGCATGGCAGTGGAATAAACCTACAGTCAGCATGGCAGTGGAATAAACCTACAGTCAGCATGGCAGTGGAATAAACCTACAGTCAGCATGGCAGTGGGATAAAACCTGCAGTCAGCATGGCAGTGGGATAAAACCTACAGTCAGCATGGCAGTGGGATAAAACCTACAGTCAGCATGGCAGTGGGATAAACCTGCAGTCAGCATGGCAGTGGGATAAAACCTGCAGTCAGCATGGCAGTGGGATAAAACCTGCAGTCAGCATGGCAGTGGGATAAAACCTGCAGTCAGCATGGCAGTGGGATAAAACCTACAGTCAGCATGGCAGTGGGATAAACCTACAGTCAGCATGGCAGTGGGATAAAACCTACAGTCAGCATGGCAGTGGGATAAACCTACAGTCAGCATGGCAGTGGGATAAACCTACAGTCAGCATGGCAGTGGGATAAAACCTACAGTCAGCATGGCAGTGGGATAAAACCTGCTGTCTGATAAGCAGGCCACATGCAGACTCAAGCCATGCATACAAGTTCTCCTGTTGTTGACTGTAGGGGAATGTGTGATGTTTTACAGGAAAATTGATATTTTTCAAAGTCATTTATTCACACATCTCTCTTTTTGGAATCTTCTCATTTTTGGGGGTTTAAGTCTTTGGAATCTGCCTGATTTCATCCTTTCAAATATGAGCTCAAAATCAATTTTGTTCCGACTTTATGCTTCCCCAACAACACAGAGGGTGCATTCCACTATACGATTCTGTGTTAAACCACTCTTAGAGGCCTCGTAACTCCCTCTTAGTAAATTAACAAACGTTGCATTGCATTATATACGATTGCCTTCTGAGACTAGTCTGAGATAACCCTGAGAGGCCTCTCACCTCGCTCAAATGCATGAGTTTCAATGCAACTACTCTCGTATCATGAAACCCTCGTAGTCGTAACTTTAAGAGAGTGTTACAAAGGCTATAAGACACAATCTTATCGTGTATAGTGCAATGCACCCAATTGTGAATGGGGTAAAATTCCTTAATTACTAAGCTAGTAGCCAAATTTAGCTGAAAAACGGTTTCCAAGGTACCTTAATTTTTTTTCAATTTGCCCAAAACGTCCCACACTGCGAGCACCTAATGTCACAGATCCTTATAGCTGAGGTTCTAAGCTTTGATTTGATCACGGACTCATTACAAGTCCGTGATTTGATATATGATCCATGGTGGTGTTTATTCATACTTGGTACATCCCAAAATCAGGCCTTTTGGGGTCTGTGCTGCTCCACTAGAAGCTGTGTGTACAGCAGCCATCCCTTCCCCTCCCACCCACTGCACCCAGGCTTACAGACCTGCAGACATCCAGCAACAGGCCACACAAAATACTCCCGTTTCAGGACAGGCGTGATAAGACTTCCTGCAAATACTGAATAATTGATGAATAAATGATTCTCATGAGTCAAATACGTGTGGCCTATTTACACCATGCAGACCTGTTACATGGGTCAGATTGTCAGAAAATGTACAATTGGCAGTTCTACACATTTAGGAAATTCTGTTATATTAGGCTGAGAAATTATGAATACCAGGTATATCTGAGTATATTTGGTATCACATTGATTTAAAGTATCAGTTCTGTTATGTTAAACTGCATTTGAAGCTCATTTCTGTCTTAAATGGGGCTTATTTGAGAGGATTGGTGAAGGCGAATTGTACATTTTCAAAAAAGAACCCCACAAGCACACGGTACAAGGGGATGAAGAGACTTTTACATTGGTAGCTCATTGTACAATATTACATTGTGTGCCGCAATGATTGCAGTAGTGGGTCAGATTGTCAGAAAATGTACAATTCGCCTTCACCAATTCTCTCAAATAACCAAAATTTAAGACATTATTACATACATGAGCAGAAAGGTGCAGTTTGGGGGTGCAGTTTGGTTGACCCGAACTGTTCACATGAACAGTTCTGCCAAAGATGCAATTTCATTGGCACAGCATAGGCCAGATGATGTCGCCCGACCGCGTAACTTAGGCCTACAAATTGCAGTGAATCAAGCCTCCTCGAGCTAAACTATAGGCTAAACAAGTTGAATTTATTTTTTAACATCCAAATAGAGTGTGTAATAAAAAGCAAATGGCACTCTGTTCAGGTTCAAACTGATCTCGACCCATCAGAAAACAGGAATTATGATGGGTCTTGATCAGTTTGAACCCTCCATTGTGCAATTTGCTATAAGAAATCAGCTTGAAAATGAAATTTAACATAACAGAACAGATATTCTAAAACCACGCACAACTCAATATAATCAAATATATCGGGTATTCATCGTTTTTCAGCCTTATTTATCAGAATTAACTAAATGTGTAGAGCTGCCAATTGTACATTTGCTGACGATCTGACCCTAGTAAGATGGAATACACCAAGTGGTTGGTCTGAAATAGCGTATCAGACACACAAGAAGTGAAATTGTATGTATCATTGATGTGTACATGTTCACTTCAAGTTGCATTCCATAGTAATATCCCAACTATCATTGCTGCAAATGGTGCAATAGGGGAGTTACATGTGCCACTACGCATGTCTGTTACAGTGCATCCAAAGATTTGGCAACATTTTATCGAAAATTTCATGGAGTGGTTTCACCAATACCAGAGCTTTTATAAATGATCTATGAAAACCAAATGCATGATGGGAACGATGGGGACTTGTGCTATGGAAACATGTATAACACATGGATATTGACTTTAGAACATTGATACATATTTCATGCGAACATGGCATGATTGCTATAGATTTTATAGATTGTACCATTAGTCCCATGATTCCATGCGAATCAAGATTCAAAATGGCGACTATGGAAGTCCGCTATTCCATGTTAAAACATGTACAACGCCTACACATCTTTGTCTTCACCAGAAATCCACAGGTGGTCCTTTAACAAAACGTAACGTTTTAAGTTGGGATATAAAGAGGGAACCATTGTGAACTAATGTTTAATTATTGTGTCTTTATTGTGGGTTGGTCTCTATAGAGAGGTGGTCTTTATGCAGGGTTCCACTGTATATATAATAGAGGGGTGGTCTCTATAGAGAGGTGGTCTTTATGCAGGGTTCCACTGTATATATAATAGAGGGGTGGTCTCTATAGAGAGGTGGTCTTTATGTGAGGTTCCACTGTATATATAATAGAGGGGTGGTCTCTATATAGAGATGGTCTTTATGTGAGGTTCCACTGTATATATAATAGAGGGGTGGTCTCTATAGAGAGGTGGTCTTTATGCAGGGTTCCACTGTATATATAATAGAGGGGTGGTCTCTATAGAGAGGTGGTCTTTATGCAGGGTTCCACTGTATATATAATAGAGGGGTGGTCTCTATAGAGAGGTGGTCTTTATGCAGGGTTCCACTGTATATATAATAGAGGGGTGGTCTCTATAGAGAGGTGGTCTTTATGCAGGGTTCCACTGTATATATAATAGAGGGGTGGTCTCTATAGAGAGGTGGTCTTTATGCAGGGTTCCACTGTATATATAATAGAGGGGTGGTCTCTATAGAGAGGTGGTCTTTATGCAGGGTTCTACTGTATATATAATAGAGGGGTGGTCTCTATAGAGAGGTGGTCTTTATGCAGGGTTCCACTGTATATATAATAGAGGGGTGGTCTCTGTAGAGAGGTGGTCTTTATGCAGGGTTCCACTGTATATATAATAGTATAGAGGGTTGGTCTCTATAGAGAGGTGGTCTTTATGCAGGGTTCCACTGTATATATAATAGAGGGGTGGTCTCGATATGGAGGTGGTCTTTATGTGAGGTTCCACTGTATATATAATAGAGGGGTGGTCTCTATAGAGGGGTGGTCTTTATGCAGGGTTCCACTGTATATATAATAGTATAGAGGGGTGGTCTCTATAGAGAGGTGGTCTTTATGCAGGGTTCCACTGTATATATAATAGTATAGAGGGGTGGTCTCTATAGAGAGGTGGTCTTTATGCAGGGTTCCACTGTATATATAATAGAGGGGTGGTCTCTATAGAGAGGTGGTCTTTATGCAGGGTTCCACTGTATATTATGTTTTATGGTAAAGGTTACCATAATCCAACATGATATATATAGACCGAATGAAACAAGGTGCTAATAATTGAATATTCATTGGATGACATTGCGTAGCAATCAATGCTTTATTGGATGAGATTGCGTAGCAATCAAGTCCAATAAATAATAAATTACTAGTACCGAGTTCCATTCACTATTTATTATATACCCCTAGCATAGACAGATATTGATATATAAACCTTTGGTTTTGAATTTTCATGAAGTATCTAAAAGCTAAAAAAAAAATGCAATTCGAATTTTTAAGGTACACATACCATGAAAATAGTTTTATTGCACCCCACTTATTGCACCTCTGAAATGGA
Organism: Sthenelais limicola; assembly: GCA_942159475.1. NCBI lineage: Eukaryota > Metazoa > Annelida > Polychaeta > Phyllodocida > Sigalionidae > Sthenelais > Sthenelais limicola. Next base: position 4,258,909 of record OW804094.1, on the reverse strand, counting down.
ATGCGCATATAATAAATACATTTATTACACAGCATTCCTCTTTTGAGGTGCAATAAGTGGGATGCAATAAAAATATCTTATGTATGTAAATACAATAAAAATGTTTATTGACTTGTTTCTCAGAGATTTAAAAGTGCTTGTTTAAGTTGTTCATTGCATAGCTCTCTGTAGCCTAACTATGAAATTAACAACTTAGACAAGCCCACACTTGTGATCTGTTTTAGGAAAATGAGTCACAAGTCGCAAAATATGGATTTTGAGATATTATCATATTTGAAAAGATTAGATCAAGCCGATTATAATGGTAGTAAACAAAAGGACATTTACTCAGTGTTCCTTTATTCAAGTTTGATATCTTTATTTTTGAAAAAAAAGTTAATAATATTTGTTGGTGGATAATTACTAATAAAGTACCTAAATATACTCCATAAGATGACCTTAGAAATGCATAGACATATTTAATACATTGCCTTGAAATTGTGTTCACGTATTATTGTTACTGGCAGCATTAAGCACCCCAAAGATTAGAATATTCCAACAAAGATATCTTATAAATAAATCACTTTGAAAAATATCCTTTTTACGACTTATGACTCATTTTCCTGAAACACATCACACTTGTTTCACGAGTCAGCTACTTTTCAGTGATATCTGATGATTAACACTTGATATCTCATCAAATTTTATATACATATTGATAAACTAGCAAAGTACCCGTCCTCCGGACGGTCACCGACTCTGCCCACACTTCCCCCTCTCCCTCATTTCCCTCCCCCTCTTTTCTGTCTTTCATACCTATTTTTCTGAAAGGTTGTGGGAAGTGACGTAGTATCTCACACGGGCTTTCCCAGGCTATAAATAGAGTGTAGAGATCCCAATTTAAAATATTCTTCAAAATCACATTTTTACCCCAGATACCTTCACAAACTGCATGTAATGACCTCCAGGCAGGGTCGCCGGACCTGTAGAGACCAACAAAGTAGATGGGGAGACCCCAGATTCCGAGAACATGAGACAAAAAGAAACCCCTCTTTTCTACCTCTTTTCGTAGAAATCACTCTACTTGTATATTATATGGATAAAGATTGGAACTCTGCCATAGTAACAAATGTATTGGACTTTATTTGCCTGCGTAATCACTCTGTCTTACGGCATGGTGCGTATGTGGCCAAAACTCACCCAATAAATGTGTTACTACCGGCGCCTTGTTCCATTCTCTCTCAATATGGGTCAGATTTTCATGAAATGTACAATTGGAAGCTCTACACATTTAGGAAATTCTGTTAAATTAGGCTGAAACATGATGAATTCTGAGTACATCTGAGTACATTTGGTATCACATTGATTTAAAGTATCAGTTCTGTTATGTTCAACTGCATTTTGAAGCTCATTTTTGTCTTAAATGTGGGTTATTTGAGAGGAGTGGAGTAGGTGAATTGTACATTTTCTGACAATCTGACCCATATAGATTGCCCCCCTCGGGACTTACTATGTAAACCTATACATACCTCCTGCTATTGTATCATATTGTGCTTGGGGCTATAGTGTAGCATATAAAGGCTCTATATTACCCCATGCTCAATGCTTGGGGCTATAGTGTAGCATATAAAGGCTCTATATTACCCCATGCTCAATGCCTGGGGCTATAGTGTAGCATATAAAGGCTCTATATTACCCCATGCTCAATGCTTGGGGCTATAGTGTAGCATATAAAGGCTCTATATTACCCCATGCTCAATGCTTGAGGCTATAGTGTAGCATATAAAGGCTCTATATTACCCCATGCTCAATGCTTGGGGCTATAGTGTAGCATATAAAGGCTCTATATTACCAATGCCTCAGGTTATACCATATAAAGGCTATTCCACACACTGAGTGGCTGGCCAGCATCCAATCAATACAAGGTAAATATTACCATGGTAACGCCTCATTGATTTCCCATATTTCTCACACCATGGTTCAACATGGGCTGTCATAGGGACAAGATGGTGGCAGGTGGCTGCAGGGGCTGGTGCTGGTTTTGTTTTTAATCTAGTCAGTATATAGGAATACATATTATGTGTCCTAGTGTTTACTATCATTGGAATCACCTTGATCTACTATTTGCCTTCCCCAATCCTCAACAATATCCCACATTTAAGACAGAAATAAGCTTCAAAATGCAGTTTAACATAGCAGAACTGATACATAAAGTCAATGCGACCAGTGTTCATCACGCCACGCCCCGACACGGGCTGTCACAGATAGAGGAAGCTAGACGCAGCTGCTGTTACCAGAGATTTAGTTTTTTTCTTGTTTTTTCTTGTTTTTAAGCAGATTACGGTTACTATGGAGCTCTGGTAGGGACTAGTGTCTGGTGGGGGCTGATAGATTCCCTAGATAAGTCAAGTGTTTAGTCTCCACTCCTGTCTAGGCACTGTCCTGGGTGAAATTTCCAGAAAATGTACAATTCACCTTCGCCAATTCTCGAACATAACCCACATTTAAGACGAAAATCAGGTGTAAAATACAGTTCAACAGAAACAGACAGATTCATTGAATGAATACAATACAGAATACACTCAGATATACCAATTATTTATCAATGTCTACCCTAATTTAGCAGAATTTGAGAGATGTGTAGAACAGTAGATTGTGCATTTTCTGGATATCTGACCCTTTACATACTGACGGCACACAGCCAGACAATAAACAATCAAAAACACATCAGTCAAACAACATAATTAACATAAAGAATAAGCACAGTTATATATGACTAGTGTAATAGTTAGTATTCTTAAGTGATGCGGTTTAACCCAAAAATGGACAGGTTTCGAAAGTATTCGGTTTGAGTTTATTGGGGTCCAACGTTTCGGGCTCATTTGCCCTTTATCAAGGATATCAAGGATCAAGGATTATATTAGTATTTTTACAATTGAATGGAGGAGGATTTAAATGACTGAGAATTCGTGCCTACTTCTGTTTTCAAACTTTACATAAACCGTTGGCTGTATGCCTCAAGGCTGTATGCACCTTACACCAATACACAGCTTTGAGTGTTCATAATAAGCCCTTCAAATTGTCATCTTTTAGACAGCCAAATTGCTTAAATATAATTTCCCCATTGCAGTACATAATCTCTCATATCTCTACCTGCCCCTTATATGTTGTAGGTCCCACTTTACAATCATAGTAGTTAGTAGACGATTGGGTGGATAGTGCTACAACTAACTGTTCCACCAAAAGTGATATTATTTTATTTTTTTTCAAATATGTTTATTCAGCAGATTGAAATTATGCTATAATATGTGGCATATAAGAACACTTTTTGTGAGAAGTGTTCAATATCACTTTCCCCCAGAGTGATATAAGAACACTTATGTTGAAGTGTTCAATATCACCTTTAGGTGGAACAGTCAGGAGTGGCCTGTCCCCAACAAGTTCTCATCCTTTAGAGGAGGATGAGGACTGTCTAAGACTCCACCACACAGCCTGCTGTGCCTCCCAGAACCAAGTACTGAAACAGTTACTTGTTTGCTGGGGGTATGGTAAACTTAGACAGAGGGACAGACCAACAACTTCAAGGTATAAGGGCAGACTGGTGTTATGAACCATGACCTCTAAATAACAGATCACACTAATTGTGAAGGCTTAAAGAATAATGCTATCAGCTATGCCAAAGATACATGCAAATAATGACACTTCTGTGGAATGCACAGTATTGTGCAAGACTACAGTAAAATGACTTTTAGTTCATGATTTTCTATTACTGGTCCTTCTGGAATTAGTCCCCCTAGTGAGTAAAAGAGGTATAATAGTGAAGGGATGGCACATGAGACCTACCAGAATTGGACCAATCAGAGGGCTTGTTACAAAGGGAACATGGCCACTGCCATGAGAAGTAGGTCACCACTTCAACTTTTCAGGAGTAAAATAAAGCAGTTTCTAGTGGCTAATAACATGCTAAAAGGCTATGAAGTGATTATTTCCATAAATGAAATCTAACAGGTAAAATAGTTTGTCCATTTAGCTTGAATTGTTTGAAATAACCATAGATTCAGCTGCAAGTGTCATTAGGTCAAGTCATGTTAAGTTCAAGGTCGGAAGAACCATCAGGGTAGAAGTGGCCATTTCCTTGATGGAACTCCTGTTAGAATTGATCGTTTCTACTAAATACTTTGTATTTGAATTGTTTTAAAGACATCTGAAAGCTATCCACCCAAATTTGTCTACTAACGAGCCTGGTGAACGCCTAATTTCAGACTGTCTTCATATCCAGTCTGGTACCACTCAACCCTTACGGGTCTCATTCATTGGCAACGCATGAAAGATTATCACATAAGTGGTTATGCATATTGTTTGTAAATATATTAGATGATGTGGCCAATAAAAACATTTAAAAAAAAAAGTCTTGTGGCACCAAACTGGAATGACAGCCTGTAATTAGGCCTGTTCACCAAGCTCTAAATACAGAATGATGGGAACAGTTGTATGTAAATTATCTATTAAAATATCAGTAAGTAACTATGTGTGTTTGGTTGAACACATATAGACGTAGTGGTAGTAGTCACATAGAAAGCACCGAGGAGGAGGAGAGACACTGTATGTATACAGTCGGTGTCAATATTGTCCCCTCGCTCCATCGTTCTCCCCACTCACCCCCGCTGCCTCTCTCCAGGCCCAGTATAGAGCATTGCACTACAGTTAGGACCAGGATATGATGTTTTAGTAATGTGGAAAATGCATGGATTCATTGCAGTTTATGCCTGAGAAAAACACGGGTGGAATATATACAGGTTAACTAACAAGTTGGTTGAATGAACGTGAGTTGTGTAGCAACAAGTGCAATATTCTTAACGACTGAAACCAACGAGTTAGTTAACAGATTTATTACACATGTTTCAGTCATGAAAATAAAAAAAATTGAGTCATGAATTTAAATTTTACCAATAACCTTATGGACAAACCGCCATGACAACCCCATGTAAATCACTAGTGAAATACGCACTATGCGTAAATCACTCTAGATTATTTTTAGAGCAATGCATGTATAATAAGGTATATCTAAGCTCAGTAATATGTTAAAGAAATATTCTTTGACCAAATAATGTTCGTTCCTGTCCATCATGTACCAGACAGTATTTGTATATTTAATTTGATGATATATAGAATTATTGATAAATGGATAAAATGGGGTTTACAGATTGTAACACTACAGTAGTTACCAAGATTTAATTCTACACATTGCCTTACTCACTCTCCATACACTACTCACTGCTAGTTCTACACATTGCCTTACTCACTCTCCATACACTACTCACTGCTAGTTCTACACATTGCCTTACTCACTCTCCATACACTACTCACTGCTAGTTCTACACATTGCCTTACTCACTCTCCATACACTACTCACTGCTAGTTCTACACATTGCCTTACCCACTCTCCATACACTACTCACTGCTAGTTCTACACATTGCCTTACCAACTCTCCATACACTACTCACTGCTAGTTCTACACATTACCTTACCCACTCTCCATACACTACTCACTGCTAGTTCTACACATTGCCTTACCCACTCTCCATACACTACTCACTGCTAGTTCTACACATTGCCTTACTCACTCTCCATACACTACTCACTGCTAGTTCTACACATTGCCTTACCCACTCTCCATACACTACTCACTGCTAGTTCTACACATTGCCTTACTCACTCTCCATACACTACTCACTGCTAGTTCTACACATTGCCTTACCCACTCTCCATTCACTACTCACTGCTAGTTCTACACATTGCCTTACCCACTCTCCATACACTACTCACTGCTAGTTCTATACATTGCCTTACTCACTCTCCATACACTACTCACTGCTAGTTCTACACAATGCCTTACCCACTATCCATACACTCTATACTCTCCACACAGTACATTTCATAAGTGATCACTCTTATCTTTGACCTTGCTGTATCAACAAACTGAATAAACTGAAAAAAACTAATGCAGAAGTTCTCAAAAACTACAAAGTTTGAAGAATATTCATAGTTAATTATAGCGGGTTATTAGCAACTCAAAACGTCAAAAAGTAGTGTCCCCGATGCCTTAACAAAAATCCTATTCTAGCCATATTTTGAGGCTCAGCCGATGGGCCATATTGGCTAAGTTACTTTACATTATTAGCCCCCTCAGTGTATATAAAGTACTTATATAGAATTTCTCCAATTGCCAATCTGACTACACCCTGATATCGACCCTGTACACACACACTGAGCCTATGGGTCAAATATTGAAAAAACATACAATTGGCAGCTCTCCACATTTAGGAAATTGTGCTAAATTGTGCTAAAAAATGGTGAATACTGGGTATATCTGAGTATATTTGGCATCGCATTGATTTAAAGTATTGGTTCTGTTATGTTAAACTGCATTTTGAAGTTTATTTTTGTCTTAAATGTGGGTTATTTGAGAGGATTGACAAAGGTGAATTGTACATTTTCTGAAGATCTGACCCATATACAATGTGCCATACAATATAGGCAATTGTCTGTGGTGGCAGTCTACCAAATGTACAAATCAACACCATATGGATGTGGTGTGTAGGGTGAATGAGCTCGGCCTGCCTATTACAGTGGAAGCTGGCATAAAGACCACCTCTCTATAGAGACCACCCCTCTATTAAGACCAGTTTTTCCATTCCCCCTATTAGATTTAGAGCCCTCTAAACAGACCACCTTGCTATTAGACCAAACATCATTCAGTCCCAAGGGTGGCCTATAGAGAGGTTCCACTGTATAGGTAATGCTAGATATTTGATTTCATGTATATCATTTTAGTAGAAATAGAGGGTTTTTCTTTTTAAAAAGAGGCGACGTATGAAAAACATGCTCGAAGGATAGAGTCTAGGATAGAGTCTAGTTTTGTGTAATTGTTTAAATATTATATTGGTTGTTAATGAAATACAAAAAATAGATAGCTAACCAAGTCCAATGTTAGGGGACTGCTGGGGCACTGTTTGGTGTTTAATCCAGAGGTGAAGTTGAGGAGTTGATGCATAATAAGTGTGTTGGTCTGAAAGGAAGGTTATTCATAGCCACAAGATTGTTTAAGCTTGGGATTAAAGGGAAATACAACAATAATAAGCTAATATATAAATACACATTTTACACAATTCTACTTAAGTGCAAATAAAGTGTACTTATCGCTTGTATATAAAAGCCTGTATTTCTCACTTTCCACATTCCCCTGATGAAGGCTACGCTAAGCTGAAATGCGCTGGGATTTTGCCACTGTTTTAAGCAAATAAAACATGATTTAAAAACTTCACTTGGAGTACTTACTTGTTTGGCGATCCACCAATTCTATTTAATATATAATTACCCATTTAAATTTTAAAATGTCAATTTATTTAGAAAACGTTATATTTATAGACCAATGAACGCATTTCTAGCAGGGAAATTATCTGATACAACCTATGATGTCCTTTCCTAATTGCCGAATTGGATTGTTCTCCTTTTCATCTGATTTCTCTGTGTATATAACTACTAATTGTACCTTTTGTCTCTTGTAGGTAAGTGGTCTTTGCCGCATCCATAATATACGCCATGAGCTGGTAAGAACAATTAACAATTTATACTGAGTCAAAACAAACTACTGCAGCTTCCTGTTAGCTTCCTCCCAGCATTTGCACATGTGGTCGACATACCTGGTATATATTCAACATATACACTAGTTCAAATTAGAATGAATTAAAATAAAGAAATTGATGGCAATGTGACTATAGCAGGAGTTCCCCCTATAGCAGGAGTTCCCCCTATAGCAGGAGTTCCCCTATAGCAGGAGTTCCCCCCTATAGCAGGAGTTCCCCCTATAGCAGGAGTTCCCCCTATAGCAGGAGTTCCCCCTATAGCAGGAGTTCCCCCTATAGCAGGAGTTCCCCCTATGGCAGGAGTTCCCCCTATAGCAGGAGTTCCCCCTATGGCAGGAGTTCCCCCTATAGCAGGAGTTCCCCTATAGCAGGAGTTCCCCCCTATAGCAGGAGTTCCCCCTATAGCAGGAGTTCCCCCTATAGCAGGAGTTCCCCCTATAGCAGGAGTTCCCCCTATAGCAGGAGTTCCCCCTATGGCAGGAGTTCCCCCTATAGCAGGAGTTTCCCCTATAGCAGGAGTTCCCCCCTATAGCAGGAGTTCCCTCTATAGCAGGAGTTCCCCCCTATAGCAGGAGTTCCCCCTATGGCAGTAGTCCCCCCTATAGCAGGAGTTCCCCCTATGGCAGGAGTCCCCCCATAGGAGGAGTTCCGCCTATGGCAGGAGTTCCCCCTATGGCAGGAGTCCCCCCATAGGAGGAGTTCCCCCTATGGCAGGAGTTCCCCCCTATGGCAGGAGTTCCGCCTATGGCAGGAGTTCCCCCTATGGCAGGAGTTCCCCCTATAGCAGGAGTTCCCCCCTATGGCAGGAGTTCCGCCTATGGCAGGAGTTCCCCCTATGGCAGGAGTTCCCCCTATAGCAGGAGTTCCCCCTATAGCAGGAGTTCCCCCTATAGCAGGAGTTCCCCCTATAGCAGGAGTTCCCCCTATAGCAGGAGTTCCCCTATAGCAGGAGTTCCCCCTATGGCAGGAGTTCCCCCTATAGCAGGAGTTCCCCCTATAGCAGGAGTTCCCCCTATAGCAGGAGTTCCCCCCTATGGCAGGAGTTCCCCCCTATAGCAGGAGTTCCCCCTATAGCAGGAATTCCCCCTATGGCAGGAGTTCCCCCTATGGCAGGAGTCCCCCCATAGGAGGAGTTCCGCCTATGGCAGGAGTTCCCCCTATGGCAGGAGTCCCCCCATAGGAGGAGTTCCCCCTATGGCAGGAGTTCCCCCCTATGGCAGGAGTTCCGCCTATGGCAGGAGTTCCCCCTATGGCAGGAGTTCCCCCTATAGCAGGAGTTCCCCCCTATGGCAGGAGTTCCGCCTATGGCAGGAGTTCCCCCTATGGCAGGAGTTCCCCCTATAGCAGGAGTTCCCCCTATAGCAGGAGTTCCCCCTATAGCAGGAGTTCCCCCTATAGCAGGAGTTCCCCCTATAGCAGGAGTTCCCCTATAGCAGGAGTTCCCCCTATGGCAGGAGTTCCCCCTATAGCAGGAGTTCCCCCTATAGCAGGAGTTCCCCCTATAGCAGGAGTTCCCCCTATAGCAGGAGTTCCCCCTATAGCAGGAGTTCCCCCTATAGCAATACTTCCGCCCAGGTTAAGGCATATGATTAATTCTCCCAAACGGGCAGCATTTGATTTCAGGAGGCCAATTTTTTAGAAAAAATAAAATTCGTTGAATCTCTACAATCTTTGGCATACATATAGCAGGGAATATCAGCATTATGCAGACGAAATTTGGGAAGGCTGTCGCAAATATTTCCATTTCTCCACCTATGCTTCAAATACCTCCATTTTTGCCTATTTTTGCCATATTTCGGCCATATTAACGCAGATTTATCAATAATATTGTGTAAAAATGAGGTGAACTACCCAGTAATTATGACAGCAAAATTGAATGACAAAGTCGGAGGTAGGGAATCGATGTTGGCCGCCAAAATAACGCCTGGTTGTAACTGGACGTTTGAATACCTTTTTGTCAAAATAACAGTTTTAATTCAATCAATAACTGTGCTAATATAGAATGATCTCTTTATTTCTAATAACTATGACGTAACGGCGACGCTATATTCGTAATGGCGACATCCCAACAGATGCTCACTGCAAATCAACAGCATCTGTATTTTCTCACAACTATTCTTTTTACCAAATTCAGGCAGGCCTAAACGGTTATTAGAAAAGAGGAAATTGTATAAAAATATATTTTATTTTAAATATGGGAGTTATTCTACATGTCGTAACGCGACATAAAACATTCCCATTACAATAGAATGAATCTTATTTGAGGGAATAAAAGGATTCATAATCGTCATGGGCTAATAACTTTTATATTTATTGAAATATAATTACATATGCATCTTCCCTCATCCAAAACATGATGCTATATAATATAAATGATTAGTTTAGGGACATTTCATTCCTTTAAAGCTAATACATGTCGTAATGGCGACACAAATATTCCAAAACAATATTTTCCAATTCTAGATCAGTTCAAATGCATGATTACATGAATATTTTTTTTTTTCGTAATGATGAACATCTGGGCATGTGTAGAAACCATTTTTCATCAGCAGAAGTAGTATATTTTCTAAATTAGCCTGTGTATTATATTTAAATTCCATAATTATAATACATTTTCTAGCCTGAAACAGCTCTTTTATCTCAATAGCGGCGAAGATTTTGCAATAAGAGCTTTGAAAGTGGGGTTCCCAAAGCCTTATTTATGCCCAAGAACTTAAAAAAAATGGTTATAATCATGTGTGATGATCCCAAATATTGGTTCTAGACACCCTAGGCTGGAAAACAAAATGATGCCTGATTGGGAGAATTACTCATATACAGAGTCTCTATGGCAGACGTTACTTCACCTCAGCTTCAACCTGCCCCATACATCATATAGCATAGCAGGTGTTGGTGGTGTGGTGGGGTGTGGTGAGGTGAGGAAGGTCCTGGTGTATCACTCTCACACCTACTGCAGCCATTAACCTTACAACACACGCTTAGCGGTCAGGTCGTCAGAAGCTGTACAATTGGCAGCTCTACACATTTAAGAAATTCTGCTAAATTAGGCTGAAAATGAAGAATAGGAAGGTATATCTGGGTATATTTGGTCTCGCCTTGATTTAAAGTATCAGTTCTATTATGTTAAACTGCATTTTGAAGCTCATTTTTTGTCTTAAATGTGGGTTATTTGAGAGGATTGGTGAAGGTGAATTGTACATTTTCTGACGACCTGACTCTTTGGTCCTGCTGGGTTAGGGCACAAGGGAAATATATAATCAACTATGTTACTCCATTCTCAACAATGGAGATGAAGTCATGCAATATGAATGTATTATCCTACAAGTAGTTAATCTGGGATGAAGGATCACATAGACCCAAGACAATGTGACTCTCAGTGGTACACAAGTGTGATCCGTTTTAGGAAAATAAGTCATAGGTCGCAAAAAAATGGATTTTGAGATATCACAGTATTTGAAAAGAGGAGATCAAAGTGATTCCAATGATAGTAAACACTAGGACACCTTATAAGTATTTCGAATTCTAAGTTTGTTATTTCTATTTTTGAAAAAAAAGTTTGCAATATTTCTATATGGGTAATTACCAGTGAAGTAACTAAATATACTCCATACAAAGGCCTTCAAAACGCAAAGATATATTTGATACAATATCCTGAAATTTGTTACATGGACTTATATGACTATAACTGCTAAACCCTATAAAAATCAGAACATTTCAGTCAAGAGATCTTGTGAATAAATCCCTTTGAAAAATATCAATTTTGCGACTTGTGATTCATTTTCTTGCAACACATCACAAGTGTGTTAACAACACAATGTGACACCCAGTGGTACACAAGGCAATATGCTGGTGTGTTCCTGAGAGAAAAAGATTGTATTTGGAAGAGAGTTTCATCTTTCTTGTCATCTAACACTCCGGAGGATAATGATCGTGTCGGGTATACAGCTTGTTGTAATGAGTGGATGGTGAAGTGATGTATTGTATTCATCCTTAACTACAGCATTGGCTTCACCTCGGCATAGGGAAGGGCAATATGTGTTACTCAATAGTCAATATAATCATCATGCATACTTCATATATGTGATCCGTTTTAGGAAATTAAGTCACACAATCCATATTTTGCGATATCACCATATTTGGAAAGAGGAAATCAAGCCGATTCCAATGATAGTAAACACTAGGAAACCTAATAAGTGTTTCTATGTTTTATGTTTGATGTTTTTATTTTTGACAAAAAAAAGTTTGCTATGTTTCTGGATTGGTAATTACCAGTAAAGTAACTAAATATACTCCATACAAAGGCCTTCAAAAGGCAAAGTTATATTTAATACAATGTCCTGAAATTTGTTACATGGACTTATATGACTATAGGTGTTAAACCCTCTACATATCAGAATATTTCAATAAAGAGATCTTGTGAATAAAGCACTTTGAAAACTATCAGTTTTGCGACTTGTGGCTCATTTTCCTGGAACACATCACATTTATATAATATATTAGCCATATTGTAGATATAATGTACTAAAGACAAGAAAAACAGAAAGGCATGGTCTGGAAGCCCTCTGATTGAGAAGACAGTTGTATTGTTAAAATCATTGTGTAGTATAAAGTCTTTACTTATGGTGGTAAATGGACTTCTCTCTTGAAGTGTAGGTGTCCGACTGACCAGTGGTCAGCTGTGATTGCGTTACTATGTCACCAGGGGGAGTTCTGGTCACTGTCCAGTGGCCAGACCTGTGGATTATTGTTACAACATGTTTAACTAGGCGATCCTCCCACCTACAGGAATCATAAGTAATGCTATTATAGTGTAGAATGGTCAAGGCAATATATTGAATGGAGCTCGCAGTTTTTTTGTTTTTTTTAAAACAGTTTTATTAGGAAGATTTCCACAATGTGGTAGGTCTCATCTCCTCCAAAGGTATTTACATTTTTAATTTAACACATATCATAACTAATCAAATTAAATAGAAGTTACTACACTACATAAATGCAAATTACAGACATTAGAACATTTCGATATGATCATTACCACTTATCTAACAGTCACAACTCTCTCTTTTTTTGTTTTATGGCAATAGATAAGAACATCAACAGAACATCTCTCGCCTTGAGTAAAAAGAATTTGTTACATATTACCACCGATTTTGCAATACATACAATATGACATATCGTTGCATTAATAACTCTGTAAGAACAGGAAATCCATAAATTATATCATCCAATTATCATTTACCTTCAAATGTTTTTTTAGGTTAGGCCATGCAATGTTTTTTACAATTATGTGTAAATTGTTCCATGTTGCCAGTTGAAACTGGCATACTGAATCTTTTTTAGCTTAGTTCTGATGTGTTATAAAGAAGTGAATCACAAGTCGCAAATTTTTTTTTTGAGATATCACCATATCTTAAAATATTAGATCAAGCGGATTCCAATGATAATAGACATTAGGATATTTGATCAGTATTTCTATTTAACCCCTTCAACCCCAGCCTCCCCAGGGGAATTTGGGGGTAAATTTCTTACAATTAATATGCATATATCTGAGTAAAAACTACATTTCAACACTTTCTTTCACCATAAGATGTTTATACCACCTTGAAGCACTTCCCATAGAGATCCCAAATTTGAAATGGTTATGTACTAAAAATCGGTTACCATAGCAACGCATTGTATAATTAAAATAATTAGTTCAACTTTGGGTTCATACAAAGATGCTTTGTTATATGGTTTAAATAATCTTGGATCTAGATTGGTCATGTCACTAGGAACGTTTTGACACCAAACACATCAGGGGATTCCTAAAGGTTACCTTGGAAACGTCATACAATAATACCTACCCCTATAGGGTTTACCAGAATACCATTATAGAGAAGGTATGAGAATAGATACCCCTGTATTCAATTTAACAATTTTCCTACTTAATGTGAATCTTTTGATCATCTGTTTTGCTCAGGTCAGTCTAAATGACTCCCCTATTGAATTAAGTTATTTTTTACAAATTTATATGTGGCTGTTACCATAGCAACCAAATGAAAACACATGTATTAACAAATTAGAGAAATTTTCTATTTTTGGTTGCCATGGTAACAAAACTACCCCAATTTGACAATAAATTATATTTCTGAATTCTCCTTGTTGAGACCTTTCTTCTGATACCACACTTGCCTAAATCGGGAGATTTCTGAAAAATCATTTCTGAGAGAAATTAGCCTAGGGTATATATCCTAAGTTGTTTCCATGGTTACCTTTGGCAAACACAGAAAAAAATGGATTCGTTCAACTAATTTTGATATGGTTGGCAACAATTGAGAGTTTCAGCAAATTTGGCTGAATGCTTTAATGGAAATTAATTGTTTCAATTCATAAATAATTTCGGGTGAAAATTGATGTATTTTATCAAAATCTGTTTCCATGGAAACAGTTTTTCGGGTAGAACTACATTTTTTCTCTAGAAATATCAAGGTATCAAAGACCTTGAAATCTAATGTTTTTATAAAGACAAATTTCTCAAAATAGCTAAATACAAACGGGAAAGATGATAAAAATAAGCCCTAAATTGTTACATTGTTTCCATGGTTACCATCCCAGCTAGGAAGTGAGCTCATGTAGATCTCACTATGAGCTCAGAAACTTCTCATGTATGTGATATCAGAACTGTGAGGTCTGGGTGAGGTTTTTGTGATCTTGCATATGTGATCTCACATGAATGGTTTCAGTGTGATCTCAGTGTGAGTTCACAAGTTTTAGCTCACATTTAGCTAACAACTGTGATATCTCAGTGAGCACAGAAACTTCTCATAGATGTGAGATCAGAACTATGAGGTCTGGGTGAGATGTTTGTGATCTTGCATATGTGATCTCACATGAATGGTTTCAGTGTGATCTCAGTGTGAGTTCACAAGTTTTAGCTCACATTTAGCTAACAACTGTGACATCTCAGTGAGCACAGAAACTTCTCATAGATGTGAGATCAGAACTATGAGGTCTGGGTGAGATGTTTGTGATCTTGCATATGTGATCTCACATGAATGATTGTTTTTTGGCAACATTGGTAGAGTGCCAATTTTTGAGACATTCGACCCACTAGTTGTCAGCTATCCTGTGCCGATGGAAAAGAAATAACCCCCCACAATTGTTGGCCCATGTCTCTAGTTTCCGTAGATACCAAGGACAAGTCAATCGGGCTAGAAATAAAAGCGTAGCAGTATTTTTGTGAGGCCATGTCTGGTCGAAATATAAAATCTTCCATTATCGCCATGCCGAACATCCCGCCGATCAGACATGGCCGATCGTTTCGCCACATCGTAGACGTTGTAGACATTGTTGAGAGTTGCCATTTGAGAGACTGAAAGAAGACATTACGGACTGTAGATGCTGCAAATTTCGAAACGTTCGGCGGAGATTCAGGGTGTTTTTAGAGCGCCCGGATTCGGAACAAAAAAAAAATTTGGGACGCCCAAAAAACGATAGGATGCCGTAAGTGGTTTTGACTTTTCCCGAATTTCTGACAGGGTGGCATCGGCCGATCCGTGCACAAAAAATATACAGACTTGACCGTCAATGTCTCTAGATCACGCAGGTCGTTGGTTTGAATCGATACGAGCAAGTGGGAGGCTATGAGAGACCAAAACTCGATGCAACCTCCAACCGGGCCAAGAGCAACATGTTTGGGCGATTTTTGTACAACATAACAAAAACGGAACAGTCGATTCGGGCCACTTTTAGGGCAGCTAGGGCTTAGATTTTCAGGTATGGCATGCAGCGGGGCCTGTTCCACCCTGGTGCCAAAGAAATTTTGTTTCCAAGCATTCCTTCATATTCAAAACAAAGGATTCGTTTGAGATTGTAAAGTGGGTAGGAAGGGTTAGACTTTTTAGGTACATGTCTATGGCAGAACAAGTGAAAAATTCGACTTTTTTCTGGTGGCCCATAGAAATTTTGTGAGACATTGACCTAGTCCAGTTTTTTCCCCTCTTTTCAAATCTGGCCTCCAATTTTTTCTATTGGCATTATTGGCGACGTTATTGGCAATTTGACTGTTCTCATCAGGTGGCAGCACCATAGAACTTGGCTTTCACTAGGTGCCCTCACAGGTTACTACATGCCATTTACAATTTATATTAGAACAAAAGTCTCACTAGTAATACTTATATGAGGCATTTATACCTTATAGATATTACACTTTATAAACTTGGAAATATTGAAAGCAATGAAATCAATACTTTATTTGTATAACTTACCTGCTTGATGTTGAAAAATGTTGTGAACAAAGCACCCTTATAATTCTAATATTATTAATATGAGTACTACTGAAGTACCCAGATTGTCAAACACCAAGTTGCAATGGATACCTATGTCAGCCACAGGAGGGGATTGTATTAAGGGTAAGTTTAAGTGATGGAAATGGATGAGAAACTCTGAAAAAGTCAAGCAAAGGGACTGCATATAATATGCAGTCTCTCCTTGAATGCTCTTGGGCGAAATGCTTCTGTGGAGAAACTTTCTACCTTAGCACTGAGCACAACAAAAACAAGTCTAGCCTTGTCATCTTATTGATTAATAAGAGTGAGATTGTGTAAGAGTATACTGTTAGTTCACAATATGAGGCCATTGTGACATTAGATATTGACCTCACCATGAGATCATAGTATGAGTATACTGTGAGGTCACATTGAGAGATCATATTGATGCCACTGTGAAGTTACACTTTGACCTCACCCGTGAGGTCATACTATGACCTCACAGTGAGATCATACTTATGACCTCACAGTGAGATCATAGTATGAGTATACTGTGAGGTCACATTGAGAGATCATTTTGATGCCACTGTGAAGTTACACTTTGACCTCACCCGTGAGGTCATAGTATGAGCTCACTGTGATAAATATTGTGAGCTCTCAGTGAGCTCACTGTGATCACACATTCTTAGCTGGGATTCTATCCCCCTTGAGTTGCCATGTAAAAAAATACTAGAAAATGAATTTCCACAGTGTATGCTTTATGGTGATACCAAATACACTATTACATAGTTACACAAAATTTCTATAACTATTTCAAATTTGGTCAAATTTGCCCAAATGGGCAAAAATGGGCAAGATTTGCCCACGTGGGGCTGGCAACAATTGTTGCCAGTTGGGGTGAAGGGGTTAAGTTTGATTTGCAAAATTTTTGAGCGGACAATTACTAGTAAAGTAGCCAAATATACTGTATAAGATAACCTTAGAAATGCATACATAGTTGTATAACACTGTCTTATAAGTTTGTAAATCTATTTATGCTACGAACAGCGTTAGGCACTTCAAAGATATAGCTAGTGCATCCCATTGCAGTAGTGTAGGTAACTAGTCACTTTATACCTCTATATACCGTAAGCTGTAACTTAAAAGTCTAGTCTAAGGGGACCCTCTGGAAGAGCTGTGGCTGCCACAGAAGAGGACCGACCCATTTCCGATGTATATTATCATATATTTTTATCATGTACTGTTTTCGGAAATAAACAATATACATACATACAAGATAAAACCATTCCCACAAAGACATCTTGTGAATATCCCAATTTAAAAAATATCAATTTTGCGACTTACAACTCATTTTCCTGAAACATTTAATATTTGTGTTAAATTTCACCCATGTAATTTACACGCCAGCTGCGTCTCCTGAAATAAACTGTGTAATTAAGGACACGCCCACCTGATGCCCACAACTAATGACTTCTCACTAAACACATTATGAAGGTAAAGACATTATGAAGTTGATGCAATGAACAACAGAGCACTGTCCACAATAGAAGGAAGGCAAACTCTAAAAGGCATAAATCAATAACCCAAATTTAAGGGAATAGTGAAGTTCAAAATGCAGTTCAACACAATAAAAGATATATTTTTAATCAACACAATGACAAAGATACTCTGATATACCCATTATTTATCATTTTTGTGTCTAATTTAACAGAAGTTACCACAATTTGCGGAGCTGCCGATTGTGCATTTTCTGAAAATTTGACCCATAAGCCCAATTATTATATGCGTATTCTATATGAGACGTGCTATAAGTGGGGTGCTATAAAAATATTCATATAGGACGCGTCCTAGATGAAATGTAGTTGTCTAAAAATAGCTCTGTTATTATGCTTCGCGGAGCTTTGGCTCTCCGCGGAGAATGTAAAAAAATCCCCACGATCGGTAATCCACCCGTGATTCTGGTACTAAAATTATAGAAATCCATCATAAAACCTACATCACTAAATAGGCATTAAATTCTCTTTTGAATGATATAAATTGAATTAATGTAGCTCAAGGAATGGCCATGATATGAACGTTTTAATTCAACAATGTCAGTAAGTAAATGTACTGAATGAGACACACAGACAGACTGACAGCTAGGGCACCACTGTACTAATGGGACTCTCAGCGGGACAGCGGGGCTCTCTGTGACATTTTTTAGATATTTTTCAGCAATATCTGATGATATATCATCAAATTTGTATGCACATATAATAAATATAGAATGGAACTCGCCGGCAATAATCGAAAATTTATAGGACTTGATTCGTCATTTACCTAGAAAAGGTAGAAATGTATAGAGTATAGCATAGACAAGAAGTGTAGGAACAAATACAGGGTTGAAAAATAATGTGAAATACTATGACTATACCTTCATGTACTGGGTTATGATATGGGTCAGATTTTCAGAAAATGTACAATTCAGATTATTCGCCAATCTTCTGAAATAACCCAAATCTCAGACGAAAATACAGTTCAAAATACAGTTGAACCTAACCAAACCGATTGCTAGAATCAATGCAATGCCAAATATGCTCAAATTTACATAATATTGACTACATTTCAGGCTAATTTAGCAGAATTTATTAAATGTGTACAGCTACCAATTGTACATTTTCTGAAAATCTGACCCATATACAGGTTAAGTACTTCTATAATTCACGTTCGATATATTTATATTTGAAAAAAGGTTTACAATATCAGTAGGTAGACAATTACAAGTAAAGTAATTACTCCATAGGATGAGATTAGAAACGGATGGATATATTCATTACACTTACCTCAAATTGTATACATTAATAGGGGAGTTGCATGTCTCACTGCGCATGTCTAGTGCAGTGCATCCTGGGATGGATTCTGATGAAATCTGACATACAAATATTTGGCAATATTCTATCAAAAATTGCAAGAATATTTTTTCCCAATATAATAACTTGTATAAATCATCTATCAAAACCAAATGCATGATGGAAAATATGGAGACTTGTGTCATGGAAACATGTATAACACATGGATATTGATATTAGAGCATTGATAAATATCCTATGCTGAACATGACATGATTTCTATAGATTTTAGACAGTACCATTAGTCCCATAATTCCATGCGAATCAAGATTCCAAATGGCGGCTATGCAACTCCCCTATTAATATCACTTACAACGTTAAGCCCCCCAAAAAAACAGAACATTCCAACAAAGAGAACTTGTGAATAAATCACAAAAATGTAAAACACCAATTTTGCGACTTTTAAGATTACTGCTAGGTCTACAAATACAAATCACAGTGAAGTGAAAGAGCTAAAACCCAGGATCCTGATGTAAGATGTATATTTAATGGAGGTTGTTACCAGGGGGAGGCAAGGTGTGGGTATTGAGGGCACAACACTGGTTTATTCATCACAGAGATAGCAGTGCCAAACACTGACATATATGGTAATTACAGAGTCCTTTCAACATAACATCATGCATTTTAGATAAGCATAGTGTGTATAGCCATTAAATATTACCTCTATCACACAGGAACTCTTTAGAGGAATGGTCTCATGTTTAGGGTACATTATTTTCAAACATAAACAAATACATATATAATTTAAAATAGAACTAAACGCGAGCTGCATATGTGACAACGTATTCACAAAACGCAAGTGACTTTTGGTGCTGTCTTTTACAAGTGCTGAACGCATGCATGAAAGGCACAAGCATTTTGTGACTGTGTTGTTGCATATGCAGCTTAAGTTTATTTTTATTTTTATGCCATGATATATATTTAAGCATTGTTTGACCATTATTTACCTTTAGTTAATGTCTCACAACCCTCTGACTCGGCAGGAGCATGCGCCTACAACTTTGCGCCATGAAAGGAGTGTCATTGATTGGCACAATTAAGGCCCTAGTCCACGAAGCCGATTCTTATGCGATTCTCACATAATTTAGTGTAAAAGAGTCCTCAGAATCGGCTTAGTGGACTAGGCCCTTTAGATTTACGTGACCAATCAAAATATAGTAGTAAATTAGCTGCATTTGAAAAGCATATTCCGCTAGTGAAATCTACCCATGCATCTGCAATGGTCTAATCAGGCCATGTTTATCTGAATACGGCCACCTATCATGGCATAAAAGTACTTATTATATTGCCTAACGATTTGCATTACTGGAATACATTTGATCTCATCTTTTTAAATATGTTGTTATCTCAAAATCCATTTCTTGTGATCATATGGCATATAGCTAACATCTGATATTAGCAATACATTACATATTTCCATACATTATTTTACCATTAAATATTAGCTATATACATCCTCTGATCCTCTGATGAAGCCCAAGAAAGGCGAAACGCGTCAGGAACGCCAATAAACCTACAAAATACCAACTTGATTCGTTCCCATGACTGTTTTTGTTGAGTTGCTTTTCCATCAATTTTTTAATTAGCTATATACAGTTCATATTTCCATACATTATTTCACCAGTATATTCTGTTGGCCAAGTTGACAACTGCCAATGTTTTATAGATTATCACTTTCACTTCTCTCAAGTAGATTATAAATTGCGTTACTTAATGTTAAATACTGTCCATTGTTATTTTAATTGATTTTTCGGAAAACATTGTCTGTATAGGATGAAATGGGACTGAATAAATAAATACAAATACAAAACCAATAAATATTACCTATACACTCTTCACATTTCCATACATTATTTTACCATTAAACATTACCTATACACTCTACATATGTCCACACATTATTTACCATTATATATTAGCCATACACTCTACTCTGAGGCAACGTATGAGAAACGTCGTTGAACGACAAAATGCGTCTTTTTCTAACTATTGTACTTGTAAACTAATGACTTGGCCTTAAATGGAATAAAAAAAACAACATATTTCCATACACCAACTCCCCCCTAACATCCCCCATTATCGTCCACCCAAGCTGCATGTTAAGCAGATTAATACCCCACACATACATCATCCACCTCTAGAGCTATTATATGAGAAGGGAGCGATAATTGAGTGACTACCATACAGGTTACTCTAGACCCCATACATCCAGCCTGCCACCCTGGAGGAGGGGGTACACAGGGCTGGTAGTCATGGTGATCCATCATGGAGCTGACAGGAGGCTGGTGGAGGGGTACTGGAGCCGTCACGTGATACACAGGGGAGTCGTTCAGAGCTTGTTATTACATGGGGTGAGGGAGGCAGTGGATAGGAGCCTGTTGTATAATGTAAGGTAAGGCAGGGGCCTGTTGTATAAGCTATGGAAAGGCAGGGGCCTGTTGTACAAGCTAAGGTAAGGCAGGGGCCTGTTGTATAAGGTAAGGTAAGGGAGGGGCCTGTTGTATAAGAGCTAAGGAAAGGCAGGGGTCTGTTGTATAAGGTAAGGTAAGGCAGGGGCCTGTTGTATAAGGTAAGGTAAGGGAGGGGCCTGTTGTATAAGAGCTAAGGAAAGGCAGGGGCCTGTTGTAAGTAACGAAAGGCAGGGGTCTGTTGTACAAGCTAAGGAAAGGCAGGGGTCTGTTGTATAAGGTAAGGAAAGGCAGGGGCCTGTTGTATAAGGTAAGGAAAGGCAGGGGCCTGTTGTATAAGCTAAGGAAAGGCAGGGGTCTGTTGTACAAGCTAAGGAAGGGCAGGGGTCTGTTGTACAAGCTTAGGAAAGGCAGGGGCCTGTTGTACAAGCTTAGGAAAGGCAGGGGCCTGTTGTATAAGCTAAGGAAAGGCAGGGGCCTGTTGTATAAGCTAAGGAAAGGCAGGGGCCTGTTGTATAAGCTAAGGAAAGGCAGGGGCCTGTTGTACAAGCTAAGGAAAGGCAGGGGTCTGTTGTACAAGCTTAGGAAAGGCAGGGGCCTGGTGTATAAGATGAAGGAAGGCAGGGGTCTGTTGTACAAGCTAAGGAAAGGCAGGGGCCTGGTGTATAAGCTAAGGAAAGGCAGGGGCCTGGTGTATAAGCTAAGGTAAGGCAGGAGCCTGTTGTATAAACTAAGGAAAGGCAGGGACCTGTTGTACAAGCTAAGGAAAGGCAGGGGCCTGTTATACAAGCTAAGGAAAGGCAGGGGCCTGTTGTACAAGCTAAGGAAAGGCAGGGGCCTGTTGTACAAGCTAAGGAAAGGCAGGGGTCTGTTGTACAAGCTATGGAAAGGCAGGGGCCTGTTGTATAAGCTAAGGTAAGGCAGAGACCTGTTGTACAAGCTAAGGAAAGGCAGAGACCTGTTGTACAAGCTAAGGAAAGGCAGGGGCCTGTTGTATAAGCTAAGGAAAGGCAGGGGCCTGTTGTACAAGCTAAGGAAAGGCAGGGCCCTGTTGCACAAGCTAAGGAAAGGCAGGGGCCTGGTGTACAAGCTAAGGAAAGACAGGGGCCTGTTGTACAAGCTAAGGAAAGGCAGAGACCTGTTGTACAAGCTAAGGAAAGGCAGGGGCCTGTTGTATAAGCTAAGGAAAGGCAGGGCCCTGTTGTACAAGCTAAGGTAAGGCAGAGACCTGTTGTACAATCTAAGGAAAGGCAGGGGCCTGTTGTACAAGCTAAGGAAAGGCAGGGGCCTGTTGTATAAGGTAAGGAAAGGCAGGAGCCTGTTGTATAATGTAAGGAAAGGCCTGTGGTACAAGCTAAGGAAAGGCAGGGGCCTGTTGTATAAGCTAAGGTAAGGCAGAGACCTGTTGTACAATCTAAGGAAAGGCAGGAGCCTGTTGTACAAGTTAAGGAAAGGCAGGGGCCTGTTGTATAAGCTAAGGTAAGGCAGAGACCTGTTGTATAAGGTAAGGAAAGGCAGGAGCCTGTTGTATAATGTAAGGAAAGGCCTGTTGTACAAGCTAAGGAAAGGCAGGTGGCTGTTGTACAAGCTAAGGTAAGGCAGGGGCTTGTTGTATAAGGTAAGGAAAGGCAGGAGCCTGTTGTATAATGTAAGGAAAGGCAGGGGTCTGTTGTATAAGCTAAGGTAAGGCAGAGACCTGTTGTATAAGCTAAGGTAAGGCAGAGACCTGTTGTACAATCTAAGGAAAGGCAGGAGCCTGTTGTACAAGTTAAGGAAAGGCAGGAGCCTGTTGTACAAGTTAAGGAAAGGCAGGGGCCTGTTGTACAAGTTAAGGAAAGGCAGGGGCCTGTTGTATAAGCTAAGGTAAGGCAGAGACCTGTTGTATAAGGTAAGGAAAGGCAGGAGCCTGTTGTATAATGTAAGGAAAGGCCTGTGGTACAAGCTAAGGAAAGGCAGGGGCCTGTTGTATAAGCTAAGGTAAGGTAGAGACCTGTTGTATAAGGTAAGGAAAGGCAGGAGCCTGTTGTACAAGTTAAGGAAAGGCAGGGGCCTGTTGTACAAGCTAAGGAAAGGCAGGTGTCTGTTTTACAATCTAAGGTAACGTAGAAGTCTTATGTATATATATTTCACTAGTGATTTATGACGAGCTTTCATGGCAACCAATCTGTTTCTTTACTAAGATTACTGGTGAAATACAAATTTATGACTTGTTTCCTATACCATGATTGAAACTACATGTATAGTAAATGAATAATAATCTCATTGGTTTCAACTTGTGCAATATATATATATATAAAACTTTTATTCTGTTCAAACAATTTACAGAAATTGGACAGAGACCTCTATAACTAGATCTTCCAGTCCGCCCATAAAACAAAATATTATTTTAATTAACATCAAGATACTATATCCTTAACTCTAATTAGTACAGATTTTGTTCACTGTTTTCCTTTTTACTTTAGATTGTAATTGACTTTATAGGTCATTGTCATTTTCATTGTTTATTGCACCATTTAAATGAGTTCCAATGTTTTTAGTTTCCATAAATGTTCTTTTTCTCACTATTTCTTCATATAGTCGATTCTTGCGCTTCTTTGCAGTGATATATTCTTTAATTCTTGCCTGTAATAAATTGTCAAATTATTTCTTATCTCAAACAATGTTGTTTAGGACATGTACATTATATTTACTCTACTGTAGTATGGAAATAACGGCACATATTGTTAATATTGAAGTGATTATTTAGAATTTTTTTGTTATAAGTGATACAATTATTATTTTCTATACAATAATATTTAATATACGATATAGTACCTTTTCAATAACACTAATCTTTACAATTTGTGTTACACATTACATTTTTTTAGATAATATAAGAATATTGTTTTACCAAAATTCTTACAGTACATTACTCATTTATTAAGATAAATGTTCATGAAACGTCTATTTTTATGTAGACAACAGATTTTTACTATACCAATTGTAGTAAAATTACATTTTCAAAATCCCATACCATAACATGACCAATGAAATTCTTATTCTACAATGATATTAATTTTCTCCTAAATATAAGGATTTTCAAGAACACATTGCTAATATTATAATCTCATTAGTAAAATATATAAAAAACATAAATTCCAAGTTATCGTTATATCGATATTTATAAACAGGACTTACAAGCCTGGCCATTAACCCTGACTATTATCTATTGAAGATAAGTACGGGTCAAATTCTGAAAAATATTTATTTTTCATATAGTTTTTAAACTCCTTTAGAGATGTAATATTACGGGTTTTCTCTGGTAGTCCATTCCAGAGTAAAGGCATCTGATATATATATGATTTTTTAAAAAATTCCATATTTGGATGTGGAATTTTCATATTTTTCCCCTATTTTAAGTTTCTAAGATTTACATCCCTTTTGTCTAAGTATCTTTCGTCATGAGTTCTAGTGCATGCCAGTTCAAGGAGATGAGCCTCCCTTCTTGTTTTTAACACTGGAATATTTAATGTTCTATGTACTTCAATAGTGCTTGTTAATTTTGGTAAATGAAGTATTAATTTAAGTGCAGAATTTTGTAAAGTTTGTAATTTATTTAAATGTAATTGAGTAGCAGATCCATAGAATAAATCACCATAATCTATTATTGGTAATACCATTGTTTTATAAATAAGAAGAAGAGTTTCTTTACAACACGCTCCATATAATTTTGACATGGCACCCACTTTTCCTCTTACAGTGTTAGTTTTTTTGACCATACATTTCTTAAAATTCAATAATTGATCTATCTCAATCCCTAGGAACTTATAAGCATTTACCTTTTCAAGCTTTTGATCAGAAATAACATAGTTTGCAATATCTTTTGGCCTTGTTTTTGAACTAATTGTTAATGATTTACATTTATTGATGTTTAAAGAAATTCTATTTTTTACACACCAATTTTCGATTCTACTTAGGTCCATCTGCAGACTATCTATAATATTTGAGTCAAGATTTTTTTCCATATAGATCACAGTGTCGTCTGCGAATAACTGTATATAACTATTTTCAATAACATCACATTTATATAAACAATAAACATTAATGGTCCTAATGAGGTACCCTGAGGTACCCCACATGTAACCGGTTTCAGAGAAGAGAGATGTCCATTAACAATAACCCTTTGTTTTCTTTCATATAAATAATTTTCAAACCATTTATGAGATTTTTCATCAATTCCTAAATGCATTAATTTTTGTAATAATAATTTATGATTTACAGTATCAAATGCTTTTTTAAAGTCCAAAAATATTAAATCACACTCCTTCAACCAACTCATTAGTTATCTTATATGTATATTTCAGATTGAGTACACAAGTATAATATTGCAATAACAATAACATTTTAGCCGGAAAAGAGCGACTCTCTTCTATGTTAGTTACTCTACTATAGGGTTCCTGATAACACTTATGAGTATCATTACCGGCAGTATAGAGGCAGATTCCATGTGTTAATGGATCAGATCAAATAGACTGAGTGCCTGGTACATGTTATGGTTCCTTTGATTAATTTTAATTTGCCATCTAATGATACAGGTAGGTTTTCCCCTAATCTAGGTCAGCACACTCATATAGTTTATGTCTCTTTTATCTTGCTTTATACACGTTGATAAAGCATCCCTTACTGGCTAACATATCTATTTCTTCTCCAACCATGGTTATATACTGAAGGAAAGTAGATAAAGATTTGTGTAAAGATTGTTTAACAGTTTAAACTGGGCCAGGTCAGTTTATACAGCTGACCTTCAGTGGGATGTGGGGAGCAATGACATAATAAGATAGAACTAAATGAGAGCTGCATATGTGATCCGTTTTAGGAAAATAGGTCATAAGTTGCAAAATATGGATTTTGCAATATCATCATATTTGAAAAGAGGATATCAAGCTGATTTCAATAATAGTAAACACTAGGAAACCTAATAAGTATTTCTATATTTTAAGTTTGTTATTATATTCATGTTTTAAAAAATGTTTCTGGGTGGGTAATTGCCAGTAAAGTAGCTGAATATACTCCATACAAAGGCCTTCAAAACGCAAGGATATATTAAATATAATGACCCGAAATTTCTCAGATGGATGCATATGCCTATAAGTGCTGAACCCTCTAAAAATGAAAACATCAAAAATGAGAGATCTTGTGAAAAAAACACTTTGAAAAAAAATAATTTTGCAACTTGTGAGTCATTTTCCTGGAACACATGACATATGTGACAATGTATTCACAAAACACTAGTGCCTTTAAGTGCATGACTTTCACAAGTGGCACGCATGAATGACATGCACCAAAAGACACAAGCGTTAAAATATGAA
Organism: Sthenelais limicola; assembly: GCA_942159475.1. NCBI lineage: Eukaryota > Metazoa > Annelida > Polychaeta > Phyllodocida > Sigalionidae > Sthenelais > Sthenelais limicola. Next base: position 4,232,396 of record OW804094.1, on the reverse strand, counting down.
TGTGTTGTCACATATATAGCTCAAGTTGAGTTCTATTTTTATGCCATGATATATATTTTAGCCTTATTTAATCATTATTTACCTTCAGTTAATGTCTCGTAACCGTGCGACTCGGCAAAAGCAGGCGCCTACAACTTTGGGTCATAAAATAAGCGTCATGAAATGAGTGTCATTGATTGGTGCAACTAGATTTGCGCAACCAATCAAAATAGCAGAATAAATTAGGTGAATTCAAAAAGCAGATTCCACTAGTGAAATCTCCCCATGCATATACTATAGGCTACTCTTCGCTCTCTATTTGTGGCTACGTACACCTATTATGGCATAATATTGTCCCTCCTTAGCTACCTTTCCTTACTAAGCAATTCAATTCAATTCAACCAATTTCTTATTTCCAATAGAGTGTACATGGAGAACAGGTTATGAACTTATCCGAGGATCTCTTCCAGTCCATGCCTTCTGTGTTAATCATAAACTTGGTTGTTTGTTTCCTAAAAATACATAATTATATGTAATATAAAATATCATGAGCTAAAAATAAAGTTGAATTTTACACTTCTCTAACGCTATGTGTGTCTGTCCTGTTAAGATATAGACATCAAGTAGTACTACTTCTATATATTATCAATCAAGCATAATCTTATCTGAGCTAAGTAGGAATGTTTAAAGACCTTGCTTTACTGACAATGTGGGTCACTAATCCCTAATTACTGTCATGTGGGTCAGATCTTCAGAAAATGTACAATTCACCTTCACCAATCCTCTTAAATAACCCAAATTTTAGACGAACATAAAATTCAAAATACAGTTCAACCCAACCAAACAGATTGCTAGAATCAATGCAATGCCAAATATACTCGAACTTACCTAGTATTAACCAAAATACAGCCTGATTTAGCAGAATTTACTAAATGTGTACAGCTGCCAATTGTACGTTTTCTGAAAATCTGACGCATGTAGTCATCATGTGCAGTACTTACATTACTAGTAATGCATAAGTAATGCACTGTTTGACACTGTGTTAATGAATGTGGTAATGAATGTGTACATAATGCATAGTAAGTACAGCACTGAGTGATACATGTAGGCTATATTTCATATTGAGTTACTCACCACATGGGTCAGTTAGTTAGAAAATGTTCAATTGGTAGCTCTACACATTTAGTAAATTTTCCTAGATTAGGCTGAAAAGTGATGAATATGCATCTAGTATATTCAAAGGATGTGTTTAGTTATGCTGAATCGTGTTTTGAGTATCATTTTTGTATTAAATCCGGGTTATTTGGGAAGGTTTCTGAATGTGAATTGTACATTTTCTGGAAATTTCACCCACATGAAGTACAGTCACACCATCTTAGTATCTGCCCCAGTGTGAGAGTCTCTTAGAGTAAACTGTCAGTGTTGAGGCCTGCTGCACTGTACACACTTGGGTCTTAAAGGCCTTAACATCAGTGTTAATTTATAACTACAAGTCGCAAAATTTATATTTTTCAAAGTGTTTTTTTCACAAGATTACATTATTGGAAAGTTCTAATTGTTGGAGGATTTATCACTTATCATATATCCTTTTGTTTTAGAGGTCCTCATTATGGGCTACATTTAGTTATTTTACTGTTTATTGACCCCAGAAATATTGCAAACTTTTGTTTTCAAAAAATGAAAATATCAAACTTAAAATCTAGAAATACTTATAAGATTATTAGACTGTTTACCATCAATGGAATCGGCTTGATCTCATCTTTTCAAATATAATGAAATCTCAAAATCTATTTTTTGCGACTTAAGACTCATTTTCCTAAAGCCCCTCATATATGTGATCCGTTTTAGGAAATTGAGTCGTAAGTCGCAAAATATGGGTTTTGAGATATCACCATATTTGAAAACAGGAAATCAAGCCACATGGATCCATATGACTATTTTGCGACTTGTGACTCATTTTATTGCAACTGATCACATATCAGGGCTGCTGCATAGCTTCGTGCATTTAAAGTGGCATTTAAAGCTTTCATGACAAAATTAATCTCACCAAATTTACTGATATCAAGACTTAGAAGACTGGATTCTTCAAATTCTGCTATGTTTATGTTGAGATAAGAATTCAACATGAGCCATAATAGGGGAAGTCATTATAAGAAGGGATTCGGGAGGATTCTCCAAATATTAATAAGGACGTTTAAGAAGCCCTGTAGCAAACACTACTGAACAGTGTCAAAAATACTGGTCAAATGACTTTTAGATGAGTTGGAAAAGAATAGGATCGACATTAACAGAGAGTGAAGCTTCAATGAATATGGGTGAAATTTCCAGAAAATTGTCCGTCACCAATCCTCTCAAATCAGAGTTTAAGGCAAAACTCAGGTTCAAAATACAGTTCATAACCAGACAGATGCAATACAGAATATACTCAGATATACTTAGTATTTAACATGTTCTCACTCTAATTTAACAGAACTTGAGAGACGTGTAGAACTGTTGATTGTGCATTTTCTGAAAATCTGACCCTTGAATTGAGTTGTATTGAATGCATGTGGAGGCGTAGTCTGAGTAAGCTCTGTTCCCAGACACTGTCTCACCAAGATTAGGTTCTAAATGAATAATGCATTTCTGAGTATCGGAACACAACTCCAGCTGTTCTACAAGGAAAATATCAGTTTCATTGTAGGCGGATGAAATTGCCTCGCCAGCAGTACTCCGTTCTCTGTAATGGATCTTGTACGCGGGGACTATAGCTTTTGTTTCTGTTTAGCTGGTGTTTCTCATTGGAGGAACAATATGTGATGTGTTTTCAGGAAAAAGAGTCATAAGTCGCAAAATTGATATTTTTCAAAGTGTTTTTTTCACAAGATTACATTATTTGAATGTTCTAATTCTTGGAGGATTCATCACTTATAGCAAGTAGGTAGTAAGTAGGCATCATTGCCTACATATATTCATTTATATCTGTAGTTAGTTACATGAACAAACAGTGGCTAAAACATGAGATATAAGGGAAGACATTCAAAAACTGTGCTCTGCTCTGCCCGCTGGCCCCACCCACCCCTTTTATACTGAAGGTGCCCCTTTAAGGACATCCTATGGTATAACTTTTCTCATTTTTTTTCAAACAATCAAACTTATGAGTCATTTGACTATACCACATCATATATACATATATAATATAGTTCTAATTTAAAGTAACCAACAATTTCAAGTAACCAATTGACCATAATGTGCTAATCCTTTTTTTATATTTCCAATGATAAAGTGGTTAGTAATATAACACGTTTCTCAGTTTACTGATCGCAGACAAGGACAATGACCTTTCAAGGGCAATGGCCTTTCAGGGGCAATGGCCTCCCCTACAATGTATTAGGGAGGTTCCGCACACCATTTTGTAACCGTATCCGTATCTATTTGTTGTGAATAACGTCGAATTTTCAAGTATACAACATAAATTGAGAGATGAAACATTTTGCTTGATATTTCCATTACTTGTTTCCCGCCATTTTTTTTCTGAACCTCTTTTTTTCTTTTAATGTAAACGCATCCGTATCTCTGATATATCAGAGATACGGATACGTTTACGTTTACGTATAGATTAGACTAGCTGAACCTCCGTGCTAATAATACACACTCCCGGGGAACATTATCTATGAGATATATGTAAGAAGGACTAGTGGGAAAGCTTCCTGTATATATACACAGTAGCCATGACAGTATGTGGGCACGTGCAGTGACCTTCACTTACTGACGTACCGCCCACAGAGGTCAAGGCGAGAGAAGGTCACCCATAGGTGCAACATTACAGTTTAGATGTATGTAAGAGAGACAACAACCAGGTAGAACATTGCCTCGCCAGTCTTCTATTTTTGTACTTCCTCTGCTTTAGTACAGTCAGGAGTGTTCAACCCTCTTCTAAATTATTTGTATAACAATTGATAAATAATTCAACAGCAATTGGCACGATAGGCAGGGGCCTGTTGTACAAGCTAAGGCCTGTTGTACAAGCTAAGGCCTGTTGTATAAGCTAAGGCCTGTGGTATAAGCTAAGGAAAGGCAGGGGTCTGTTGTACAAGCTAAGGAAAGGCAGGGGCCTTTTGTATAAGCTAAGGAAAGGCAGGGGGCTGTTGTATAAGCTAAGGCCTGTTGTATAAGCTAAGGAAAGGCAGGGGCCTGTTGTATAAGCTAAGGAGGCAGGGGCCTGTTGTATAAGCTAAGGAAAGGCAGGGGCCTGTTGTATAACCTAAGGAAAGGCAGGGGCCTGTTGTATAAGCTAAGGAAAGGCAGGGGCCTGTTGTATAACCTAAGGAAAGGCAGGGGCCTGTTGTATAAGCTACTGAAAGGCAGGGGCCTGTTGTATAAGCTAAGGAGGCAGGGGTCTGTTGTATAAGCTAAGGAAAGGCAGGAGCCTGCTGTATAAGCTAAGGAAAGGCAGGGCCTGCTGTTTAAGCTAAGGAAAGGCAGGAGCCTGTTGTATAAGCTAAGGAAAGGCAGGGGCCTTTTGTATAAGCTAAGGAAAGGCAGGGGCCTTTTGTATAAGCTAAGGAAAGGCAGGGGCCTGTTGTATAAGCTAAGGAAAGGACGTCTTCTGTGTGAATTCCTTTATTAGTGCAATGTATAAATATTCCTTCCTGTATAGTGTTTTCAAACATCAAATATGTCAAATATAAAATATAGAAGTACTCCTTAGATGTCATCATTGTATTTCACTCATCTTTTCAAATATAGTGATATCTCAAAATATATTTTTTGTGACTTGTGACTTATTCCCCTGAAACAAATCACAATTGTTTGATGTGTTTCCGGGGAATAATTATATTTGACATATTTGATGTTTGAAAACAATTTTGCAATATTTGTGGGTGGGCAAATACTAGTAAAGTAACTAAATATACCCCATAAGATGGCCTTTGGGCCGCACGGATACATTTAATACACTGTCTTCAAATTTGGTACATAAATTGATAGGACTTTAAGCTTTAAATAATCTAAAAATGAGAACATTCCAACAAAGACATCTTGTGAAGAAACTTCTTTGGAAAATATCAATTTTGCAACATGTGACTCATTTCCTGAAATACATCACAAATGAGATATCATATTTGAAAAGATGAGATCAAGCCGATTCTAATGATAGTAAACAGTTGGTCGTCTAATAAGTATATCTATATTTTAAGTTTGATATTTTTATTTTTGAAAAGAAATGTTTCCAATATTTCTATGTGGACATTTACTAGCAAAATATACTCTAAACGATGACCTTAGAAATGCATGGATATATCTAATAGTGTCCTGAAAGTTGGTGCATGTATTCATGCTACAAACAGCATTAAGCAACCTAAAAATGAAAACATTCACACAAAGAAATCTTGTGAATAAACCAGTTTGAGAAATATAAGTTTTGAGACTTGAGACTCATTTTACTGGAACACATCACATATGAGAATAGGTGAATCAAAATTCACCTCATCATACATACATATTAGCTAGTTATAGACAAGTAGAAAAAAGCCCTTATATCAAAACGATATATTACATAGATTGTCCTGCAATTTGATACATCGATTGATATAGATATAAGTGATCAACCCTCCAAAGATTAGAACATTCCAATAATGAGATCTTATGAAAAAAACACTTTGAGAAAGATAAGTTTTGCGACTTGGGACTCATTTTACTGGAACACATCACATATAGATAGCTATAGGCTACAATATAGCACTAGAACACATTCACCATACACAGCCCTACACTGGGTGTTTTTATACACGTTTATCTCCGAGTGAAGTACAGTTTTGCCCACTACTCAGTGACACTAATACCGGCCGCCAGGGGCTGTAACCGGAAGTGGTGCTACACAGACGCTGGCTTGTCTGTACCACAAAGAGGCTGCAGTGTGTACACAAACACCCGCTAGATGGCAGTCTAGTCGCTACCCAGGCTGCTTACAAAGAGGCTTTACAGAACACATCCAGGGCATGTTGCAGAAGCTATGAACGGACAATTGTGATGTGTTTCAGCAAACATAAAACAAATATAAAATCAAATAAAGATTTGTTGTTAACACGCTGGAATCCACTTTTCAAACATGTTGATCACAACATTTATTGTTTTTGGTTTGAGACTCATTCTTCCGTGATACATCACATATAAATACACATGTAGTCAACCTGCTGAAAAATGCCATTGCCTTGACGGGGAACTGAACCCCGGACCTTTGGATTGACGCTCCAATACTCTACCACTGAGCTATCGCGGCAAGCACAACCTCAGCAGGTCACAATCCCAAGTTCAACCAGCAAGACCACTACACTGCCCCCCTCCAACAATGGACAAAACTCATCTCATATGGTTTCGTCCAACTTGGGGTATACAGTGCTGCCCTCAGGTGGCTGGTCACGGCACCAATTGTAGTGAACCTGCTGAAAAATGCCATTGCCTTGACGGGGAACCGAACCCCGGACCTTTGGATTGAAGCTCCAATGCTCTACCACTGAGCTATCGCGGCAAGCACAACCTCAGCAGGTCACAATCCCAAGTTCAACCACCAGGACCACTACACTCATATTATTTCTTTCTAAATAGTGTTATTGGCCAGACAAGTCATAAACAAATGTTGCCATATCGTAGAAAACTACAGTCAAAATTCACTTCATCATACATACATATTAGCTAGTTATAGACAAGTAGAAAAAAGCCCTTATATCAAAGTAAATAGACAAGAGATTTCTATAGTAATATTTTATTATAAATTTGTTTCGACAACCACCAACCACCGAGGGACCCACAGGAAGACTTGGAACCTAGGTTTCAAAACTGGGCCTCCCTTTTTGTATTCACTAGTTATGCAAATAAAGAATGTTTTGGATTGAATTGAACATATAAATAGAGAGAATGGAACAAGCTGGCAATAATAAAAAATGTATTGGATGAGATTCGTCCGCATAAGCACCATGCCACTGGCAGAGTCCTTATGTGGACGAATCAAGTCCAATAAATTTCAATTATTGCAGGCGAGTTCCATTCTATATTTATTATATGTGCATAAAACTTGATGTGTAAAATCTGAAAAAAGTAGCTGACTTGGTGACAAAGTAGTTTATATAGTATGCATTCTATATGAATATTTTTTTAGCACTCCACTTAAAGCACCTCTCATATGGAATGTGCATATAATAAAGAATACAGTTGCCTGGCACGTACAAGTCTATATAAGATTGAAGGCCACAAGTTTTTACCTATCCTCCCACAATCTGAATTCACTTTATCATACAGACATATAAAGAATACAGTTGCCTTGCACATACAAGTCAAGTCTATATATGGGTCAGATTTTCATAGAATGTACAGTTTGTCTTCAAATAACCCACATTTAAGTAAAAAATGAACTTCAAAATGCAGTTTATCCTAACAAAAGAGATACTTTAAATCAATGTGATACCAAATTTTAAAAAATATACTCGGTATTCATCATTTTTCAGCCTAATTTAACTGAATTTCTTAAATTTGTAGAGCTGCCAATTGTACATTTTCTGCCAATCTGATCTATACATATAAAGAATGCAGTTGCCTGGCACGTACAAGTAAAGTCTATATAAGATTGAAGGCCGCCAGTTTTTAGTCTCCTCCCACAACCTGTTGTTGTCCTGCCAGCGAGGGACAGCTCACCTCCCACACCTCCCTCCCTCCCGCCCAGGAGCAGCTCACAAACTGCTTACTCAGCTGTATCTCAGCTAAGGAGCAGGTGACTTTAATTGATAGGTGGAGGAGCCAGCAATGTGTCCCTAGGCCACCACTTAAAGTAGCAATCACTGCTAATTTAGACCTGGGCAGAAATAGCTGTGTTTATTTATAGCCATTCTTACCGTAGCTTGCTGACAGATATTGGGCTAGATGTGAATAGGTGCTGTGTCTATAATAGTAGATGATAAAAGTAAGTTGTATATATATGAGAAACTTTATTTCCAAATGTATACAATAAAGCTGCGATGGACCACTTTTTTGCTCTGCTCATAGTCCACTCTTTTTATTTTCTAGGCCTCTATTATATATATAGAGAAAATGGAACTCGCCGGCAATAATCAAAAATTTATTGGATGAGATTCGTCTGCATAAGCACAATGCTGTAGGCAGAGTGCTTATGCAGACAAATTAAGTCCAATAAATTTTCAATTATTGCCGGCGAATTCCATCCTATATTTATTATATGGGCATAAAACTTGATGTGTAATCACAAATGTAGCATGTGTAAATCTGAAAAAAGTAGCCGACTTGGTGATGTTAGTAGTTCATATAGTAAGCGTACTATATGAATATTTTTATAGCATCCCACTTATTGCACCTCTCATATGGAATGCGCATATAATAAATACAATTACTTCTGCTTCCCGTCCTGCCCTCCCCCTCTGATTTCTCTGTTACTAATTGTATCTTTTGTCTCTAGTAGGTAAGTGGTCTTTGCCGCATCCATAATATACGCCTTGAGCTGGTAAGAACAATTAATAATTCAAACTCAGTCAGAACAAACTACCCTTAGCTTCCTGGTAGCATCCCACCAGCATTTGCACATGTGGTAGACATACCTGGTATATATTCAACATATACAAGAGTTCAAATTAAAATAAAAATAGAATAAAGAAATAGGGGGTTTGCATGTCTCACTGCGCATGTCTACTGCAATGCATGCTAGGATGGATTCTGTTGAAATCTGACATACAGATAGATGGCAATATTTTGATCGAAAATTGCAGGAATATTTTCACCAATATCTGAGCTTCTATAAACGATCTATGAAAACCAAATGCATGATGGGAAAGATGAGGACTTGTGTCATGGAAACATGAATAACATACAGATATTGACATTAGAGCATTGATAAACATTCCATGCTGAACATAACATGTTTTCTATAGATTTCCAGTTCCAGTCCCAGAATTCCATGCGAATCAAGATTCAAAATGGCAGCTATGCAAATCCCCTATTGATGGTCAATGTTGCCTCATTCATATTGAAAATTGATGAGGGGATGATGAATCATAGTAAGCAGTTCTAATGAATACTGTCTGTATTTATTGGTCCCGCTTTTTTTATGTATAAAATTCCTATGGACTCCAGGTTGTCAAAGACCAAAGAAAGATATTTGAATGGTTGGGTTGGGACAAATGTTGACAGTTTGATTGGAAACTGATTTGATATACATATTATGCTATTTAGTTGATGGCTTATGATATTTGATATAATTAAAATGGTATGTAAGTAAACTAAAATAGAATAAATTATAATCTTATTATTATGATATGAGTGATATTAAATCCATCGAGCTGCAGGCTAAGCCATAATACATTGACAAGGTTGACGTGCATTTTTTGTAGCAATGATTAATTAGTATATGCGCATTCTATAACCAGGAGTTCCATATCTGTGAACTGATGTAGAACTAGTATATGCGCATTCTATAACCAGGAGTTCCATATCTGTGAACTGATGTAGAACTAGTCTATGTGCATTCTATAACCAGGAGTTCCATATCTGTGAACTGATGTAGAATTAGTATATGCGCATTCTATAACCAGGAGTTCCATATCTGTGAACTGATGTAGAATTAGTATTATGCGCATTCTATAACCAGGAGTTCCATATCTGTGAACTGATGTAGAATTAGTATTATGCGCATTCTATAACCAGGAGTTCCATATCTGTGAACTGATGTAGAATTAGTATATGCGCATTCTATAACCAGGAGTTCCATATCTGTGAACTGATGTAGAATTAGTATATGCGCATTCTATAACCAGGAGTTCCATATCTGTGAACTGATGTAGAATTAGTATATGCGCATTCTATAACCAGGAGTTCCATATCTGTGAACTGATGTAGAATTAGTATATGCGTATTCTATAACCAGGAGTTCCATATCTGTGAACTGATGTAGAACTAGTATATGTGCATTCTATAACCAGGAGTTCCATATCTGTGAACTGATGTAGAACTAGTATATGCGCATTCTATAACCGGGAGTTTCATATCTGTGATGTAGAACTAGTATATGTGCATTCTATAACTGGGAGTTCCATATCTGTGAACTGATGTAGAATTAGTATATGTGCATTCTATAACCGGGAGTTCCATATCTGTGAACTGATGTAGAACTAGTATATGCACATTCTATAACCAGGAGTTCCATATCTGTGAACTGATGTAGAACTAGTGCTTTATTGATGGGACTTGTTTTACAATGGCATGTCTAAAGGAAGAATAGGGCACATATACTAATAAACTTGTGGTACTCGTTCTATGCAGGCAAGGGAAATGTAGAACTTGTTTTCCGGCAGAGTGATACAACACTCAGCTTTTGGCTTCATGTTGTATCACTCTGCCTCCTAATTCTTTCTACATTTCCCGCCCGCTTTGAACTTGGTTCCATAAGTAGTTAATGTACTGGCTTTTGATTGTAATAAACAAATAGTTTCGCAGCATTTGACTGCTATTGTCCATTACTGCAGGTTGTGTCCAGTCCCCTATAGTTGGTACCACATCATGGGATGCACCCAACTAATCATATAGTTGTGATCCGTTTTAGGAAAATAAGTCATAAGTTGCAAAAATATGGATTTTGAGATATCACCATATTTGAAAAGAGGAGATCAAGCTGATTCAAATGAATGTAAACATTAAGGACATCTAATAAGGACTTTTATCTTTTTAGTTAGATATTTTTATTTTTGAAAAAAAAAAGTTTGCTATATTTCTGTGTGGATAATTACCAGTAAAGTAGCTAAATATACTCAATAGGATGATCTAAGAAACTCACTGATGTAATTAATAAACAGTTTTGAAATTTGATAGATGTATTCATACAACCACAAGGACTTGACACCCCAAACATAAAAACATTCCAACAAAGAGATCTTGCAAGTACACGACTTTGAACAACACCAACACAACACAAACTTGTGACTTATTTTCCTAAAACGGATCACATATATCACCATTCCTCCTGTACTCCTCCCATAATGTCACTGTGGATGTCTTTATGAGTGATTATACTGGACATGAATACTGTACAATAGTGAGATAACGACTATGTGATGTCTGACGACCGCTAGATGGCCTCACAATGGGTCCATAACCCAGGCTGTTAGTGCACACAGTAGCCTGTGATATAGGAGAGGGTCATACACACTACAGTAACAGGTGCACAGTCTGTTGTGGGCATTGCTTTTATTATATTTTATTGTCAGTTCATGGCAGTATACATCATACTAAGGGCTTGTTTCACTGTGGGTTCATTACACTATATATAATTGTATGGTAAACCACTGTTAGAGGCCTTGTAACTCTCTCATAGTGTAACTTGTTATACACTATATATAAAGGGGCCTTTAAGACATTGTGGTATCACAGATAGTGCAACGGTCCCAGATTCTCCCCATGCTGTCCTTATGGTATCACTGATAGTGCAACGGTCCCAGGTTCCCCACATGCTGTCCTTATGGTATCACTGATAGTGCAACGGTCCCAGATTCTCCCCATGCTGTCCTTATGGTATCACTGATAGTGCAACGGTCCCAGATTCCCCACATGCTGTCCTTATGGTATCACTGATAGTGCAACGGTCCCAGATTCTCCCCATGCTGTCCTTATGGTATCACTGATAGTGCAATGGTCCCCGGTTTCCCACATGCTGTCCTTATGGTATCACTGATAGTGCAATGGTCCCCGGTTTCCCACATGCTGTCCTTATGGTATCACTGATAGTGCAATGGTCCCCGGTTTCCCACATGCTGTCCTTATGGTATCACTGATAGTGCAATGGTCCCAGGTTTCCCACATGCTGTCCTTATGGTATCACTGATAGTGCAATGGTCCCCGGTTTCCCACATGCTGTCCTTATGGTATCACTGATAGTGCAATGGTCCCAGGTTTCCCACATGCTGTCCTTATGGTATCACTGATAGTGCAATGGTCCCCGGTTTCCCACATGCTGTCCTTATGGTATCACTGATAGTGCAATGGTCCCAGGTTTCCCACATGCTGTCCTTATGGTATCACTGATAGTGCAACGGTCCCAGATTCTCCCCATGCTGTCTCTATGGTATCACTGATAGTTCAGCGGTCCCAGATTCTCCCCATGCTGTCTCTATGGTATCACTGATAGTGCAACGGTCCCAGGTTTCCCTCATGCTGTCCTTATGGTATCACTGATAGTGCAACGGTCCCAGATTCTCCTCCATGTTGTCTATATGGTATCACTGATAGTGCAACGGTCCCAGTTTTCCCTCCATGTTGTCTCTATGGTATCACTGATAGTGCAACGGTCCCAGATTCCCCCCATGCTGTCTCTATGGTATCACTGATAGTGCAACAGTCCCAGATTCCCCCCATGCTGTCTCTATGGTATCACTGATAGTGCAACGGTCCCAGATTCCCCCCATGCTGTCTCTATGGTATCACTGATAGTGCAACAGTCCCAGATTCCCTCCATGCTGTCTATATGGTATCACTGATAGTGCAACGGTCCGATGCTGTCCCTTTGATTGCTTTATGAGTTATTATAGAGCACATAAGCTGTGCAGATAATAAGTATTTCATGGCCTTCTATCAACAGCAGTGATAACAATGTCATCATAAACATGTGTGTGCCACCATTATAGAACAAAGGCTATGGGGCATTGTGATGAGTATAGACGTCACTAGCTTTGATATGTTTAATCTCCTTTAAAAAGATTTACTGAGGCCAAATAGTTTGACACACAATTTGAAAGCTAGGCAACTTTAAAAGACTATAACTTCCCTAATTCTTGGAGTATGAAAACATCACTAGCTTTGATATGTTTATTATTATTATTATTATAAGATTTTAGTTCCATTTCACAAATACAATCGTTGTCATACATATTAAGTGCATAAAGATAAAGAAAAGAATGGAAAAGGAATATTGTCTGTGACTGACACAGCTCTTCCGAACATCCCATAAGTTTGTTATTACTTAGAAAAGAACGGTACTAGGTGATACAAGTTGACTAGTAAACTATAGTAGATTATCAGGTAAATAGTACAAAATACAGGATAAAAGACACGTTACAAAGAATGTTTAATCTCTTTTTAAAAGATTTACTGAGGCCAAATAGTTTGGGACACAATTTGAGAGGCGGGCAACTTTAAAAGGCTATTTAACTTCCCTAATTCCTGGAATATGAAAAAGATTGTTTTCATTTTATAATGCTCAGTGCACATCCAATGAGATGAAACTTGGAAAAGAACTCGCTTTTCAGGTCACCTCGCCCTTACAGGGTTAACAAACTCATGCAATAGTTTCAACACTAAAGTCCCCTAAAGGGGGATTTGCATGTGCCACTGCGCATGTCTGTTACAGTGCATCATGGGATGGATTCTGTTGAAATCTGACATACAAACATTTGGCAATGTTTTATCGAAAATTGCATGGAGTGGTTTCACCAATGTCAAAGCTTGTATAAATGATCTATGAAAACCAAATGCATGATGGGAACTATAGGGACTTGTGCTATGGAAACATGTATAACACATGGATATTGACATTAGAACATTGATAAATATCCCATGCTGAACATCTGCATCTTTTCTAAAAAAATGTTAGACTGTACCATTAGTCCAATAATTCCATGCGAATCAAGATTCAAAATGGCGGCTATGCAACTCCCCCTATTGAGCAGTAAGGGGTTTATCACTAGCTACAACTGACTGTGCTGTGTTTATGTGCGCCCAGTTGTCACTGATTTCTCTAAGGACTGGTTGCTGAGGCCGGGCTCGCCGTGCACAGGGGCAGATAAGACACTGGGTCAGATTGTCAGAAAATGTACAATTCGCCCTCACTAATCCTCTCAAATAACCCATATTTAATACAAAAATGAGCTTCAAAATGCAGTTTAACATAACAGAACTGATACTTTGAATCAATGCCATACCAAATATACTCAAATATACCTGGTATTCATCATTTTTCAACCTAATTTAGCAGAGTTTCCTAAATGTGTAGAACTGCTAATTGTACATTTTCTGAAAATGTGGCCCAAGTACAGATAGCACAGAGACAAGACTTAATGATCGCTCTCCAGTCTGGGAGATAAGAAATGGCTTTTCATCTTCACATTGATTGGTTGTGAGAATATTGATGTTATTTGTTAATTGGATCACTTCCGCTGCGGCTTTTTGATTAAAATGGAAAGTTGGATTTCGAGCAATGTTTATCTACAAGCAGGGGGAAGCATGGAGAATAGCTGCGTTGGGCATTTTACTCAGTATAGCTAAGGTTACAAGCATTATCATGCACACTAGTTAAAACGGATAGTAGTCTACACGTAAAAACTTATGTATATACAACCTGAAGCCATCTTGTAAGTTAGAGCCCTGAACATGCAGCCAGTAAATATCCTTTTTAGAAGTATATGTGATGTGTTTTAAGAAAACGAGTTGGTTGGAGTGGGCATTTTACTCAGTTTATTATACACACATTGCTCTGAAAACAACGTTTGGTTTATGCATAGTGCGTATTTCACTAGTGATTTACGTGGGGTTGTCATGGCAACAAATCTGTTTTTTACTAAGATTACCGTTAAAATTCAAATTGTCCCTTAAAGCTGGGTTCCACTGGTCGGCTACTTCTCCCGCTACTGCTCCTACTTCTTGATGAAAGAAACGGGACCAGAAGCGGGAGAGTAACAGGGATGGGTGTTATTGGTTCCTGCTACAAAGCCATGTTACTTTCTGCTTCTTTTGGAATGTTTTCGAAGTGTAGAGTGCGCATGCTTCTATCAAACATGTTTGATTTGAAGCGGGAGCTACTTTGTAGCGGGAGGTAGCGGGACGTAGCAGAAATTAGCAGAAAGGAGCTGAAGCAGGCCACTGGCCACTGTGCCACTCTTCGCTACTCCTCATGCTACTTGATGCATTCATTTCTATGTGAAAATAAAATGTCTTCTGCTAACATTTCTGAGAAGCAGTAGGAGTAGTGGTGGAATTAACATCCCACTAGCACCCATTCCGGTTACCTTCAGTTATTTGCTCCCACTTCTAAAGAAGCGGGACCAATAGGCTGTCAAAGTAACGGGAGGAGTAGTGGGAGTAGTAGCTGGCCAGTGGAACCCAGCCCTTATATTGTTTCTATTTTCATGATTGAAATCATGTATAATAAATCTGTTAACTAACTCGTTGGTTTCAGTTGCTTAGAATATTGCAACTCGTGCAATATTCACATTCCTTCAACCAAATTGTTAGTTAACCTGAAGTTAGCTAACTTACAAACATTGTTATACACACTAGATGCCCCCCCCCCCTTTTTTAACGGGTCGTAGTCTACACATAGAAAACCATGTATAAAAAGATATTTTACTTTCTAGAAGATGATATAATTTTAGAGTAGAATAATGTCAGTTAAATAGCCAGAGCCTGCACACAGTGCACATATGGCCAGTCACATCCATTGCTACAATGAATGGGAGCAAGGTCTGCTTCACTTCCTGTCTGCCACTAGAGGGACATGTGAATAGAGGGAGTGGATGTAGATGGTGCAGTACAGGGGAGAGTGATCGCGCACTTAGCCTATTTTTAACATTTAATGACCTGACAGCTAATAGCATCCTATATGCTGACCTGTATATGGGCAAGATTTTCTGAAAATGTGCAATTGGTGGCTGTACACATTTAGGAAATTCTGCTAAATTAGGCTGAGAAATGGATGTTTGGGATCGGATTGATTTAAAGTACACCTATACCTTCCTTAGGTACCTCTCCCAGGGTAACTATACCTTTCCTAGGGTAACTATACCTTTCCCAGGGTAACTATACCTTTCCTAGGGTAACTATACCTTTCCCAGGGTAACTATACCTTTCCTAGGGTAACTATACCTTTCCTAGGGTAACTATACCTTTCCCAGGTTAACTATACCTCTCCCAGGGTAACTATACCTCTCCTAGGGTGACTATACCTTTCCTAGGGTAACTATACCTTTCCTAGTGTAACTATACCTTTCCTAGGGTAACTATACCTTTCCCAGGGTAACTATACCTTTCCTAGGGTAACAATACCTTTCCCAGGGTAACTATACCTTTCCTAGGGTAACTATACCTTTCCTAGGGTAACTATACCTTTCCCAGGGTAACTATACCTTTCCTAGGGTAACTATACCTCTCCCAGGGTAACTATACCTTTCCTAGGGTAACTATACCTTTCCCAGGGTAACTATACCTTTCCTAGGGTAACTATACCTTTCCCAGGGTAACTATACCTTTCCCAGGGTAACTATACCTTTCCCAGGGTAACTATACCTTTCCTAGGGTAACTATACCTCTCCCAGGGTAACTATACCTTTCCTAGGGTAACTATATCTCTCCCAGGGTAACTATACCTTTCCTAGGGTAACTATACCTTTCCTAGGGTAACTATACCTCTCCCAGGGTAACTATACCTTCCCTAGGGTAACTATACCTCTCCCAGGGTAACTATACCTCTCCCAGGGTAACTATACCTCTCCTAGGGTAACTATACCTCTCCCAGGGTAACTATACCTCTCCTAGGGTAACTATACCTCTCCTAGGGTAACTATACCTCTCCTAGGGTAACTATACCTCTCCCAGGGTAACTATACCTCTCCCAGGGTAACAATACCTCTCCCAGGGTAACTATACTTTTGTTAGGGTAACTATACCTTTCCCAGGGTAACTATACCTTTCCTAGGGTAACTATACCTTTCCTAGGGTAACTATACCTTTCTCAGGGTAACTATACCTCTCCCAGGGTAAATATACCTTTCCTAGGGTAACTATACCTTTCCCAGGGTAACTATACCTCTCCTAGGGTAACTATACCTTTCCTAGGGTAACTATACCTTTCCTAGGGTAACTATACCTCTCCCAGGGTAACTATAGCTTTCCCAGGGTAACTATACCTTTCCCAGGGTAACTATACCTTTCCCAGGGCAACTATACCTTTCCTAGGGTAACTATACCTCTCCTAGGGTGACTATACCTTTCCTAGGGTAACTATACCTTTCCTAGGGTAACTATACCTTTCCTAGGGTAACTATACCTTCCCTAGGGTAACTATACCTTTCCTAGGGTAACTATACCTTCCCTAGGGTAACTATACCTTTCCTAGGGTAACTATACCTTTCCTAGGGTAACTATACCTTTCCTAGGGTAACTATACCTCTCCCAGGGTAACTATACCTCTCCCAGGGTAACTATACCTTTCCCAGGGTAACTATACCTCTCCTAGGGTAACTATACCTTTCCTAGGGTAACTATACCTTTCCTAGGGTAACTATACCTCTCCTAGGGTAACTATACCTTTCCTAGGGTAACTATACCTCTCCCAGGGTAACTATACCTCTCCCAGGGTAACTATATCTTTCCTAGGGTAACTATACCTCTCCCAGGGTAACTATACCTCTCCCATGGCAACTATACCTTTCCCAGGGCAACTATACCTTCCCTAGGGTAACTATACCTCTCCCAGGGTAACTATACCTTTCCTAGGGTAACTATACCTCTCCCAGGGTAACTATACCTTCCCTAGGGCAACTATACCTGTCCCAGGGCAACTATACCTTTCCTAGGGTAACTATACCTTTCCTAGGGTAACTATACCTCTCCTAGGGTAACTATACCTCTCCCAGGGTAACTATACCTCTCCTAGGGTAACTATACCTCTTTCAGGGTAACTATACCTCTCCCAGGGCAACTATACCTTTCCTAGGGTAACTATACCTTCCCTAGGGTAACTATACCTTTCCTAGGGTAACTATACCTCTCCTAGGGTAACTATACCTCTCCTAGGGTAACTATACCTTTCCCAGGGTAACTATACCTTCCCTAGGGTAACTATACCTCTCCCAGGGTAACTATAGCTCTCCCAGGGTAACTATACCTTCCCTAGGGTAACTATACCTTTCCTAGGGTAACTATACCTTTCCTAGGGTAACTATACCTCTCCCAGGGTAACTATACCTCTCCTAGGGTAACTATACCTCTCCCAGGGTAACTATACCTTTCCCAGGGTAACTATACCTTCCCTAGGGTAACTATACCTCTCCTAGGGTAACTATACCTCTCCCAGGGTAACTATACCTTTCCCAGGGTAACTATACCTTCCCTAGGGTAACTATACCTCTCCCAGGGTAACTATACCTCTCCCAGGGTAACTATACCTCTCCTAGGGTAACTATACCTCTCCCAGGGTAACTTTACCTCTCCCAGGGCAACTATACCTTCCCTAGGGCAACTATACCTCTCCTAGGGTAACTATACCTTCCCCAGGGTAACTATACCTCTCCCAGGGTAACTATACCTTTCCTAGGGTAACTATACCTCTCCCAGGGTAACTATACCTCTCCCAGGGCAACTATACCTCTCCCAGGGTAACTATACCTCTCCCAGGGTAAGTATACCTCCCCTAGGGCAACTATACCTCTCCCAGGGTAACTATAGCTCTCCCAGGGTAACTATACCTCTCCCAGGGTAACTATACCTTTCCTAGGGTAACTATACCTTTCCTAGGGTAACTATACCTTTCCTAGGGTAACTATACCTTCCCTAGGGTAACTATACCTTTCCTAGGTAACTATACCTCTCCCAGGGTAACTATACCTTTCCTAGGGTAACTATACCTCTCCCAGGGTAACTATACCTCTCCCAGGGTAACTATACCTCTCCCAGGGTAACTATACCTTTCCTAGGGTAACTATACCTTCCCTAGGGTAACTATACCTTTCCTAGGGTAACTATACCTCTCCCAGGGTAACTATACCTTTCCTAGGGTAACTATACCTTTCCTAGGGTAACTATACCTTTCCTAGGGTAACTATACCTCTCCCAGGGTAACTATACCTTTCCTAGGGTAACTATACCTCTCCCAGGGTAACTATACCTTTCCTAGGGTAACTATACCTTTCCCAGGGTAACTATACCTTTCCCAGGGTAACTATACCTTTCCTAGGGTAACTATACCTCTCCCAGGGTAACTTTACCTCTCCCAGGGTAACTATACCTTCCCTAGGGTAACTATACCTTTCCTAGGGTAACTATACCTTTCCCTGGGCAACTTTTTTGAAAAGGTAATGTGTGTGCCCCAACTCCGCTCCAGCATAGCCTTGTGGTGACTTCTCATGTCTTGCCATTTAAACCTTTTCTGACCACTCTGATTGTGCTAGCGACACATTCAGATTTTAAAAGAGAGATTTTTTTCTTTTTCTTTTTGATCACTTGTTAAAATGTCTATTTTTTTTCATTTTTGCTCGCATATTTGATATTTCACTGTTGTTCCAATGTTTCTTAGCATTGTATAGGCCTAGATGGCAGGAATGTGGATAATGGCTTTTAAAAACAATAACCTGTTTGCACCAGGCCCTGCAAGCTAGTACAGAGAGGTGAAAGAGTAACACAGCACCACCTCACCTACATCTAGTTACTTCTCAAGTTGCCAACAACCCCTGACCCCTTATTTGTGGGCCCCTATTCACAGCGGTCTCCATAGTGACAACAACGCCCTATGCCGCCTTTGTGCGTCTCACATGACGTCACTAGCAGCACGTGACCAGCTTACCCAGCGTCTTAAACACCTGGTGTGATGTATGGGAACTATATTCCAGCCAATGTTTGCAGTCTTGTGAATGTCTGAGTCTGACACACATCAGGTGTACCATCACCACCCTGCTACATGGGGTTATGTGATGGGTTTCAGGAAAATGAGTCATAAGTCGCAAAATTGATATTTTTCAAAGTGTTTATTTTACTGGATCACTTTATTGGAATATTCTGATTTTTGGCGAGTTTATCGCTTATGGTTGTATCAATCCATATATCAAATTTTAGGACATTATATATAATATATCTTTTCGTTTTAAAGGTCCACATATATATTCAGTTACTTTACTGGTTATTGCCTACCAGATAATATTACAAAACTTTTTTTTCAAAAATAAAAATATCAAACTTAAATTATGGAAATACTTATTAGAATATTGGACTGTTTACTATCACTGGAATCGGCTTGATCTCCTCTTTTCAGATATGATGATATCTCAAAATCCATATTTTGCGACTTATGACTCATTTTCCTAAAACGGATCACATATTTAAATTGATATACAGCTTTATCCCTGATACCCTGATCTGTTTCAGGGAAATGAGTCACAAGTCGCAACAATTATATTTTCCAAAGTGATTTATTCACTTAAGTTATTTATGATTAAGTTCTCTTTGTTGGAAATCTCTCATTTTTAGGAGGGTTAACAGCTGTTAGTACCATAAATATATGTCCCGAATTTCAAGACTGTGGCTTTAATATATCATTGTCTGTCAAAGGTCATCCTATGGAGTGCTATAGCAAGAATGCCATAGTATCGTGTATGAGGGGGGCTATATGGGCCAAAAGTATGGCCAAAAGCAAAGAGGCTGGTAGGCCGAGTTGTTTTCGGCCATACAAGGTGAATACAGCCCCCTGAAGACGTGATACTTTGCCATTCTTGCTTTTATTCCATGATTCTTAACTTATTACAACTTTATTTGATTTATTTCATCAAATTGTGTGGTCTGCATAGCTCACCCATAGTCCCGAACGGTAGTCACTGTACAATACACAGAGTTTATATTGTACACCTTGTGAGCGGCAAGTATATTGATTATATTGTACGCTCACGGTCAAATCGTGGAATAAATTTATTTACTTTACTGGTAATTTCCCACCCATATAAAATAGAAACAATTATTAGATGTCCTCCATGTTTACTATCATTGGAATCGGTCTGATCTCATCTTTTCAAATATAATGATGTCTAAAAAATTTTTTCGACTTGTGTCCCTTTTTCCTGAAACACATAACATTTGGTACATGTTGCCCTGTACAGACCCAGTCTTAAGCACCTAAACACATCACATTTGGTACATGTTCCTCTGTACAGACCCAGTCTTAAGCACCTAAACACATCACATTTGGTACATGTTGCCCTGTACAGACCCAGTCTTAAGCACCTAAACACATCACATTTGGTACATGTTCCTCTGTACAGACCCAGTCTTAAGCAGCTAAACACTTCACATTTGGTACATGTTCCCCTGTACAGACCCAGTCTTAAGCACCTAAACACTTCACATTTGGTACATGTTCCCCTGTACAGACCCAGCCTTAAGCACCTAAACACTTCACATTTGGTACATGTTGCCCTGTACAGACCCAGTCTTAAGCACCTAAACACATCACATTTGGTACATGTTGCCCTGTACAGACCCAGTCTTAAGCACCTAAACACTTCACATTTGGTACATGTTCCTCTGTACAGACCCAGTCTTAAGCAGCTAAACACTTCACATTTGGTACATGTTCCCCTGTACAGACCCAGTCTTAAGCACCTAAACACTTCACATTTGGTACATGTTCCCCTGTACAGACCCAGCCTTAAGCACCTAAACACTTCACATTTGGTACATGTTGCCCTGTACAGACCCAGTCTTAAGCACCTAAACACATCACATTTGGTACATGTTGCCCTGTACAGACCCAGTCTTAAGCACCTAAACACTTCACATTTGGTACATGTTCCTCTGTACAGACCCAGTCTTAAGCACCTAAACACTTCACATTTGGTACATGTTCCCCTGTACAGACCCAGTCTTAAGCACCTAAACACTTCACATTTGGTACATGTTCCCCTGTACAGACCCAGCCTTAAGCACCTAAACACATCACATTTGGTACATGTTGCCCTGTACAGACCCAGTCTTAAGCACCTAAACACTTCACATTTGGTACATGTTCCTCTGTACAGACCCAGCCTTAAGCACCTAAACACTTCACATTTGGTACATGTTGCCCTGTACAGACCCAGTCTTAAGCACCTAAACACATCACATTTGGTACATGTTCCCCTGTACAGACCCAGTCTTAAGCACCTAAACACATCACATTTGGTACATGTTCCTCTGTACAGACCCAGTCTTAAGCACCTAAACACTTCACATTTGGTACATGTTCCTCTGTACAGACCCAGTCTTAAGCACCTAAACACATCACATTTGGTACATGTTCCCCTGTACAGACCCAGTCTTAAGCACCTAAACACTTCACATTTGGTACATGTTGCCCTGTACAGACCCAGTCTTAAGCACCTAAACACTTCACATTTGGTACATGTTCCTCTGTACAGACCCAGTCTTAAGCACCTAAACACTTCACATTTGGTACATGTTCCTCTGTACAGACCCAGTCTTAAGCACCTAAACACATCACATTTGGTACATGTTCCTCTGTACAGACCCAGCCTTAAGCACCTAAACACTTCACATTTGGTACATGTTCCTCTGTACAGACCCAGTCTTAAGCACCTAAACACTTCACATTTGGTACATGTTCCTCTGTACAGACCCAGTCTTAAGCACCTAAACACTTCACATTTGGTACATGTTCCTCTGTACAGACCCAGTCTTAAGCACCTAAACACTTCACATTTGGTACATGTTCCCCTGTACAGACCCAGTCTTAAGCACCTAAACACATCACATTTGGTACATGTTCCTCTGTACAGACCCAGTCTTAAGCACCTAAACACTTCACATTTGGTACATGTTCCTCTGTACAGACCCAGCCTTAAGCACCTAAACACTTCACATTTGGTACATGTTGCCCTGTACAGACCCAGTCTTAAGCACCTAAACACATCACATTTGGTACATGTTGCCCTGTACAGACCCAGTCTTAAGCACCTAAACACATCACATTTGGTACATGTTCCCCTGTACAGACCCAGTCCAGCTAAACACTTCACATTTGGTACATGTTCACCTGTACAGACCCAGTCTTAAGCACCTAAACACATCACATTTGGTACATGTTCACCTGTACAGACCCAGTCCAGCTAA
This sequence comes from Sthenelais limicola, assembly GCA_942159475.1. NCBI lineage: Eukaryota > Metazoa > Annelida > Polychaeta > Phyllodocida > Sigalionidae > Sthenelais > Sthenelais limicola. The sequence continues at coordinate 4,209,527 of OW804094.1, read as the reverse complement.
ACACCTCCAGGGTGAGGAACTGGGACGACTTGCAGTCAGTGCATGTCCTCTCCACTAGAGGTCTCCCCACACATCAATCTCTCCTTAATAGAGGAAGTGCGTCCGTACAGCGTCTGTAACTTACAGCAGGTGATAAGTGCATGAGTAGAGGGACCTTATATACAGGGCAGGTCATACATGGGTGCTTATAGGCTTATAGGCTTATAGGCTTATAGGCTTATAGGCTTATAGGCTTATAGGCTAGAGTTACTCCATCCATGCTGACATGTTGTGTTCTATTATTATTTATTATTATGGGCAATTCACAGGAACTTCCCTGAACCACCTCATCCCCACACCCTCCCCCCCACACCTCCAATTCCCCGCTCACCATTCTATCTACACACCCTTAGTCGTCAATTGTTGGAACAGCGGTGGGAAGTTGTAGGCCAAGCCTACTAGTGTTGGACGCCCGCTTCTGGACCAACCATTTACATTACAGAAAATACGGCCCGGAACAAAACCTCAGCTTCGCCTTGGTCTTGTTCCAGACCAGCCTCAGCAACACAACCTCATGATCTAATTGCCCATTTCTCCTCCTCCCCTCTACCCAATCCCATTCTATTCCTGCTCACCATGCTCGCCCCCTCCATTCCCCCTCCCTTATCCAACTTCATTCCCTTCCCCATCACATTGCCTGTATCCCTCAGTAGGCAAGGACCACACAGGAAGACCAGAATCACCTCTCTGATGTATGACTCCTATTTGTACATCACGTTTAGTATAAGTTCACATGAATAATATTTTGAATGAATTGAATACCTACCTACCATCCCTCCTCACCACCACCCTCACCCTCACACCTCACACCCGCCCCCCAGCATCAGACCCCCCCTACAATACAACCCCACTTATATTTACAGCCCCATTTACAACCCCTACCCTGCTCCCCCTCCCTCCCTCCCCCCCCCCCCAGCTACCCCCCCCCCCCAGCTACCCCTCCCCCCCGACATTACACCCCCACCTATATGTACAGCCCCATTTACAACCCCCTCCCACCTCCCTAACCGCCCTCCCTCCCCCCTAACCCCTCACCCCCCCCCCCCTCACCCCATCCTCACCTATATTTACAGCCCCATTCACATCCCCTCTACCTTTATATCCCTATTGGTCTGCCACACTCACATATTGCCTTATTCACAATCTGCACTTTTTCCCTCCTTGCCTCCCAATAGTCACCTAGAGCAGCTTTATTATGATTATATGGGCCTGTATTCACATTAAGCTATAGAGACAATTCTACCATTGCCACCACTCAGTGCCTCTTGTGGTCTTAATTAAGTTTTTAAGCTGTTCTCAAGGCCGCGATCAGCAATAGAACTAATTCAATAAACTGTTGATGTGTGGCGGCCATCTTGGAGACGTTATTTCCCCAGGGGGGTAGGGGGGGTGTAGGGGGGAGGTAGGGGGGAGGTAGGGGGGTAGAGACTTTATTTCCCCATGGGGTAGGCGGGGTGTGGGGGTAGGCCGGGGGGGGGGGGGGTAGGCGGGGGGGGGGGGGTAGGCGGGGGGGGGGGCTCACTGTGTGGCTAGGGTGACTAGATACTAGGCGCTAGGCTACTAACACAGCTATTTATTTTATTATCATTTATTTAGTGCCAATATAATATTTGTGGCTACATAAAAACTGAACAAATACGCCTTATCCAGCATGATGTTCTCAGACGTTGCCTACGTTACCATTCTGCACTTGTTTTTTCCAGCTTACTGTGAGGTGGAATAGGGTACATGGATTGATACCTGAATAGTCAGTTCTTCCGCTGAGTGCCTTGATGACATTGTACTTTACTAATTAACACTAAATTGTCTTTATAGCAATGGAGCCATTTTGTTATAAATGGACAAATAGCCTAGCAATGAGTGAGTGTGTGAGTGAGATTGGTTGCTTTACGGCCTTATCAACACATTTAATATGGTTATATCAAGGGTGGGAGAGTATGGAGGGAGGCACTTTATGATCATACCCAGGAATAGAGATAGAGAAGAAGGGAGAGAGAGACCGAGAAAAGAGACAGAAAGGCACTTTATGGTCTTACCCTGGAAGTAGAGATAGAGAAGAAGGGAGAGAGACACAGGAAAAAGAGACAGAAAGGCACTTTATGATCATACCCAGGAAATAGAGACAGAGAAGAAGGGAGAGAGAGACAGAAAGGCCCTTTATGACCATACCCAGGACCCATGTGAGTGAGTGAGTGAGATAGCCTAGCAATGAGAGAAACCCCAGTCAATGGCAAGTCAATCCTGCCTCCAATGGTCGCTTTGTTTCCCAGATTATCCTTGGGAGAACAATTGTAATGAATTTACAAAAACTCGATTGTTTGCTGTATTTTTATCTCTTCCTGATCCAGCCAATTACTGGCCTCGCATGCAACACAGCCCGCACGCCGCCACAGTCTGAAAACGAGGCAGGATCTGTATGAGAATGAGGCTCCGCTCTGTGATTGGTCCTCTCAATCCTGACCCCCTAGCGGGAAACAGAGCAATTAGAGTAATTTCCTGAGCTGATGTCGTCCTATATATTGCCCCCTTGTGTGGGGTGATGTATGGGGGGGGGGGTTTACTAACGGATTGTCATGTCTGTGGTACACTTAATGTATGGGGTAAGATAAAGCACCTGTACCAGCTACACTAGCGCCATCTAGAGTCTGTTCTGTACAACAGTCTGTACTGTTACAGGACAAAAAGAGACTAGAGCCAGAACATGTCAATTACAACTAGCAGAGAGCCTTATTTGTTATTGGTCCTCCCAATATCCATCAAACATATCAGTTACAACCACAAAATAATTTATTTGTTCTTCATTCGCTATTAGAACTCCAATCTCTTCAATTCGTTATGCTGATGATTTTGAACGTCCGTTGAAATTTGCATTTGGTTGACTAGTTCCATATACATTAAACATAAGGACTTTTGGGGATATATTTTAGTGTGCTCAGTATCATTTTTGGTGGCGACTGGGAGACCTGGATATTATCTAGAAATCTTGTCCACCCATTTGTCTAATCTCCTTATGTATAACCCTACACAAATAAAGTATCTTTCAATTTCAATTCAATTCAGTAATATTGTTAGATGTTGAAGTTGTTGTTGATTAAAAACGTGAAAAGTGAAAAGAAGTGAAAACAGATGTCAACCTATAATTCAAAGTAAGTATTGAATTAAATTCTAATAATATGGTGGTGATATGATGTAGGTGGTATAAGCCACACAGCCTGAGGTACATCGCTTAGGGTCTAGGCATTTGGTGAGCCTTTGCAATCCAAGTTGTGGCCCCCGTAGCACCATCAGTCAATGACGTAATAACACGGTGTTCCTCTCCTCCAACACAGAAAACCTCTCTGACTAATCTCTAACTCCTCACCCTGTACCCAGGGGGCTGCACATGTACTTCCGGTTACAGTTATACATTCAGGCGTCAGGCTGCAGAATGCTGTATAAGCTGTAGGCAGGTAATGCTATTATGTACAGCACTTGGCCCAGGTAATAGCTGCTTCCCACCAGAATATTTTATGTTTTTCATTTTTTAGATTGATGAGATAACATCAATCTAAATAGATTGGGGTGATGTCTGTCAATCATTGATAGCATCTTGGCTCCTCCCACCCTGGATATCAGTGTCTACTATCATTAGAATCAGCTTGATCTGATCTTTTCAAATATTATGATTAACTTCCTCTTTAAAGGAGGCTCCACTCGCTCAACTGTAGTTCCGTTTCAATCTGTTCAATGCTGGGAGACAGTGGCATTTGTTTGGTTTAGTAGTGCATGCAACAAAATCATGTACGGACACAAACAACCATCCATAATTGTGGCAAATTCATAGAAAGGATTTTAAGGAGATGTTTGTAAGGCTAGTCACAATCTGCTCCTTCCGATCTCCTACGAAACTTTCTATGTTTCATGGCGACGTTTCATGGCTCACAGTCCTGATGACGTTATGACGTTAGTGTTGCTCTCTATTGTGGCCCATTAGTGGGAATAAAGCCTTCTATGGTGGCCCAATAGTGGGGGAAAACCTCGGAGAGGGAGAAAATCTGTCATGCAACGTTGTTGTCAAGTTTTAAGCACGTTGTCAAATATATACAATCCCTGAAGATTAGATCTATATCATTCTATATCATTCTATATCATTCTATATCATTCTATATCATTCTATATCATTCTATCATCTTTCCTTCTACACTAATTACTAATTACCTTTACTTATGCACCACTCCTTTCCTTCTATAGAAGTAGGACTGCACCTAACAGCCCCTGGCGGAGAATCATGGACAATACTAAATAATAGCCCCCGTGAGCCTTGTATATCCTTCACTTATGGCTGTATAAATATGGTAAAAAAAAATTCTAGCATATGACCTATGATCAGTGAAGAACTGAAATGAAGTTATGAAACACGTCCAGCCTAACATTGTTTGATAACTTTGTTAACCATCACTTATATACAACATAGAATTTCCGATTTATCCAATTTAATAGAATTAATTAAATAAGTAAAGATTGCTGACATCTAACTGCTGCAGCAGAAAAAAAGGTTGAAAAACAAACCAATTATCTTGCATCAAAGAAACTTCCGTGTATTCAGTGATAAATCAAAGTTGCTAAAAAAAATGGTATGATTATAAGCTATTGTGGTGTCTGGGATTTAGTCATGCTGACTGGCCTTGGTACTCATTCTCTACAACTCCTTCCCTATATAGGCACCAGGTGTAGTGACTGTATATTCCACTGGGGTTTCCAGGACAGTGCTGTATATATAGACCACAAGAGGTCACTCTTATGCACTGCAGTCTTGTATGTGTGATTACTACTGTATTGTCTTATGTGATATGTACCCTGTATTCTCTGTATAACATGTATATTGTGATGTGACACCCTATGTGTGGTGTATGTGTTTTATACACTAGTCCCTGTGAGGCTAGTTTGGGCAGGTTCAGTTTGCAGTACTGACCTCCTGAGGTGTTGGAATGTTGATGCTTGTTGGAATAAAGATGGAAAGCTGGCAAGGACCAAGAACCTGAGTTAGTGATATGTTCGTTAGTTAGTGCGGTACTAATTAGCAGGAACCACAATTCACTACTAAGTGTCATTATTGCTATGAATACGATCACCTTCAATAGCAGACACTACAATATAGAGGTCTTTGCAAAATGGCTGCCATATTTTGTTGATGTTTGTTTTCAAAATTTATATTACAGAAAGATTTATGATAGCCTAGTAGTAGTAGGCCTATTTTGGAGATATTATCTTTTCTATTCCATCAAATATTAAGCATAATATCTGCCAATTCTCATAATTCCAGGATTTTTCTTTTTAATTATATTTTCGCCAAAAGTGACCACAATCACTATTTCCTAATACCTGAGAACATATTTTATGAAAATGTATATTTCTTGATCAGATCAAAGTTGAACACATTCTTGCTGTTTTTGTTTGGTTTAAGGAAAGCCAGTCAGGATATTTTTTGTATTATTTGTTATTTAATTATATCTGTTTTTCTGATTCATTTTTTATATGATCTGTTTTTCTGATGGAGGGGCTCAGCCGAAGGCTCTTGTGATATCTAAAAAGCTAACTTTTGCGACTTGTGTCTCATTTTCCTGAACCACATCACATATGATATAATTTGTGTTTTGCTGACCAAGATTCAAGATGGCGGACGTGCTAATTGCCCCAATGGTACATTTTCTGCTGAGTCAGCAGTCAGTGTGGTGGGACACAGGAGGTAGTAGTTCTCACATTGCTGATAGGGGGCGTTAGTTCTCACATTCCCACCAGGGGGAGCCTTAGTAATAAAGGTGAGAGTTCATCCACCACCCGCCAGGTAGCAGCACCTAACATGTGACCTGTAGTGACGCCTGGTGTTCAACAAGTCCAATAATCTATTTATAGATTCACCAAGGTCTCTGTAGATCTGGCGGAAATACAATACAGGGTTAGTCTTTTAATGTGATCCGTTTTAGGAAATTAAGTCATAAGTGGCAACATATGGATTTTGAGATATTTGAAAAGAGGAGAACAAGCTGATTCCAATGATAGTAAACACTAGAACACCCAATAAGTATTTCTATATTTTAAGTTTGATATCTTTATTTTTGAAAAAGAAAGTTTGCAATGTTTCTCAATGTGTAATTACCAGTAAAGTAACTAAATATACTCCATACAAAGGTCTTCATATATTCAATACAGTGTCCTGAAATTTGTTTCATAGATTTATATGACCTAAACCCTCTAAAAATCAGAGGATTTCAATAAAGAGATCTTGTAAAAAAACACTTGGAAATATATCTCTTTTGCGACTTGTGACTCATTTTACTGGAACACATAATAACATTAATGATTAATGTTACATTTTCATAAAACATAAATACTTTCTTTACATTTGTTTATAAACGAGTGTGTGTGAGAGCAAGAATAGTGGTTCCTCATCTTATTCTTACATTTTTACACGATCACTAGTACTTTGTTAGCTTATAACTATTGTATATCTTCTTTCATGCTCGGTTGTATTATTGTAGATGAAAATTCCGCTCAACAATTATGTTGTGTTGAGCAACTCGTCTTCTAAGTATCTTATCTTTATTATTTTCCATCTTGCACGTGGTGCTGCTTGCACCGAATTTGTCGAATTAGTACACCAACCGTAGCAAAGGTCTCCCAAGGGTCGTCGACCCTAGTGAGTATTGTTACCTTTGCACTATTAAACCTAAAATTTATACGGTAGGGCTTGAAATCCTGCCTATGAAGGGAGCTCAGTACCCATCGACATTGTCATCCTGTTAATTGGACAAATAAAAGTTACAACAACAACAACAAGACGGCCAAGTTTTCTGAAAATGTACAATTCACCTTTACCAATCCTCTTAGATAACCCAAATTTAAGACAAAAATCAGGTTCAAAATACAGTTCAACATAACCAGATAGATTATTGAATGAATACAATACAGAATACACCCAGATATACCTAGTATTTATCATTTTTCACTCTAATTTAGCAGAATTTGAGAGATGTGCAGAACTGTAGATTGTGCATTGTCTAAAAATCTGACCCGTATATTGGCCAAGGTTAGGACCAGGTGTAGCTCATTAGATCGTAGGATGCAGCCTAAATTGCTCAACTGGTAGACCATTGTCACTGTAAGTGAAAGGTCTGGGGTTCGGTTCCCAGTGTTGGTATCGGTGTTTGACCTCCTCCCCCCACCATACCTCCCACCACTAGCAACCAGCTGTATACAAGTGTGGAACTGTAATGTATTAAATGAATTATTGTGCTTTAATGAAATTATGAAAAAAATACAAAATAACATTCGCCCAGGTAAACAAAATAATTTTGAGCGTATCTCTAGAATTAATGTTTTCATTGGTGAATCAGGAAATTGCATGACGGGAAATTCAAACAATTGCGTTGAAACGTGAAACATGTAAACATAATTTATAATATCTTCATAAAAATTGCACAAAATTTCCCATTATTAGCGACATTATGTGCCTATTTCTGATAAGAATTGTGCAAATGTCAGTTCTAATCTGTACCCATGCAGAGGTTAATGTCCTGAGCCATGCAAACTCTACATCGTATTTAGTTATGAAACAATTGAAATAGATTTGTTTGTCAATCTGTGCATGTTGTTCATCTCACAGAGAGTATCTCATGGGCTTAACGTGTTTATGTCTCAGGTTTATATCATTTTTATGATGGATTCCAGGAAAATGAGTCGCAAAATTGATATTTTTCAGTGATTTATTGACAAGATCTCTGTGTTGGAATGTTCTCGTTTTAGTGGTGTTTAACACTTCATTAACTATAATTATGAAAGGCACTGCATTAAATATATCCTTGTGTTTCTAAGCTCATCCTATGGACTAAATTAAGTTATTTTTCTGGTAATTACCCACCCAGAAACATTGCAAACCTTTTTTTTCCACAAAAAAAGAATATCTAACTTAAAATATAAAAGTACTTAATAAATAATGGCAGGTTGAAGAATAAAAATACCCAACTTAAAATATGCAAATATTTAATATCTTCCCTAATGTTTACCATGAATATAACCAGTTTGTTATCATTGGTTCAAATATGATCATATCTCAAAATCCATATAATTATGCGAGACTCGTGAGCTCAGAGGCTAAAAGTGTTTACATCTCAGGTTTGAGTTATGTGACATTTGAGCAGGTACAGATCTATGCACCAAATCCTAAGACAGTGTATTGAATACATCCTTGTGTTTTTAAGATCATCCTATGGAGTATATTTATTGTATTTAGTTACTTTACTAGTAATTTACCCACCCAGAAAAATTGCAAAACTTTGTTTTTCAAAAATAAAAATATCCAACTTAAAATATAAAAGTACTTATTAAATTCATAATGTTTACATTCATTGGAATCGGCTTGATCTCATCTTTTCAAATATGATGATATCTCAAAATCCATATTTTGAGACTTGAGACTCATTTTAGCTCAGAAGCTAAAAGTGTTTACATCTCAGGTTTGGGTTATGTGACATTTGAGCAGGAGTTGCCCTGAGGAATATGCATGATGGCAGGTTGAAAACTAAAAATGTTCAACTTAAATTATGCAAATATTTAACAGCTTCCCTAATGTTTATCATCAATATAATCTGCTTTTTATCATTTGTTCAAATATGATCATATCCCAAAGCTAAAAGTGTTTACATCTCAGATTTGAGTTATTTGACATTTGATCATGGTCTGTCCCTGAAAAGAATGAATAATGACATAATGTTTACATTCAATAGAATCAACTTGATCTAATCTTTTCAAATACAATGAAATCTCAAAATGCATTTTTGCGACTTGTGACTCATTGTAGCTCAGAGGCTTGAGGTGTTTACATCTCAGGTTTGGGTTATGTGACATTTGAGCAGGTCTGCCCCGGGGAATATGAATGACGGCAGGTTGTACTTGACATTTAGCTGGAGCATGTAGTGCAGGTATGAAGTGGTAAACATGGTCAGGTGTCCCATATATTGACCCCAGACCATTGGGATGAAGCCTCACATAGCTCCATCTGCAGGGAAACCTTCTAACTTCCCACCAGTCAATGATATTTCTTATTATGTTATTGACCAACGCATTTAAAGAACGCAGTTGCGAACCTTAGATATATGGGATGCGTTCTCACTACGCTCTCACTACCTGTGTTACATATATGGGGCTCTATCATCTGAGCTACCAGCACTGCCTGGTCATAAAATGCCTTGTCACACAATCCACCCACAGGCCTAACTACTATATAGTCACAGCGACAAACCCTCCAATAACTGTCAATATTGCTGTCACTGCTACAAGGGGAGACCTATAACATAACTGTCAGTATAACTGTCACTGCTACAAGGGCAGGCCTATAACTGTTCTACATGAGTGACAGCTCTAGTATAGAGCAGTGGAAGAGGAAGTGACATCACCTATTAGGGCTGATAGATACGTCACTTCCTGCAAGTCTAGCTGCGCCAGACCAGCATACAGCCTGAGGTAAAGTGCTGAGTCAGGGATATTGGCCTGGGATTGGGCCCTCAGGCTAGATGTGGGGGACGGGTCCTTCATCCTATCCTACAACACATTTGTGAGGTGTTTCAGGAAAATGAGTCATAAGTAGCAAAAAATAGATTTTGAGATACCATTATATTTGAAAAGATGAGACAAGCTGATTTCAATGATAGTAAACAGTCTAATAATCTAATAAGTATTTCTAGGTTTTTAGTTTGATATTGATATTTTCGTTTTTGAAAAAAAAAGTTTCCAATATTTCTAGGGGTCAATAAACAGTAAAGTAACTAAATGTAGTCCATATGAGGACCTTTAAAAGGAAAAGATAATGTTACATAGATTGTCCTGAAATTTGATACATCGATTGATACAGCTATAAGTGATAAATCCTCCAAAATTAGAACTTTCCAATAATGTGATCTTGTTAAACAAACACTTTTATAAAAATATCAATTTTGCGACTTAAGACCCATTTCCCACAAGGTGGGTATAGTCCCAAGACTGTGAAATGGAGGTTATCAATCCTTGTAGTCTCTGTCTAAGGTGTTTATAGCACCAAGACTACGATGGAGGTTATTAATGCTTTTAGTCTCTGTCTAAGGTGGTTATAGCACCAAGACTACAATGGAGGTTATTAATCCTTGTAGTCTCTGTCTAAGGTGGTTATAGCACCAAAACTGTACAATGGAGGTTATCAATCCTTGTAGTCTCTGCCTAAGGTGGTTATAGCACCAAGACTACGATGGAGGTTATTAATGCTATTAGTCTCTGTCTAAGGTGGTTATAGCACCAAGACTACGATGGAGGTTATTAATCCTTGTAGTCTCTGTCTAAGGTGGTTATAGCACCAAAACTGTACAATGGAGGTTATCAATCCTTGTAGTCTCTGCCTAAGGTGGTTATAGCACCAAGACTAAGATGGAGGTTATTAATGCTTTTAGTCTCTGCCTAAGGTTGTTATAGCCCCTGGACTGTTCAAAGCAGTGGTTAAGCATATAAACCACTGCAGAGTTAAGGGTGAGATTGTCAGAAAATGTACAATTTGCCTTGCCTCCTCCCACCTCCTCATCCCCCTTCTCACCCCCACCTCCTCATCCCCCCTCCTCCTCCCCCTCCTCCTCCCCCCTCCTCCTCCCCCTCCTCCTCCCCCTCCTCCTCCCCCTCCTCCTCCCCCTCCTCCTCCCCCTCCTCCACCCCCTCCTCCTCCCCCTCCTCCTCCCCCTCCTCCTCTCCTCCTCCCCCTCCTCCTCTCCTCCTCCCCCTCCTCCTCCCCCTCCTCCTCCCCCTCCTCCACCCCCTCCTCCTCCCCCTCCTCCTCCCCCTCCTCCTCCCCCTCCTCCTCCCCCTCCTCCTCCCCCTCCTCCTCCCCCTCCTCCACCCCCTCCTCCTCCCCCTCCTCCTCCCCCTCCTCCTCCCCCTCCTCCTCCCCCTCCTCCTCCCCCTCCTCCTCCCCCTCCTCCTCCCCCTCCTCCTCCCCCTCCTCCTCCCCCTCCTCCTCCCCCTCCTCCTCCCCCTCCTCCTCCCCCTCCTCCTCCCCCTCCTCCTCCCCCTCCTCCTCCCCCTCCTCCTCCCCCTCCTCCTCCCCCTCCTCCCCCCTGGTGTTAAAAATGAACAATCCTTTAACACGGTTCAGCCTAGGCGTAGGCCATGTCACACTTAGCCACACTTTGCTGCACTCAATATCGGAGCCCGAACTATACCCAGACACACCTAGTGGTGGAAAAACTCACTAATTATACCCAGACACACCTAGTGGTGGAAAAACTCACTAATTACACCCAGACACACCTAGTGGTGGAAAAACTCACTAATTATACCCAGTCACACCTAGTGGTGGAAAAACTCACTAATTATACCCAGACACACCTAGTGGTGGAAAAACTCACTAATTATACCCAGTCACACCTAGTGGTGGAAAAACTCACTAATTATACCCAGTCACACCTAGTGGTGGAAAAACTCACTAATTATACCCAGACACACCTAGTGGTGGAAAAACTCACTAATTATACCCAGACACACCTAGTGGTGGAAAAACTCACTAATTATACCCAGTTACACCTAGTGGTGGAAAAACTCACTAATTATACCCAGTTACACCTAGTGGTGGAAAAACTCACTAATTATACCCAGTCACACCTAGTGGTGGAAAAACTCACTAATTATACCCAGTCACACCTAGTGGTGGAAAAACTCACTAATTATACCCAGTCACACCTAGTGGTGGAAAAACTCACTAATTATACCCAGACACACCTAGTGGTGGAAAAACTCACTAATTATACCCAGTCACACCTAGTGGTGGAAAAACTCACTAATTATACCCAGTTACACCTAGTGGTGGAAAAACTCACTAATTATACCCAGTCACACCTAGTGGTGGAAAAACTCACTAATTATACCCAGACACACCTAGTGGTGGAAAAACTCACTAATTATACCCAGTCACACCTAGTGGTGGAAAAACTCACTAATTATACCCAGACACACCTAGTGGTGGAAAAACTCACTAATTATACCCAGTCACACCTAGTGGTGGAAAAACTCACTAATTACACCCAGTCACACCTAGTGGTGGAAAAACTCACTAATTATACCCAGTCACACCTAGTGGTGGAAAAACTCACTAATTATACCCAGTCACACCTAGTGGTGGGAAAAACTCACTAATTATACCCAGACACACCTAGTGGTGGAAAAACTCACTAATTACACCCAGACACACCTAGTGGTGGAAAAACTCACTAATTATACCCAGACACACCTAGTGGTGGAAAAACTCACTAATTACACCCAGACACACCTAGTGGTGGAAAAACTCACTAATTATACCCAGACACACCTAGTGGTGGAAAAACTCACTAATTATACCCAGACACACCTAGTGGTGAAAAAACTCACTAATTATACCCAGACACACCTAGTGGTGGAAAAACTCACTAATTATACCCAGACACACCTAGTGGTGGAAAAACACACTAATTATACCCAGACACACCTAGTGGTGGAAAAACTCACTAAAACAGGAGGAAGTCCTTGAGGATCTGAAGCTGCTCGTCCTTGACCTTCCTATAATTGGTAGCCTCGCCTTGGCCAGCCAATGGGGAGCCTGTGTAGGTGTCACGTGAGACCAGGGTCAGTAGTAGTGTCAGATTTTCAGAAAATGTACAATCAGCAGCTCTACAAATATGGTAACTTCTTAAATTAGACAGGAAAATGATAAATAATGGGCATATCAGAGTATCTTTGGCATTGTTTTGATTAAAGATATATCTGTTATTGTGCTAACTGTATTTTGAACGGCACTTTAAACTTAAATTTGGGTTATTTGGGAAGATCTTACTGGAGATCTGATTTGATTTGATTTTGAAATTTTTTTATTCAGGACACAGACATTTCCATGCGACAGTACGAATATTCCCAGAATAGCCTGAGTTTTTAAATTTACTTTTAAATTACATCAAGATATTTCTATATTAGCTTCTAATTTAAGTACACGAAAGAAGAGTAAAAGATAAAAGATAATAAGAGAAATTCTAAGTCTAAACTAATTCTACAACACTAAATTTTAAATTAAACATTATACCTACGTAGCGACCGATCAAACTATTCAAGTTTTACTTGAATCTGTTTCTTAGAACAAGTTCAGTGATGGACAAGACATACTGATATGTGATGTGTTCCAGGAAAATGTGTCATAAGTCGCAAAAGATTGGTTCTGAGCTATCATCGTATTTGAAAAGATGAGATCAAGCCGATTCCAATGATAGTAAACATCAAGTCCGTCTAATAAGTATTTCTATATTTCATGTTTGATATGTTTATGTTAAAAAAATGTTAGCAATATTTCTGGGTGGACAATTATGAGTAAAATAACGTAATATACTCCTTAAGATGAGTTAGAAAACGCAAGATTAAATTTAATCCACAGACTCAAAATCTAGAGAATCTATTCATGCCACTAACAGCACCTCAACCCGCAAGAATGAGAATATTCCAAGAAATGTGATCCGTTTTAGGAAAATAAGTCATAACTCATTTTGAGATATCACCATAATTAAAAAGAGGAGATCAAGCTGATTCCAATGGTAGTAAACACTGGGACACCTGGATATCAGTGTCTACTATCATTAGAATCAGCTTGATCTGATCTTTTCAAATATTATGATTAACTTCCTTTTTAAAGGAGGCTCCACTCGCTCAACTGTAGTTCCGTTTCAAGCTGTTCAATGCTGGGAGACAGTGGTGTTTGTTTGGTTTAGTAGTGCATACAACAAAATCCTGTACGGACACAAACAACCATAGATCTATAATTGTGGCAAAGTCATAGAAAGGATTTTAAGGAGTTGTTTGTAAAGCTAGTCGCAATCCGCTCCTTCCGATCTCCTACGAAATTTTCTATGTTTCGTGGTGACGTTCCATGGCTCACAGTCCTGATGACGTTATGACGTTAGTGTTGCTCTCTATGGTGGCCCAATAGTGGGAATAAAGCGCTCTCTGTTATGGTGGCCCAATAGTGGGAATAAAGCGCTCTCTGTTATGGTGGCCCAATAGTGGGAATAAAGCGCTCTCTGTTATGGTGGCCCAATAGTGGGAATAAAGCGCTCTCTGTTATGGTGGCCCAATAGTGGGAATAAAGCGCTCTCTGTTATGGTGGCCCAATAGTGGGAATAAAGCGCTCTCTGTTATGGTGGCCCAATAGTGGGGGAAAAGCTCGTAGAAGAATAATAATTTGTCATGCAAAGTTGTTGACAAGTTTTAAGCAAGTTGTCAAATAAATACAATCCCTGAATATTAGACCTATATCATTCTAGCATATGACCTATGATCAGTGAAGAACTGAAATGAAGTTATGAAAACACGTCCAGCCTAACATTGTTTGATAACGTTGTTAACCATCACTTATATACAACGTAGAATTTCCGATTTATCCAATTTAATAGAATTATTTAAATAAGTAAAGATTGCTGACATCTAACTCCTGCATCAGAAAAAAAGGTTGAAAAACAAACCAATTATCGACACCTGAAGAAGCCCAAGACCGGGGCGAAAGCTTGTGTGAAAATAAAACCGATCAAACATCAACACTGGGTTTATTTCCATCCCAATAAGAACATCACTTATAAACCCAAACCGACATCCTTAGTATAATACGATCCCCCCTCACATTCGTTCAAAACCAATTATCTTGCATCAGAGAAATGTCAGCTTAATCTTCTGTGTATTCAGTAATAAATCAAAGTTGCTAAAAAAAAGGTATGATTATAAGCTATTATAGAGGTCTTTGCAAAATGGCTGCCATATTTTGTTGATGTTTGTTTTCAAAATGTATATTACAGAAAGATTTACGATAGCCTAGTAGGCCTAGACCTAGGCCTACTTGGGAGATATTATCTTTTCTATCCCATCAAATATTAAGCATAATATCTGCCAATTCTCATAATTCCAGGATTTTTCTTTTTAATTATATTTTCGCCAAAAGTGACCACAATCACTATTTCCTAATACCTGAGAACATATTTTATGAAAATGTATATTTCTTGATCAGATCAGAGTTGAACACATTCTTGCTGTTTTTGTATGATTAAGGAAAGCCAGTCAGGATATTTTTTGTATTATTTGTTTTTAATTATATCTGTTTTTCTGATTCATTTTTTATATGATCTGTTTTTCTGATGGAGGGGCTCAGCCGAAGGCTCTTGTGATATTTAAAAAGCAAACTTTTGCGACTTGTGTCTCATTTTCCTGAAACACATCATATATGATATAATTTGTGTTTTTGCTGACCAAGATTCAAGATGGCGGACGTGCTAATTGCCCCAATGGTACATTTTCTGCTGAGTCAGCAGTCAGTGTGGTGGGGACACAGGAGGTATTAGTTCTCACATGGCTGATAGGGGGCGTTAGTTCTCACATTCCCACCAGGGGGGAGCCTTAGTAATAAAGGGGAGAGTTCATCCACCACCCGACAGGTAGCAGCACCTAACATGTGACCTGTAGTGACGCCTGGTGGTCAACAAGTCCAATAATCTATTTATAGATTTAGCAAAAGTCTGTGTAGATCCAGGAGAAATACAATACATTTGTAGCATAATTATGTGATGTTTTTTAGGAAAATGATTCATATTAATTTTGAGATATCACTATATTTGAAAAGAGGAGATCAAGCTGATTCCAATGGTAGTAAACATTAGGGACATCTAATGAGTATTTCTATATTTTAAGTTGGATATTTTCATTTTTGAAAAAGAAAGTTTGCGATATTTCTGGATGGGTAATTACCAGTAAAGTAACTAAATATACTCTATACAAAGGTCTTCAAAATGCAAGGATAAATGTAATAATGTCCTGAAATTTGTTACATGGACTTATATGACTATGAATGCTAAACCATCTCAAAATCAGAACATTTCAATAAAGAGATCTTGAAATAAAACATTTTGAAAAATACCACTTTTGCGACTTGTTACTCATTTTACTGGAACACACCACAAAAATGATTAATGTTACATTTTCATGAAAAAAAATGTTATATCTGTTTAGAAACAAGTGTGTGTAGGGGGATGGGATTCCCCCCCCCCCCCCCCCCCCAATTCACCTTCACCAATCCTTTCAAATAACCCACATTTAATTGAAAAGTGAAGTTCAAAATGCAGTTTAACACAATGAAAGAGATATTTTGATCAATACAATGCCCAAGATACTCTGATATACCCATTATTCATTATTTTTCTGCCTACTTTAAAAGAAGTCACCAAATTTGTAGAGCTGCCAAATGTGCATTCTTTGAAAATCCGACCCATGTAGTTGTTTCCCAGAGCCAGATAAGTATGTATTGGTCACATTTTCAGAAAATATACAATTGGCAGCTGTACACATTTAGTAAATTCTGCTAAATTAGGCTACAATTTAGTCAATACATTCGAGTATATTTGGCATTGCATTGATTCTAGCAATCTGTTTGGTTGGGTTGAACTTTATTTTGAACTTTATTTTCGTCTGAAATTTGGATTATTTCACAGAATTGGTGAAGTTGAATTGTACATTTTCTGAAAATCTGACCGTTATATTGGCCAAGGTTAGGACCAGGTTAGGACCAGGTTAGGACCAGGTTAGGACCAGGTTAGGACCAGGTTAGGACCAGGTTAGGACCAGGTTAGGACCAGGTTAGGACCAGGTTAGGACCAGGTTAGGACCAGGTTAGGACCAGGTTAGGACCAGGTTAGGACCAGGTTAGGACCAGGTTAGGACCAGGTTAGGACCAGGTTAGGACCAGGTTAGGACCAGGTTAGGACCAGGTTAGGACCAGGTTAGGACCAGGTTAGGACCAGGTTAGGACCAGGTTAGGACCAGGTTAGGACCAGGTTAGGACCAGGTTAGGACCAGGTTAGGACCAGGTTAGGACCAGGTTAGGACCAGGTTAGGACCAGGTTAGGACCAGGTTAGGACCAGGTTAGGACCAGGTTAGGACCAGGTTAGGACCAGGTGTAGCCCATTAGATTGTAACATTCAGCCTAGATTGCCCAACTGGTAGACCATTGTCACTGTAAGTGAAAGGTCTGGGGTTCGATTCCCAGTCTAGGTAATGATATTTGACCTCCTCCTTCCCCCTCCCCCGTCACACACACCTCCCAGCACTAGCAACCAATTAAATGAATTATTGTGCTTTAATGAAATTATGAAAAAAATACCAAATAACATTCGCCCAGGTAAACAAAATAATTTGTTTGAGCTTATCTCTAGAATGAATGTTGTCATTGGTGAATCAGAGAGATGGCATGATGGGAAATTCAAACAATTGCGTTGAAACGTAACATGTAAACATAATTTGTAATATCTTTATAAAAATTGCACAAAATCTCCCCTTATTAGTGACATTATGTGCCTATTTCTGATAAGAATTGTGCAAATGTCAGTTCTAATGTGAACCCATGCAGAGGTTAATGTCCTGAGCCATGCAAACACTGCATCTTATTTAGATATGAAACAATTGAAATAGATTTGTTTGTCAATCTGTGCATGTTGTTCATCTCACAGAGAGTAGCTCATGGGCTCAACGTGTTTATGTCTCAGATTTATATCATTTTTATGATGGATTCCAGGAAAATGAGTCGCAAAATTGATATTTTTCAGTGATTTATTTACAAGATCTCTGTGTTGGAATGTTCTCGTCTTAGTGGGGTTTTGCGCTTCATAAACAATATGTGATGTGTTTCAGGAAAATAAGTCATAAGTCGCAAAATGAATATTTTTCAAAGTGATTTATTTATAAGATATCTTAGTTGGAATATTCTAATTCTTGGGGTGCTTAATGCTGCTAGTAACATCAATATGTGTACA
Source organism: Sthenelais limicola (assembly GCA_942159475.1). Classification (NCBI taxonomy): domain Eukaryota; kingdom Metazoa; phylum Annelida; class Polychaeta; order Phyllodocida; family Sigalionidae; genus Sthenelais; species Sthenelais limicola. The sequence continues at coordinate 4,191,635 of OW804094.1, read as the reverse complement.
CAATTTCAAGGCAATGTATTAAATATATCTATGCATTTCTAAGGTCATCTTATAGGGTATATATTTAGGTTCTTTATTAGTATTCATCCGCCTAAAAATATTAATAACTTTTTTTTCAAAAATAAAGATATCAAACTTAAATTGTAGAAACAATACTTATATGTCATATTGTTTACTTGGTAGTAAACAATATGACATATAAGTATTGAATCGGCTTGATCTCATCTTTTTAAATATGATAATATCTCGAAGTCCATTTTTTGCGACTTGTGACTCATTATAGCTCAGAGGCTTGAGGTGTTTACATCTCAGGTTTGGGTTATGTGACATTTGAGCAGGGTCTGCCCTGAGGAATATGAATAACGGCAGGTTGTACTTGACATTTAGCTGGAGCATGTGGGTCAGGTATGAGGTGGTAAACATGGCCAGGTGTCCCATATATTGACCCCAGACCATCAGGATGAAGCCTCACATAGCTCCATCTGCAGGGAAACCTTCTAACTTCCCACCAGTCAATGATATTTCTTATTATGTTATTGACCACAAATTTAAAGAACGCAGTTGCGAATCTTAGATATATGGGATGTGTTCAAGGAAAATGCGTCACAAGTCGCAAAAATGATATTTTTCAAAGCGTAGTACCAAATTTCAAGACAGTTTATTAAATTTATCTATGCGTTTCTTAAATCATCCTATCGAGTTCATTTAGTTACTTTACTTGCAAACTTCTTTTTCATATATAAACATATCAAACTGAAAAGATAGAACTATGTATTAAATACCCTTCATGTTTACATTCATTGGAATCCCCTTGGTCTCATTTCTTCAAATGTAATGATATCTCAAAATCCGATTTTTGGGACTTGTGACTCATTTTCCTAAAACACAAATGGTTGTTTTCATACATTTGGAGTGCCTGTGGCCAGTATTACTAGCTGGCCTTGTAGACTAGCCAAAATCCACCTAAACATCACTCTTAATACTCCTAGGGGCATTTTTGAGTACAAAGGTCCACCAGCACTTTTCTGGCTAATTTGGGTGTGCTGAACACGAAAATCACTGTTGGACAGCTGAAATCTGACTCCTTCCCTGTCAAAAATTAAAAATAAAAATAGTATTTATTGGTAGTACTGCTTCCCTATACAGGCACCAGGTGTAGTAACTGTATACTCCACTAGGGGTTTTGCAGTACAGTACTGTATGTAATACCCTATATAGAGCACTAGAGGTCAATCTTATGCACTGCAGTCTTGTATTTGAGATGTCAATGCTGTATTATATTATACTGTCCTATATACGAGTGTGTGTTAAACCACTGTTAAAGGCCCCATAACTTCTTCTTAGAAAAAGTTGCATTGCACTATATACGATTGTTTACTGAGACTAGTCTGAAAGACCTCTGAGAGACCTTATAATTGTCTAAGCTACCAGGGCTGCCTGGTCTCACTACCTGTGTACCAAATTGTTACATGGATGCAGACAGGTATATACAGAGGGAGTAGAAACCAGGATTATGTCCATATATAAACCCAGTTTGGTCTGGGGTGTATTTTTGTCCCAATAGACCACAGCAATCACTTCTGGCAACTTCCGGTAAGGAATGGGGGTTATAGACATCAAAAGAACTAGTAAATAAAAGTCAGTAAGTAGTAAATAACAGTCAAATCTGACCAAACCGGGTCTAAAAGCACTAATACCCGAGGTTTTGGATGGTCTAAGTGGTCTGTTGCCTGGTGGACAATTCGAGGGGCGTTAGCCCCGAGAATTGTCCACCAGGCAACAGACCACTTAGACCATCCAAAACCGAGGATATTAATGCTATACTGGCACATAGTTGAAAGTAATGTTACTACTACTACTAGCGCCAACTGTTTATAAGTGTAATATGCTGTAGCTTGAAAGGGCAACCAAAGCTGCCTGGGCCATAGGTAGTACTAATGTCAACAACAGCACTGCAGCGTCACCTGGCATGAAGTGGCTTAACTAAGTCCCAGGCACACATATTCTGGTTCAGTCAATGAGTTGTTTCTACTCTCTCTGTATATACCTCCCTGATGTATGATGCTCTACCATCTGACCTTCCATACATAGTGCTCTACCATCAGACCGTTACCATCTGAACTACCAGCGCTGCCTGGTCACAAAATGCCTTGTCGCACAATCCACCCACAGGCCTAACTAGTCACAGTGACAAACCCTCCAATGGCTGTCAATATTGCTGTCAGTGCTACAAGGGCAGGCCTATAACATAACTGTCAGTATAACTGTCACAGCTACAAGGGCAGGCCTATAACTGTTCTACATGAGTGACAGCTCTAGTATAGAGCAGTGGAACAGGAAGTGACATCACCTATTAGGGCTGATAGATACGTCACTTCCTGCAACTCTAGCTGCGCCAGACCAGCATACAGCCTGAGGTAAAGTGCTGAGTCAGGGATATTGGCCTGGGATTGGGCCCTCAGGCTAGATGTGGGGGAGGGGTCCTTCATCCTATCCTACAACACATTTGTGATGTGTTTCAGGAAAATGAGTCATAAGTCGCAAAATTGATATTTTTCAAAGTGTTTTTTTCACAAGATCACATTATTGGTATGTTCTGATTTTTGGAGAGTTTATCACTTAGACATATACCAATTGGTGTATCAAATTTCGGGACAATCTTTATAATACATCTTTTAGTTTTAAAGGTCCTCATATGGACTACATTTAGTAACTTTACTGTTTATTGACCCCCAGAAATATCGGAAACTTTTTTTTCAAAAACGAAAATATCAAACTTAAAATCTAGAAATACTTAGATATAAATATTAGATTAGACTGTTTACTATCATTGGAATCGGCTTGATCTCATCTTTTCAAATCTAATGGTATCTCAAAATCTATTTTTAGCGACTTATGACTCATTTTTCTGAAACACATCACATTTGGGTCAGATCTTCAGAAAATGTACAATTGGCATATCTATATATGTAGTAAATTCTGCTAAATTTAACTGAAAATGGTCAATACTGAGTATATTTGATATTGTGTTGACTCAAACAATGTGTCTGGTTATGTTGTACTGTATTCTGAACCACATTTCTGTCTTAAATTTGGGTTATTCATGAGGATTGGTGACAGCGAATTGTACATTTTCTGGCGACTTCACTCATTTGAGATGATTTCTATAGATTATTTCCTCATATAATGTTTTAATTTTATTCAGGATAATGTTTAACAGATAATACATTTTACTGATGGCTCTAAGACAACTTAAATGTATGATCCGTTTGAGGAAAATGAGTCATAAGTCGCAAAATATAGATTTTGAGATATCACAATATTTGAAAAGAGGAGATCAAGCTGATTCTAATGATAGTAAACACTATAGGACACCTAACATGTATTTCTTTATTTTAAGTTATTAATCCCTTGTAGTCTATATCTAAGGTGGTTATAGCCCCTGAACTGAAAAATTGAGGTTATTAATCCCTTTAGTCTCTGCCTAAGGTGGGTATAGCCAAAGACTGTGAAATGGAGGTTATTAATCCTTATAGTCTCTGTCTAAGGTGGTTATAGCACCAAGACTGTACACTGGAGGTTATTGATCCTTGTAGTCTCCGTCTAAGGTGGTTATAGTCCCAAGACTGTGAAATGGAGGTTATTAATCCTTGTAGTCTCTGTCTAAGGTAGTTATAACCCCAATAATGTACACTGGAGGTTATTAATCCTTTTAGTCTCGGCCTAAGGTGGTTATAGCCCCAGGACTGTACAATGGAGGTTATTAATCCTTTTAGTCTCTGCCTAAGGTGGTTATAGCACCAGGACTGTACAAGGGAGGCTATTAATCATTTTAGTCTCTGCCTAAGGTTGTTATAGGCCCAATACTATACAATGGAGGTTATCAATCCTTTTAGTCTCTGCCTAAGGTTGTTATAGGCCCAATACTGTACACTGAAGGTTATTAATCCTTTTAGTCTCTACCTAAGGTGGTTATAGCACCAAGACTGTACAATGGAGGTTATTAATCCTTGTAGTCTCTACCTAAGGTGGTTATAGCACCAAGACTACGATGGAGGTTATTAATGCTTTTAGGCTCTACCTAAGGTGGTTATAGCACCAAGACTACGATGGAGGTTATTAACGCTTTTAGTCTCTACCTAAGGTTGTTTGTTATAGCCCCTGGACTGTTCAAAGCAGTGGTTAAGCATATAAACCACTGCAGAGTTAAGGGTGAGATTGTCAGAAAATGTACAATTTGCCTTGCCTCCTCCCACCTGCTCATCCCCCTTCTCACCCCCACCTACTCACCCCCCCTCCTCTCCTCACCCTCCTCCTCCCCCTCCTCCTCCCCCCTCCTCCTCCCCCCTCCTCCTCCCCCTCCTCCTCCCCCTCCTCCTCCCCCTCCTCCTCCCCCTCCTCCTCCCCCTCCTCCTCCCCCTCCTCCTCCCCCTCCTCCTCCCCCTCCACCTCCCCCTCCTCCTCCCCCTCCTCCTCCCCCTCCTCCTCCCCCTCCACCTCCCCCTCCTCCCTCCTCCCCCTCCTCCCCCTCCTCCTCCCCCTCCTCCTCCCCCTCCACCTCCCCCTCCTCCTCCCCCTCCTCCTCCCCCTCCACCTCCCCCTCCTCCTCCCCCTCCTCCTCCCCCTCCTCACCCTCCTCCTCCCTCCTCCCCCATCTCCCCCTCCTCCTGCTCCTCCTCCTCCTCCACCTCCTCCTCACCCTCCTCCTCCCTCCTCACCCTCCTCCTCCTCCTCCCCCTCCTCCTCCCCCTCCCCCTCCTCCTCCCTCCTCCCCCCGGTGTTAAAAATGAACAGTCCCTTCACACAGTTCAGCCGTAGGCCATGTCACACTTAGCCACACTTTGCTGTACTCAATATCGGAGCCCGAATTATACCCAGACACAGCTAGTGGTGGAAAAACTCACTAATTACACCCAGACACACCTAGTGGTGGAAAAACTCACTAATTACACCCAGACACACCTAGTGGTGGAAAAACTCACTAATTACACCCAGACACACCTAGTGGTGGAAAAACTCACTAATTACACCCAGACACACCTAGTGGTGGAAAAACTCACTAATTATACCCAGACACACCTAGTGGTGGGAAAACTCACTAATTACACCCAGACACACCTAGTGGTGGAAAAACTCACTAATTATACCCAGACACACCTAGTGGTGGAAAAACTCACTAATTACACCCAGACACACCTAGTGGTGGAAAAACTCACTAATTATACCCAGACACACCTAGTGGTGGAAAAACTCACTAATTACACCCAGACACACCTAGTGGTGGAAAAACTCACTAATTATACCCAGACACACCTAGTGGTGGAAAAACTCACTAATTACACCCAGTCACACCTAGTGGTGGAAAAACTCACTAATTACACCCAGTCACACCTAGTGGTGAAAAAACTCACTAATTACACCCAGACACACCTAGTGGTGGAAAAACACACTAATTATACCCAGTCACACCTAGTGGTGGAAAAACTCACTAATTATACCCAGACACACCTAGTGGTGGAAAAACTCACTAATTACACCCAGACACACCTAGTGGTGGAAAAACTCACTAAAACTGGAGGAAGTCCTTGAGGATCTGAAGCTGCTCGTCCTTGACCTTCCTATAATTGGTAGCCTCGCCTTGGCCAGCCAATGGGGAGCCTGTGTACGTGTCACGTGAGACCAGGGTCAGTAGTAGGGTCAGATTTTCAGAAAATGTACAATCAGCAGCTCTACAAATATGGTAACTTCTGTTAAATTAGACAGAAAAATGATAAATAATGGGTATATCAGAGTATCTGTGGCATTGTTTTGATTAAAAATATATCTTTTATTGCGTTAACTGTATTTTGAACCGCACTTTTAACTTAAATTTAGGTTATTTGAGAGGGTTGGTGAATGTGAATTATACATTTTCTGAAAATCTGACCCAGTAGTTTCTTGTCAGAATATCTAACTTACTGGAGATTTGTTTGTTAGAACAAGTTTAGTGATAGACAAGACATAATGATATGTGATGTGTTCCAGGAAAATGTGTCACAAGTCACAAAAGATTGATTCTGAGCTATCATGGTATAAAAGATGAGATCAAGCTGATTCCAATGGTAGTGAACACTAGGACACCTAATAAGTATTTCTATATTTTAAGTTTGATTTTTTTATTTTTATCTTTGAAAAAAAAAGTTTGCAATGTTTCTGGATGGGTAATTACCAGTAAAGTAACTAAATGTACTCCATACAAAGGCCTTCAAAACACAAGGATATATTTGATACAATGTTCTGAAATTTGTTACATGGACTTATATGAATATAAGTGCTGAACCCTATAAAAATCAGAACATTTCAATAAAGAGATCTTGTGGATAAATCACATTGAAAAATATCAATGTAGCTACTTGTGACTCATTTTCCTACAACACATCACAAATTTGTGAAATTCCCTCGTTTTCTCACAGAGGGAGTGAGGCCTTGTGACGAGCGAGTGGGCGGAGCGTATTGAGTTACCTACCTGTCACTCAATCTATATTTAGAACCTTGTGACGTCACCACTCAGCGTCTGCTAGAGAAGAACGCAACACATTTAGAAAAATGTGAAATTTGGCTTTCTCAGGTTGCACAGGTGTAATTGGTTTATTTCAGACGGACCAAGGTTTGACTTGAATGTCCCCACCTGACTCCTTCTTCATACCTGACTCCTTCATTATAATTCAGAACATTTAAAGACTTTGGTAGAAGTATATTATAGAAATGACATGCTTCTTTTGTGATCCGTTTCGGGAAAATGAGTCACAAGACGCAAGAATGATATTTTACCAAGTCTTTTCTTCACAAGATCTCTTTTATTATAATTAAATTGTTATGTAATTATGTACTATGTTGTATTAAGTATATCCTTGCGTTTTGAATACCTTCCTTCGTATGGAGTATATTTAGTTACTTTACTTTACTATCATTGGAATCGGTTTGATCTCCTCTTTTCAAATAAAACTTTGTGTAAATTAGTTCAGCTTTCATGTATTTACCTGTTGTCTTTGAGCAAATTGATCTCAACTAGACTTTGTGACATAATAATGTAAAATCAGAATTTATTCTATCAGTAGGAACTAGTCAGGAACCTGCTGGAAGACCTGGGATTCACTTTCAGATGCGGGTCTCCTTTTTGTACAACTCTACTGTATGAATAAGAAATCCATTGTCAGAAGTTGTACGATTCTCCCAAATAACTCCTCTCCTCCCAAGTTTAACACACAAACTATGCTCAATGCACCGTTCAACGTATCTAAACAATCAGGGCAATACAAAATATACTCGATTATATACAGGTTAACTAATAAGTTGGTTGAAGGAGTGTGAATATTGCATGAGTTGCGTAGCAATATTCTAGGTGAAACCAACGGGTTTATTATTTAATCATGAAAATCATGAAAATTGGGAAAGAAATCGGGTCATAAATTCTAATTTCAGCGGTAATTGTAGTAAAGAAACAGATTGATCGCTATGACAGCCTCACATAACTCACTAGTGAAATACGCACTATATGTAAATCACAACAGATACTTCAGAGCAATGCATATATAATAAATACAGGTTCACTGATAAGTTGGTTGAAGGAGTGTGAATATTGCACAAGTTGCTATGCAACTCATGTAATATTCTAAGCGACTGAAACCAACAAGTTAGATAACAGATTTGTTATACATGGTTTCAATAAAAAAAATAGAAAAAAATTGAGTCTTATATTTGAATATTATCAGTAATCTTAGTAAAAATATATATTGGTTGCCATGACAACCCGACGTAAATCACTAGTGGAATACGTACTATGTGTAAACCACTCTAAACCGATATAAACCCGTATATACTAACTCCACTATGCTCACAAATGGTTGCAATAATTGGGATGTGTTTCAGGAAAATGAGTTACAAGTCGCAAAAATGATATTCTTCAAAGTGTTTATTTTACAAGATCACTTGATTGAAATCTTTTGATGTTTATGGAGTTTATTACCTATAGGCATATCAATCGGTGTACCAACATTCAGGAAGATATATGCAATATATCCATCTGTTTTAAAGGTCCTCATATGGAATACATTTAGTTACTTTTGTAGTTATTGCCCCCAGAAACATGGCAAAGTTTGTTTGTTCAAAAAGAAAAATATCAAACTTAAAATCCAGAAATACTTTCATGGAAAACATTTGACCATTAGCAGCCGTGACTCAGCATTTCCATCTATAGCTGCCGCCATGTTGTCATTCAGCACCAAACTTTCCCACAATGCCAAAATGACAAACGAACTTCCGTTTTTTCCCCACTTCCGGTAGGTCATGAGTGGAAACCAGAGCGTTCTCTCAGCGTGTTGAAAAGCACTTCCGGTCTTGTCAAATATTTCTTTTCCCTTCCGAAAAAGAAAGAACTAATGAAAAAAGCTCACTTCCGCTCTTGTCATGGAAACACGGTCAATCAATTAATTCATCTCTTCCACTCAACGCACATTTTCTACTTAATGTAAATGTTAATTTGCAAAATAAGACTTTTTTTCAAAATTTATCTTAGGTATTATTCTGTTAATGAAGAAATGCCTGGTTCACCGACAACACTGAAAATTAGAAGAATAATGTTTTGTTTTTATAAAATACATATAAAAATGGTGAGGAGACCTTTCCCACTGGCCAGACTGTGACGTCACAGATAGTCTTCGCAAGGCAGATAAGATAAGAGAAGATAAGAGGTTTTTTATTTCCCTTTAAAGGGGTACAAATACATCAGTAATTGTGATTTGTTTTTATAATGGAAGACAAATTGGTCGACATGCCAAGAGTTCATTTTTTCCGGCAGTGAGATGAGTGACCAACGGTCAGTGAATGACCAGTGGTCAGCTGGTAGAGAGGACGCAATGACAATGCAGTAATTTGGTTCTTTGCACGGCAAGTTTAATCAAGTTTAATCAGTTTAAGAGCAAATAAATTCAACTAAAAGATCTGAAACATTCTCATCTATTCATGCGTTGGCTTTAGTTATTCCGCCGAGTATTCCTGATTAATTGAAACTTTTATTTTCCATTTTTTTACACTTATGGCCTACATGGAGAATGAGTTTTGCTGATGTAATTGATCAGACAAAGAGAATTTGAGAAGAATACGAAACGTGACTTGGTCCCGCAATGGTGTAAATATAGGTCAGACTTTCAGAAAATGTACAATTGGCAGCTGTACACATTTAGTAAATTCTGCTGCAATTTGGTCAATACTAGGTAAATCCTAGTATATTCAGCATTGCATTGATTCTAGCAATCTGTTTGGTTAGGTTGTCTGAAATTTGAGTTATTTGAGAGGATTGGAGAAGGTGAATTGTAAAGTTTCTGGCATTTCACCCATGAAACAATTGTAAATAGTGAATCGTAATGTAGAGATAATTGAGTGGTTATTACCAATTCTCGTCATGCAATGTACATAGAGTGGTTGTATCCAGTGGAAACGTTAGTTTTTCAGAATCAATTAGTGGCAATGGATAGGGGCTGAGGGGAATGTATAATGAAGCACTGAGATCGATACGTCCTCTAAGGATGTGAGCCATGTTTTATTAAGAGGGGAAAAATGCGCGTGCGCATCAATGTATCCGCAATAGGGGAGTTGCATGTGCCAATGTCTGTTACAATGCATCTTGGGATTGATTCTGAATGAAATCTGAATAACAAATATTTTGAAACATTTTTTATTGAAAATTGCAAAATTTTCACCAAAATCATAGCTTTTATAATGAATGATCTATGGAAACCAAATGCATAATGGGAAAGATGGAGGCTTGTGTTATGGAAACATGTATAACACATGGACATTGACATTGGAGAATTGATAAATATTCCATGTTGAACATGGCATGTTTCTATACATTTTATACTGTATCAGTAGTCCCATAATTCAATGAGAATCAAGATTCAAAATGGCGGCTATGCAAACCCCCTATTGAGTCAATAAACGTTTCAATCAATCAATGTATGTTGCGCAAATATTCTAATGTATGTTTCTTATGTTTCAGGTAAGCGATATTCCACCTCTGTCTACATGAAGGTAACGTAGTCAACTAGTTAATGGGTCAGATTCTCAGAAAATGTACAATTCGCCTTGATCAATCCTCTCAAATAACCCACATTTCAGACAGAAATGAGCTTCGAAATGCAGTTTTACATATTGGAACAACTGATACTTTAATCAATGCAATACCAAATATACTCAGATATTCATAACTTTTTAGCAGTATTTCTTAAATGTGTAGAGCTGCCAATTGTACATTTTGTGAAAACTGACCCTAATAACTCACATTACCACTGTGACAACACCAATCAAGAAAACCGCTTTACCTCACCTTAAACCGCTTTACCTCATCAAGGGGGACATTGTTTACATATGTGTTTCTGTATCTATATACCTCTGACGTGATGAAAATAATCATCGGAGATCATAATTAATATTTGATCATAACGATTTTCTCATTATCGTCATCAGGACAGCCGTTTGGGGATAAAACAAGTTTCCAAATCTGATAGTGATGAGGTAAAGCTAATGCGATGATGAGTGTAAAGGGACTGAACGATTTCTGTACCACTCAAAGAAGTTACGGGCATCTTCCCCAAAATTAATGAAAGCATTTCCACACTCTGTACTTCCACACAGCTTGATGCCTCCTTGGTGGTGTATGCATCCACTAACATATAAATAATTAATCCATATGAATGAAAAAGGTGTTACACCCTAGAACACGTTTATGAGCTGAAACCTCTGAATCCCACTTTACCTCATCATGTGTAAGTAGGTGTAGGCACAGTGATTATAATATAAGGTGCAAGACAAGGGGTAGTGGTCACACCAACCCTTGCACGACCACTAACCCTTGCACCAGTGTGCCCTCCCTTGTGTATGTCTTAGAATAACAGGGCACAACTCACAACATTGTCTACCGTCTATCTAACCCATGCACAAGATGTTGAACAAATTAATATATAAATGGTCTTGTTTAGGGAAATGATAATGGAATGTCATGTTCAGCTTTATATAGAAGTAGGAGGGTTACATATTTTGATACATAAGGACACATTTTAACCCAAATTAACGAGGTCCAGGATAAGTTTTTCTATATACAGGTTAACTAATGAGTTGTTTGAATGAGTGTGAATATTGCACAAGTTGCACAGCAACGAGTGCAATATTCTTGAAACCAACGAGTCAGTAATCTTAGTAAAAAAACAGATTGGTGCCATGACAACCCCATGTAAATCACTAGTGAAATACGCACTATGCGTAAACCGCAACAGATATGTTGTTTTTAGAGCAATGCGTGTATAATAAATAGGTTATATGCACTAGATCTACGGGAAGGTCTAGTATAGAATAGGAAGCACTAGGATATAATATTCTAGGCCATAAACCGTAACTCTCACATGCGAAAAAGCAATGTCACTTACAGAAAACCATCAGCTGTGTAATAAAATCTAGGAACATGTTTCCCAGGTTTGGCACAATGTCCACTCTAGAACAGACACGTTATAATGCTATCAAAAGGCTGCAATTAAACTGAACCATATACTGACAGAAGCTCACCAGATACCATTAATTATTTCCCTGGAATATTGGGGAAACTGATATGAATATTAGTTATATTTGAAATAAAGATAGTAGGATATTAACACATGTCTCATGCCTTCCCATGATCCTCTGCTTCCCTCCATGTCTCCTATTTATCACCATCAGATCACATGACCAAACAGAGATGAAAACGAGGCTTACAACCTGCTGGTAAAAGCGTGAATGTTTAAAGATGCATCTCAGCTAATGTCAGTAAAAAAACTAATTACTACATTAGAGCTATAATTATATCAAACATGAAATATAAAAAATACTTCTTAGATGCCCTTAATGTTTACTATCATAAGAATCCATTTGATATTATCTTTTCAAATATGATGACATCTCAAAATCGTAATATGTATAGCATGGCTTTATGCCATGCGTGTGCATTGTTGCGAACCAATCACCTCCCACCTACCGCAGCGACCTCTACCACACAGGCGCTGCACTACCCACTCATACACTCACCCTCACTCACTTCACCTCTTGCCACCACAGCGATCACTTAATTTATCTTGGCAGAGTGAAGATCCTAGCTGACTGCGCGCACCACACACGCCAGCAGCATCATCACAAATGCGCATTTTGCTGCCCAAAAAGCAGAGAGAAAGGTCTAGGTGCTCCAGATATAGTATTAGACTCAGTATGACTGGAAGGAAACGAAGAAGCCGCCGCTCTAAGAGCTCAGCACCCAAAGTCGCCAGTCAGGTGACGGTGGTCGCCCCCGCCGGCGATAACTCCATACCAGACGAGGTGGAAAGCTCCCCCGCGAAGAAGGTCAAGACCCGGGCCAACAAGAAGCTGGACGACCAGGTGAAATGCATGGAGGCCTCGGTCGAATCATTGAAAGGTACCGTGGATAAAATGGCGCAACAGCATGCAACAGTGGTGCGTCATGCGGCCGGGCAGGCCAAATCGAAGTCTAAATCCAGACGCAGGAAAGAGCCAGAAACCGAGTCAGAGACTAGCGAGGAGGAGACCGAAGAAGAGTCGGAGAGTGAACGCGAACGTACCCCCCCCAGGCGAGGCAGACGTACCAGCAAGCACCGGTCAAGCCGTCGGAGGTCCGAGGTCAAAATGCCTGACATACTCAAGCGCCAACTCGACAGTGACAGATTCTTGGAGAGAGAAATGGAGAGGGAAAAGGCAACCTCGGGCCTCCACGGTAAGAGCCATGTGATTTCTGACTTATTATCATCCAGAATATTTGCCAAGCCGTATATGTTTATCAATAGGGAGGGCATCTCCACGGTGAAACAAAAGGTAGACGCTAGAGGGAACATGACCCCGGTGGAGTACATAGACGCTTTCCTCTCCCTCTTAGATGACCCCAGGGGCTATTACCGCGAAGATTACTATGACATGTTTGATCATCTTAGGAATGTAATTAGGGACTCTCTTGACAGGCCATGGGCCGCAGTGCGCAGGTGGTCCGACTACATTTGGGACTCCGTCGAGAGCGGCCTAATGTCTTGGGGAGATAAATCTAGAATACAAGAAGAAAGAGTATGGTTGTGCCTCACAGCCGGTGCAGCAACACCTTTGTCTGGGGCCTATGGCGGTACACACGGGACCTCAAACAATAGGATTAGTAATCATAGCACAGCAAGTAGGGGAGGCTCGGGTCAAACAGAACTGGTATGCAGGGCTTTCAACTCACGAGCAGGGTGTAGGCAAACAACTAGTCACCCGGAAGGGTCAATGTATCTTCTTCATATTTGCTCATACTGCGACTCCGTCGGCAAGAACTGTTTACATTCAATCGGGGAGTGCATGAGAAAGATCACCCACGCTAACTCTACAGAGAGGGGTGGCAACAGGAGTAACACAGGCAGTACAACCTCTGTCACAATGAATCGCAATAGCAATCGTAATAACCAATACTCTCAGTCATTTTCCAGTAATCAGCAGCCAAAAAACGAGTAGCTGGCGCCTCAAGAACTTGGAACTTGGAGGCGCCGCCATTCCGACCCAGTGCGAGTCAGGACAGTGCCACGCCCACTACACGTGCTAGCGTTGTTGTTGTTGACAGGCCAGCTCTCGCCGCTCGCGAGACCTCACCACAAGATGGCCGCACCACCACGAGAGACACGGCATATGATGACAATGACAAGACCTTATACCGTCCTCCTGCATTGCATGCATCTAGCACAGTCTCCAACAACAAAATGCGAGTAGGTACAAATGAATACTTTGACAATGTACGTTCGATTTGCGCCGGGAAGGTCGAGAGAACTGACGAAGACTTCTCCCCGCACGCATATGTTGACCATCGCAAGGAGACATGGCCTCGCATGTGTATCGATGACTCATATAGTGTTCACAGACGTATATACTCCTCCGTTCGTGAATCGGGCTTACCCAATGCACTTGGCACTAAGATTGAACTCCCCACTAAACTAAATCTCGATAAATGGAGAATGTATCTCTCAAATAATGATGATGAACGCGAACTCTGTGATATGATCGCATATGGTTTTCCCATGGGCTACTTGGGCCCCACCTCGCACTACGACAGTGGATTGAACCACACAAGCGCCGATGCATACTCTGACAAAATAGATGATTTCATAAACAAGGAAGTTAAACTTGGCGGACTCGTCGGCCCACTTGACTCGCCCCCCTTTGACACTTGGTATCACTGTGCGCCGATGATGTCAAGGGAAAAACGTGAATCTGACGCACGCAGGGTAATAATTGATCTCAGCTACCCCGAGGACAAATCAGTCAACGCGTACCTCATGAAGAATAGCGTGTGGGGGAAACAGAGGCAACACTCTTTACCTACCGTCGAAAGTTTGGTGGAAGAGTTGACGGATGTAGGCCGCGGGGCATTTATGAGCACTATAGACATATCGCGAGCATATAAAAATTTCAAATCTGACCCATTAGATTGGCCCCTGCTATGCCTTAAATGGAACAACAACTACTTTCTCGATGTCACAATGCCGTTCGGATCGCGCTCATCGTCGTGCCACATGCAACGGGTGGCTGACGCAATTGTGGCCATACTACGCAGGGAGGGGATATCCAGTCGCATGTACCTGGATGATCTCGTGATTATATCAAAAGATGAGCAATCGGCCCGCAAGCATTATGATAGGGTGATTAAACTCTTCAAAGAACTCGGCCTCCCGGAGGCTAGCGAGAAGAGGCAACCTCCTCCTACTGCCGTCCGCTGGTTAGGCATAAACATCGATGCACCGTCTATGACCCTAAGCATTCCAGCCGACAAGGTGAAACAAACGCTCGACCAAGTCGCCAAATACGCAAAACGACGTTCCATGTCTCGCAGGGAACTGCAATCACTTATTGGTTCGTTGATACACGTTGCTAAATGCGTGGGGCCTGCCCGCCTCTTTGTCAGTCGCCTACTCGACGCTCTCAGGGAAATGACAAAGAAGTATATAAACATCTCTGCAAACATGCGCAAAGACCTGCAGTGGTTTACAGAGTTCTGTGCACAATGGAACGGGAAGGCAGTGATACCCGCGCGGGAATACACGAAAGTGATCGAGGTCGACGCCTGCCTGTCGGGTATAGGGGGAGCCGACGAGACACGAGCGTATGCGGCACAAATAGCCCCTGTAGACAAAGGTGTACATAATATTTCTGAACTTGAGGCCGTGAATATACCCGTGGCATTGCATACATTAATTACTGACGCTGATAGAGGGGGACATATTCTCATCAAGTGTGATAATATTGCCAGTGTGTGTGTATTTAGAACTGGGAGAGGAAAGAACCCCGTCATAGTAGAAGCGGCCAGACTGGCCTGGATGGCGCAAGCCCTGTTCGACATCCGGGTCAGCTATGAGCACATAGCTGGTGAAGATAACGTGGTCGCTGATAATCTCAGTCGTGCCCACATAGACGATAATCATAGACTTAAAGCAGATAAAAGTGTCCATGATAAATCCCTTGAACTTGTACAGCCATGTATGTTTGCTGTTCATAATGCCCGTTTTTCATTACCCTCTAGGGCCAATGCTAGACCGGCTGATGTCCAGAGCGGCGATACGACAGTCACAGGCATGGGCGACAGGCACAAAAGAAAACAGACAGGGGGCTCTCAGACGATACCAACACTTCGCCAGGATAGTGGGCATGGACCCCACTAAACCCACCTATATCATGATATGCACGTATATCGAGTTCCTGCGTGAGACCATAGCATCTCCAAGAACTATACGTAACCACCTGTCTCACATACGTACCACATTCAAGCTGAACCATCTTCCTACAGACGCGCTTGACCACCAAAGAGTGAAGTGGGCCCTCCAGGCGATCGATCGCGACAAATCCTTCATCCCCAATGCCAAACTACCCGTACCAGTCCACATAATCAGGCAGGCTATACTAGTAATGGACACGAGTAACCCCATCCAGCACACTCTCAAGACCGCCATATTAGTTATATACTATGGCGGGCTCAGGCAATCGGAAGTACTAACGCCTACTGCCCGCAAATTTGACCCCCTCGTCCACCTGACCAGGCAGGACGCACAGGTCTCACACGACAAGGTGACCATCACCATCAGGTCGGCCAAAAATCTGCAATCAGCATATCAGTCCAAACAAGTCACACTCCACGCATCGGACGACAAAAGGTTCTGTGTAGTCAATGCCATGAGACATATGCTAAGAATCGTCCCTACAGCACACCCTAAGCAAGCATGCTTTATGTTTCCACGCACACGCGACCCCATGACTGCCACGTTCGTCGCCCGACAGTGGAAAGACTCGCTGGTGGCCATGCGGGTCCCACACAAGCAATACACATTGCATAGCCTGCGGAAGGCAGCCGCTACAGACGCCTTCGCGACTGGATGTTCATCTTTACAAATCCAGAATTATATTGGCTGGACCTCAGAGGCATATAGGTCCTACATCCGTACTGATGATAACCCAGTCAACCAAGCACTAAGGAGAGCAATAAGCTCACCCCGGCCTTAGAATATCTGCTCACAAGCAAAGACTATTAATCATCTTAAATTCCTCCCACCCCCCCATAAATATCAGCCACTCGGCTCACAAAAGACTAGGCCCTCAGGCAATGAACTGTGGCATTGCCACCAACGGACTACCCACAAGGGTTAAAACATAATAACAGGCTGAACTAATACAGCTCTGTTTCTTAAAATTACATATTACTCATATTACTTCCTTTTATAATCTCACCCCACCCCCCCAACATCATACCACATACCTTGTTTAATGTTTAAAGATGCATCTCAGCTAATGTCAGTAAAAAAACTAATTACTACATTAGAGCTATAATTATATCAAACATGAAATATAAAAAATACTTCTTAGATGCCCTTAATGTTTACTATCATAAGAATCCATTTGATATTATCTTTTCAAATATGATGACATCTCAAAATCGTAATACCTTACTAAACTCGTAAAAAAAATTCTCTATTTGTTTAAGCATTATGGAAGTTTGACAATTAAAAAAAAATGGATGGTAAAGGTTGACATGTCTCAATAAATACAACTCGGTGGGGATTTGGGTTTTCTTTTATTGTGGTGATATTACATGTCCTATTTACTACATTTTATTCCATTCTTTTTCAACCCATCTGAAAGTCATTCATATACTGTCAAGGTGTTGCTACATGGCGTTTTAAACGTTCTTATCTATATTTGGAGGACGTGCCCGAATCCTAACTTATGATGACTTCACTTATTATCGCTCACCGGCAGCGGTTTTTCATGTGAACAAATCTACTTCAAACTCTTGTATAGAGATATAAACGTAGCAGAATATTGGTAAATCCAGTCCTAAATGTCATAATATGAGTAACTCTTATATATAAACATATAACTGCAGCAGAATATTGACTAATTCAGTCCTATAAGTCATAATATAGGTAACTCTTGTATAAACATATAACAGCAGCACAATATTGATTAATCCAGTCCTATAAGTCACAATATGAGTAACTCTTGTATAAACATATAACAGCAGCACAATATTGATTAATCCAGTCCTATAAGTCACAATATGAGTAACTCTTGTATAAACATATAACAGCAGCAGAATATTGATTAATCCAGTCCCATAAGTCATAATATGAGTAACTCTTGTATAAACATATAACAGCAGCAGAATATTGATTAATCCAGTCCCATAAGTCATAATATGAGTAACTCTTCTGTAAACATATAATTATAAGCCATAGTATGAGTAACTTGTATAAACATATAATTATAATTATAAGCCATACTGATATAAGTAACTCTTCTATAAACATAGAATTATAAGTCATAATATGAGTAACTCTTGTATAAACATATAATTATAATTATAAGCCATAATAATATAAGTAACTCTTCTATAAACATATAATTATAAGCCATAATATGAGTAAATATGGAGAGATTGTCTTTGTCACAAAAGCTGAAACTGCAGCTTTAATGGGTATTCAAGGCTTTCAGTGGATGACTTTACCGCACCGCTCGTTGTTAAACTGCCCCACCACTAGCGCTTTCAAATAAGCTTTGTTCACAATAAAAAAGGATTTATTTTTTTCAAAATCTCTTTCTGTCCAATGCTTTTAGTTATGAATGGGAATGTTCAAATAAGAGGCATTTAAAAGGCGCGGAGCGTGGAGGTCTTGTAAGCCTGTTTTGGACATGTTGACTCATCATAATATCCATGTCTGACAAGTACCATATGGATGTATTTCATGGTGATTCAAAATCAAAGCTTTATGTTTTAGTATTCATTAGTTTGCTAAAGGCATATATAGGACCATGTCCATTTACTTTGAGGCATTGTCTCGCTAGTAGAAATATGTCAATAGCAAGAAAATCTCCAATGCTAGTGAGTGCACCATTATGGCTCTGTTTGCTTATTTACAAGCAGTAGAAGTAATAACAGGGATTCTCTCACTGACCCATACATTAGATATATGATGTGTCTATGTGAAAATGAGTCATAAGTCGCAAAATTGATATTTTTCAAAGTGTTTTTTTCACAAGATCATATTAATGGAATGTTCTAATCTTTGGGGAGTTCATCACTTATAGCTATATCAATCGATGTATCAAATATCAGGACAATCTATGTAACATATCCTTGCGTTTTAAAGGTCCTCATGTGGAGTATATTTGGTTACTTTACTGTTTATTGACCGCCAGAAATATTGGAAAATTTCTTTTTCAAAAACGAAAATATCAAACTTAAAATCTAGAAATACTTTTTAGATTATTATTATCGTTAGAATCGGCTTGATCTCATCTTTTCAAATAGAATGGTATTTCAAAATCTATTTTTTGTGACTTATGACTCATTTTCCTGAAACACATCACATATATGCTAATGACCAAGGTCATCAGCCTCTACGCTGTTCCATATTGTGCTGCTCCCCAATCCCTGTCAGTTGTTATGTGCACTTTCTGGACGATATATATGACTACCGCTTTTTCCGTAAAAATGCCAACAGGCTATCCTCAGCACCAATTACAATAGAATAGAATTGAGCAATCTTTTATTCATCTAATGGTTACAAAAATTGATGAACAGGTCGACAGGCCTCTGGGTACCTTTCAGGATTTATACCCAGGTCTAATTACATCATACCTGATACATCGAAAAACGCAATAAAGAGAGAAACCATTTATTACCATTTATTGCCACTTGTCAACAATACTGTATAGAAATTGGCAATGATATCCATTGTAATAACATCTACAGACATTTTCATCTCAATTTCATCAGGAATCGATGCATCATTAATACACACAAACGATATTAGAGTCAGGTTTAGGCATCAGAAATATATGGAACTTTTGAACATAGCCATATTCCTGCACAAGCACAGCTAAGCTATACATTTGGTCCTGCTATATATAGCCCTGTTTGTTCATGCATGCTTGCACAGGGTGTGAAACTGCATGAACAGTGTAGGGGCTATACACAAAACAATGTATTTCAAGGTCGGAGTATTTTATGGCAGAGTAGGGGGAGGGGGATGGCAGTGTCATTGAAAATGAGAAAAGCAATCCATATTTATACAGAATAATAGCCTAAGACCATTGCCATCAAATCTTGCGGGTTTGCTTCTGGATGCCTAAGTGCACAAGGAGGGTTGTTACAGTTGTAACAGGCCATTTGTAGTACCACACTCTGTTTGAAACATTGATGTATAAATCATTAGTTTTACTTCTTGAAGGTGAGAAGTGATCGTGTTATACTAGGGGGGCCGGGTTGTATATAATTGATGTTGACTTAATGGGATGGAATAAAACCCTGTGTTATGATTTTCTATGGTTTATTCACTTAGTTTTACTTGTTTTTTCTCCATTTCAATTTCAACTTCCCGAAGGGAGGGTGACTTTCGAGTGATTATCTTAAAGTTAGCAATCATAGTGTAGATTTTTTCACAGCTGATAATGCATCTTTAAGGAAATCCTAATTATTTGTCATAGGTTTTACTGATCAATGTACTAAGATATAATCTTTCTAATTGCATTTGACATTTCTTTTTTTGTTAACATAAAGTTTTTAATTGTATCTTGCATCAATAGGAAAACCTGAGCAATCAGAAATGGAAACCAATTTTAAAAAGAAATAAAAATCACGTAATGAGAAATCACAAATTAAAATCCAAGATTACAGTTTTTTTCCCAGGACCAACTATGTCTATGTCATTGTCCTGGGACGTCGTCACGTGTCAGGTTACCATGGTGACTCAGCGTTCCTGTGTCCTCTCAATTAACTTTTTAACACATTTAAAGTTTGGCAGTGGCCGGGAAGGTCCGGGGGAGATTGAAGCTAAATGTCAGACAAGAATAAGAGTAGGAGCTGAAGTTATCAAGTTTCCCCAAGTTTCGCCAGCCTTCACCTGCTTGGATCAGGTAGAATGCAACAGTTACTCCCAGCTGGGGGACAACTATACTAAATGTGATGTGTTTCAGGAAAATGAGTCACAAGTAGTTTACTTACAAGATCTCTTTGTTGGAATATTTTCATTTTTAAAGTGTCTAGTCCTTGTTGTTGTATGAATACGTCTACCAAATTTCAAGACTATTTATCAATTATATCACAGCCATATGTGTCTCTTGACTTGTTGAATATAATATTGACGAAGGAGTGGACAAACACAGGTATGGCCTGAACCACATAAACATGAGGTTTATTACACCATAAACATATACATAGATAAGAAAAAAAATTTTCTGATGTGCGTGCGGGTCAGTGGATGGGCGTGGAGTGAGGAATGGACGAGGGGGAGCGAATGTTATGGATTATGACGTAACGTCCATGGATGCGGTGGGCGTGGTTACCGCATCGGGTCACCAAGGTCACGACAATATAATCGGTGACAGGTCACCTGCACATATGTGTCTCTTGACTTGTTGAATATAATATTGACGAAGGAGTGGACAAACACAGGTATGGCCTGAACCACATAAACATGAGGTTTATTACACCAAACCAGGCCAAACCGAAGAAATTATGAAGATAGCATGTCGGCAGTGAAAGAATCCACTTTCAATTTTAAGTCCAGGTCTGGTGTAATGTAAGAATCTACACTAGATGATAACCAATGTCCCCTGGCTTTAATATCCGATAGATTAACACCTCGACGACATGTAAGTTGCTCCTCCTCGTCTAAGTGATTGTGTAGAATACACGCCAGACAGTCCAGCTTTACTGACTAAGTCGCACAAAAAGTTCTTGATTTCCTCATAGGAAGGGTTGGGTATTTTATTGGTGGCGAATAGCAAGGCTGAATCAGGAAGAGGTGAAGATGCCCAAAATCTTGAAAGCCAATATACCGCACATAGAGGGCGTTTACCTAGTTTCACTAAAGGTAAATTGAAGGGCTTGGAAGTAGTCTTAGACGATTTCACATTGATGATCACGCCCCATGGGACACATGTAATATCCTTCCTTGATAAGCTGTGAGGAGATGAAATAATGTGGCCAACACGTAACAATGATCTAAACAAAAACAAGATCATGGCCCATAGTTTAACTTGAGTCTTTGAGGAAGTATTCACAAAGGGAAACATTTTCCGGAGATGAGACGGTAGAAGGGGATCGGCAGGCGTGGGACTTGCCCCTGGAAGTTTACCGATACCCTTGATAACCGATTTAATCACTGGGTGAGACAACGCTGGGCAGTCAATCATCCTCAAACGGGCACCAAAGATAACGCCCGATAGGTAAGTTGATACAGAAGAAACTTTCATGAATCCTGACAGATAGGCAGCGTACATACATAAGGTGTCTAGACGAATAAGCGATGATGGTAACCCATTAGCGTGAAGAAACGATTTAAATGCTGTCCACTGGCGTTCCCTCTGACGCAAAGTGGAAGGGGCTACTGATGCCGACTGAAGATCCCTGACCTTGGTCATCCACCTGTCCATTCCTACAAGGATATTCATTGTTAAAACAACATAGTCCAGCCTCACTCAGGATTGAATAATCAACAGGTTCACTTAGGTATGGAAGGCGAGATAGGAAGTCAGCAACAATATTGTTTTTCGTATTGATATAATGAGGTATTAGCTCTATTCCATAAATAAACATAACCCAATATAGTTCGTATAGCCATTGCATGCAAGTACGATTGATGCTGACGCCTGATGTAAGCATGGCTACCACCTGGGTGTTGTCAATGAAGCAATGTACGCTACAATTCTTAAATAGATGCTTCCATCTCTTCACCCCCAATAAAATGGGAAACAGTTCCTGAACATTGATATTGTCCCATTTAACATTTTCAGAAGGGGACTGGGCAATGTGATTACACGTTGAATCTATCCAAGGAACAGTATGTATGCCCCAACCTCCTGCTATCCAGTCGGATCCCATGAAAATACCAAATCCTCTACTGGATGAGTCTGACACCATAGGAAGATGGTATTCACGCCTGGACAATAGACCCACGCCATTAAATACCTTACAAAAGGCGTGCCACCAGTCTAAGTCTCTCCTGAAGGCATCTGAAATTGTTGATCTATGCAACTTTTTACACAACATCACTTTGTAAAGGTCAAACATACGACGACAAAAAGTACGCCCACCTTTAAATACAGCAGCACAGTGGGCTAAATAGCCACATAATCTTTCTAATTCTTTTTTAGAAATATACTCAGACATTTTCACATTGTTCAGAAGAAGTCGAAGCTTGTCAATTTTGGTCTTAGGTAGGCGAACTGTCATGGTCACAGAATCAACTTCAAATCCTAGGTAGGTGCACGACGTAGCCGGCGTGGTAACCTTATGCCATGCTACATAAAATCCAAGAGATCGCAAAAAGGATATAAGGGTATTTCGGGCGAGGGAACATGCATGGAGGGAATTAGACGCCAGGAAAAAGTCGTCCAGATAATTTACTACACGCACATCGTACAATGTATACATAGAATCAGCAATGAAGTTAGAAATATTATCAAACACACAAGGACCGATATGTAATCCAAAGCACAAGCGATTGTCAGTTAAATATCTCTCTTTCCCATCAATAGTCCAGCGAAATCCACACAGTGTACGATGGTCCGGATTAACTGCTACGGCTCTATAGGCCGATTTAATATCAACCACACACATATAATCTCCAGGATGTACCATATTCGTAGCATCGTCAATATTTTTATACGAAAAGGATCGTATAAGAGAAGAACAATGTAAATTAACCGAAGACTCATCTGGTCGAGAACAGTCGGTTATAGGCCTGACACTACCGTCAGGTTTAAATATTGCTCCTAGGGCGTGTATGCATTTAGGTTTATCATTTACTACCGAGACATAACCTTCAAGTATTTCATTAGCAACAATTTTATCCATTTTGATACGTGCTGAATCCTCTAGAATAGAGGAATAATTCGGTAGGTCATACGCCTCTACTGGCGTGTCTACCACATCAATACCGTCAATCGTATAGTAGAAAACATCAAGATACTTTGTAAATATATCACAACCTTGATAGAATAAAGAAGCCGCAACTCTGCACGGTTTCAATTGAACGGGTAAGCCACCCAAAACATGTACACAACTACAGATACCATGAAAACATTTATCGTAAACCTTGACCGAACGGCCCTTAGCAGATGTAGGAGAGACAAAAATCAATCCCTCTTCATTATCACAAGAACCATCAAGATAAAATTTTGCAATACGATTACAAATAGATGTATAAACACATTTGTCATGGTTATGAAGTTGAAAAACATTTACCGGGAGAGAATCAGGGGAACAAGCAACTGTCGAAGGTAAGGATTCGCCGATCTCGATGACTGTGGCCTCCATGTTGCCACCAGTACTAGCCTTTACATCAGGAGAGTTCGACAAATTATCACAAGTTTCTACCTCTAC
Organism: Sthenelais limicola; assembly: GCA_942159475.1. NCBI lineage: Eukaryota > Metazoa > Annelida > Polychaeta > Phyllodocida > Sigalionidae > Sthenelais > Sthenelais limicola. The sequence goes on along the minus strand of OW804094.1, from coordinate 4,167,673 downwards.
TATGAGAGATGGTTCAAAATCAATCCGACAGTCGCCACCACCTACCCGATCCTCTACCGCATCCTATTTGTTTGTCTTCGCCGTCACGCAGCCCTTGGCGCCATGGTCTGACGCACCGCAAGAAGAACAACGATGAGGGAAGTCACAAGGATTCTTCGAGCATCCCAATCCGTTAAATTTAAAGCAGACTTTATCCTTGGTGTTTCTGCCTTTAGAAGTCGAAGTAGACGCCTTTGCAGAGGACGCCCGACGAGAATTTTCAAAAGAATAATGACGGAGAACTTCCTCCTGTTTAGTCTCGCCGAACGCCACCAAACCTTTCTTGTTTGCCCTGGTCCTGACAGCCGCGTCATACATCAGAGAAGCTTTAAGGGTGTACATGGACGACGAATTTTTCTCCGTCATAGTGATGCAATGCGACAATACGCCCAAAAGTTCATCATGGGGGCGAGAGTCACCAACCATTTTCTCCAACAGCTGAAGATTTAACAATAGCAAAGTGTCAAAGTTCTCTATAACCTCACCCTTCTCAAGAAACTGCTCCCGGTCAAAACGACCAACTCTTTTACGGGATGAACTAGCCCTCCTTCGACGCACAGGTATTTCGTAAATCGAACTTTCCACACTATCATTACGATGTCTAGAGTCATTGTCATCCTTGAACATCGATCTGGAGCTACGAGTGTTGAACAATACTTCCGATGAAGAACTAGAACTTGCTACTTCAGCCGATTTCTTGTCGAGCTTCTCAACTGTGTCCAAGATAGTTTTCATCATGCCTTCCAGGCCGTTGACACGCCCCGTCAACAAATCGGCCTTCTCCGAAGCAGACATTTCTTCAGGTATGTCATTATTCTTCTGCCTCGTACAATTCTTTCCTGTCTTACCGTCATGAACAGTGTTACAATGACTACAATGACCCATGTTGTCGAAAAATTTTGACAAATTCACAGCAAAACTTAGCAGAAAAAAATTTCTGATGTGCGTGCGGGTCAGTGGATGGGCGTGGAGTGAGGAATGGACGAGGGGGAGCGAATGTTATGGATTATGACGTAACGTCCATGGATGCGGTGGGCGTGGTTACCGCATCGGGTCACCAAGGTCACGACAATATAATCGGTGACGGGTCACCTGCACTTTCTTAGATCATCCCATTAAGTATATTTAGCTACTTTACTGGCAATTATCCACCCAGAAATCTTGCAAACCTTTTTTCGGCTGTTTAGGGTGAAACAACGGCCAAGGCCAACCAAATTGAGGGAATTAATACCATTAGTCGCCAATCTTTGGAACCGCTGAATCAAGAACAGAACTCTTGTTTAATAGCATTTTACTTTTGGCACTAGCCAGGAGTTGTGTCTGACAGAAGAAAGCAATCTTTGGTACCCAGATGAAGACCCCTTGTGGACATGAAAACAACACTAGGATTATCACAAGTGGTCTGTCTGCTATACTCAGGCAGACATATACCGGTAATTAATCTAACCAGCTCATGTAACATGGAATGAATGATCCCAATCACCGAAAATGTTGCCTGTTTTCTGTTTTCTGTTATTTCATTATGTTCACATCATTTCATATTGCACTGAACAGACTATCCTAGAGGCGTGGGTCTGCCTACTGCCGGGTGTATAGCGAGAGTGACACTGCAAAACTTGAACCGTTCCCGCAATCTAATTACCGAAACGCATTATGATACTTATGCCTTATTTTGAACTTTGGCTTGCAGTGGTATATCTGCCTATTCAGCTAGATATATAATTAATCTAACCTGCTCAAGTGACATGGAATGAATGATCCAAATCACCAGAATAAAGAGGGAAAGTCAGATGTGTTACTCTGCCTACTGCCGTCTGTATAGTGAGAGTGACACTGCAAAACTAGACGAAGCGTGACAAACCCGCCCCCTTGGCCGTAGCCTACCCTTAGGGTATCATAGGTCACATCAGACCCCTCAGGTTCAGCAAGGACCATAGTACGTGAACCAGGCAATCTCGATCTGTTTGCATAGAAAACACTTTGCAGGCCCCAAACCAGTGACTGATTCTCGTAGATATTGATCCCCTCGACACGATTATGAAGAAAAATCTTAGCTAACTTACGAATTCTATTAGCTGTAGTACATTTTCTATTTAAGACTCACTTGGCATGAGTCACCCTAGGCGTATTATTCCTAGAATGAAGCCCTGCACTCCCGACTACGGCAGATAGCTCAGTGGCAAGGCTCTCGCCTCCAGACCTGAGGCTTGGGGGTTCAAGGCTCATCGGGGACTCTCATTTTTATTTTTTCATCCTCTACTTGTTGGGCCGTGTAGAGCTGTAGAGCCTACACGGCCGGGATGGGACGGTGGGTGGGTTTGCACTGGGTCAGGTCGGGCCGGGGGTCGGGGAATGCTGATCATTTGAAAAACAAAATATCCATAATAATGTTTCACCGTAACCAGTATTGATGATCGTCCCCCCAAGACGCAACTCGTAGCCGCTACTCACTGGACCCGTTCCCACAATCTAATTCCCGAAACGCATTATGAACTGGAAGTATCCGGCGAAACTTTAATGCCCAGCAGGGGACAGGAATGGCTGTTTATCGCGGTCCACAAGGCCACCAGAATCGTTGGCTAACGGCTGATATTTGTCTTTATTTTGCTAGTAAAATAATAGAAGAAAGTGCTGAGTCACCTTGTCCATCTATAGTGCAGGAGTTATGCAAGCACTCAACACTAGAGGGCGGTGACAATGGCATTGTGGCGATGCTATTCACGCTTATTGCACGCCCATAAATGTGCCATAATTCCCCTAATATTGGCACTGAGTGCCATAAAGCTGGTTTTATGGGTGTGGGCAGGGTGGCCGAACGCACCGGGCAGGTGGGAGGAGTGGATGTATGGAGGATGAATGGTAACAGTGGAGGAGAGGAGAGGTGGGGTGTGGAGGGCTGAGGGGGGAATGGTGGGATGGGGGGGGGGGGGCTGAGAGGGGCTTTTTACCCCACAGATCCGCCCACTCTCTCCCCTTCCAGCATCCCTCTTACCCTCCCTTCCAACTTTGCCCACCTCTCTCCTCCCTCTCTCATCTCCCCCTCCTCCCTTTCCCCATTCCCCTTAGAACTGTCGCCCTCTCCCCCCTCCCTCTCTTCCCCACACCTCCCCTTCACCTCCTTCCTCCACTCCCCCTCTCTCTCTTCCTCACCTCTTTCCCCTCAACTCCTTACCCCTCCCCACCTCACACCAGCCCAATCCCCAACCTCCCCCTCCCTATATTTCCCCCCCCCCCCTCCTCCCCTCCTCAGCCCACTCCCCCGCCCAACTCCCCCTCCCCCACCACCCCCCCACCCCGCCCATGGAGGCCTGGAGGGAAATCAATGTCAGTGTTTCCCAGTCTCAGGTCTGGAGGAGCAGATCAATGCCTCATCAATAGGAGCAGCTCACAGTGCTATTTATAGCACATGCTCGCCTAGCCACCTCATCACACTTTCTCCCTCTATTCACATGCTCGCCTAGCCACCTCATCACACTTTCTCCCTCTATTCACATGCTCGCCTAGCCACCTCATCACACTCTCTCCCTCTATTCACATGCTCGCCTAGCCACCTCATCATACTTTCTCCCTCTATTCACTCTTAACTCTCATATTCACACTCTTAACTCTCATATTCACACTCTTAACTCTCATATTCACACTTAACTCTCATATTCACACTATAAACTCTCATATTCACACTCTTAACTCTCATATTCACACTCTTAACTCTCATATTCACACTCTTAACTCTCATATTCACACTTAACTCTCATATTCACACTCTTAACTCTCATATTCACACTCTTAACTCTCATATTCACACTTAACTCTCATATTCACACACTTAACTCTCATATTCACACTCTTAACTCTCATATTCACACTTAACTCTCATATTCACACACTTAACTCTCATATTCACACTTAACTCTCATATTCACACTTAACTCTCATATTCACACACTTAACTCTCATATTCACTCTCTTAACTCTCATATTCACTCTCTTAACTCTCATATTCACACTCTTAACTCTCATATTCACACTTAACTCTCATATTCACACACTTAACCCTCATATTCACACTCTTAACTCTCATATTCACACTCTTAACTCTCATATTCACATTCTAACTCTCATATTCACTCTCTTAACTCTCATATTCACATTCTAACTCTCATATTCACACTCTTAACTCTCATATTCACACTCTTAACTCTCATATTCACACTCTTAACTCTCATATTCACACTCTTAACTCTCATATTCACACACTTAACTCTCATATTCACACTTAACTATCATATTCACTCTCTTAACTCTCATATTCACACTCTTAACTCTCATATTCACACTTAACTCTCATATTCACACTCTTAACTCTCATATTCACACTCTTAACTCTCATATTCACACTTTCTACTTCTCCCTCTATTCACTCTTAACTCTCATATTCATTCACATAACATTCAGCATATTTGTGATGTGTTGTAGGGAAATGAGTCATAAGTCGCGAAATTAATATTTTCCAAAGAGATTCATTCACAAGATTTCTTTATTGGAATGTTTTTGTTTTTGGAGGGCTTAGCGCCTAGATTCATATACTTTCATGTACCTAATTTGATACTTTTAATACATGAATATATCAAATATAAAATGTGAAAATAATTCCTACATGTCCTTAATATTTATCATTGGAATCGGTTTGATCTCCTCTTTTCAAATATGATAATATATCGAAATCCAATCTTTTGCGACTTATGTCTCATTTTCCTGTAACTCATCACATTTTACCATCAAACACAGACAAATGCATTTATTTAAACATTTATATGATATTTTGTAAAATTGCGTTATTAGCAGACAATGAGGTCCATGGGTAGTAGGCCAGAAATTGAGAAAAAAAAGATTTTAAGATATCATCATATTTGTAAAGATGAGCTGAAGAGGATTCTAATGATAGTAAACATTAATGACATCTAAGAAGTATTTCTATATTTGATATATTAATGTTTGAAAAGAGGTTTGCAATATTTATGGGTGGGCAATTAATAGTAAAGTAGGTGAAATACATCACATATTGTAAGGCATGAATTATTGAAAGACCATGGGGAGTGTGTGCTTCTAGGCTTACAGGTGAATATAATTATTCCACCTCATACTCCACGCTATGGTATTATATATGTGATGTGTTTCAGGAAAATGAGTCATAAGTCGCAAAAAGTAGATTTTGAGATACCATTATATTTGAAAAGATGAGATCAAGTCGACTCCAATAATAGTAAACAGTCTAATAATCTAATAAGTATTTCTAGATTTGGAATAAAAAAGTATATTTGGAATAAAAAAGTTTCCAATATTTCTGGGGGTCAATAAACAGTAAAGTAACTAAATGTAGTCAATATGAGGACCTTTAAAACAAAAGGATATACTACATAGATTGTCCTGATATTTGACACATCAATTGGTTGGTTGGTTGGTAAACGTTTATTTGCAGACTAAGCTGCCAATCGAGGATTTCTCCGAGCAATAGGGAGGATTTCAGCACCTCATTAGCATAAGTGATATAGCTATAAGTGATAAACCCTCCAAAAAATAGAACATTCCAATAATGTGATCTTGTGGAAAAAACACTTTGAAAAATATCAATTTTGCGACTTACGACTCATTTTCCTAAAACACGTCACATATGGTATATATTCTTACTTTTATTCCACGATTTCACACAAATCTTATAATGTCTGTCCTGTTAGTTCCCGCTTAGTTTACCTTTCATACCTTTTATAGTGAAAAATAGCGGATTAATTAGCCATTTTAAACAGTGATTCCTTATTCATTAACCGTAGCCTCCCAAACAGGCTTCCCGCATGGCAATATTTAGTAATTTTGAGAATGGACACTGTAACTGTTAAAATCATTTAATAAAGAGAGAGAATGGAACAAGCCCACAATAATCTAAAATTCATTGGATGAGAATCAAGTCCAATAAATTTTCGATTATTACTGTTGAGTTCCATTCTATATTTATCATATGGGTGTACAACTTGATCAAATATCACTGAAAAAGTATGAAACAAGTATCAGAGGTAGTCCAAGCACCGCTGGCTCTATTTAGATGCCTACATGCTTCGCGGAGAGTTTTGGGTCTCCGCGAACATGGCGGAAGTGCGAAGGTAACATCAGAGCTATTTATAGACAACTACATTTTTATAGTATGCATACAATATGAATATTGTTTATAGCACTCCACTTATTGCACCCTTCAAGAAGGATGCACATTTAATTAAAGGAGTTGTTGGGGCTCTACTGAAACTGAAAATCAAATCTGACCTTTGACCTACTTTACCTACCTACTCGGGAAATACAGCTCATTCATGGGCTGTGACTGTGGCATAAGATCGTGTCAGGGAATCAAGGCCAATACTTTCTGTTCGTTGTGACTATAAAAAGATCCGCCATGTAAGCATACCTGTACAAAGGTGTTATTAAAAGACCTGACAAGTAAGCACACCTGTATAGGGTACAGGTGTCTTATTAACACACTTCTCCACCCACTCCTCCTGCTCACCTCTAATTACCCAAGGTCAAGGCTGAACAGGAGAACAGTACTTGGTGCACACCACCATGGTATGACCCCGCAGCCTCATACACCTTATCATTATTTCTATTATTACTTGACTTAGAGGAGCTCATATGTGATGTGTTCCAGGAAAATGAGAAAATGAGAAAATGATAGTAAACACTAAGACACCTAATATGTATTTCTATATTTTAAGTTTCATATTTTTATTTTTGAAAAAAAAAATTGCAATGTTTATGGATGGGTAATTACCAGTAAAGTAACTAAATATACTCCATACAAAGGCCATCAAAACGCAAGGATATATTTAATACAATGTCCCGGAATTCATGATATGGACTCATATGACTATAAGTGCTAAACCCTCTAAAGATCAGAACATTTCAATAAAGAGATCTTGTGATAAAAACACTTTGAGAAATATCAATTTTGTGACTTGTGACTCATTTTCCTGAAACATAGCACATATATATAGCATGTCGTGCTCCGCCTGTGACTTATGGTATATATAGAGGGCCTTTATGCTCCAGGTGTTGTCAGGTCGTGGGCGGGGGATTGTGTTTAGTGTAATTGTACCTACATATGGGCATCTGACAGCCTCATAGCCAGGGGATAAGTGAGGGGGAGAGGGAGACAGGAGGCAGAGGGATGAGGGAGAGTGAAGAGAGTGGAGAGAGAGGAGGAGAGGAGAGGGAGGAGAGGAGAGGGAGGAGAGGGGAGAGAAGAGAGGGAGAGGAAAGAGAGGAGAGAGACAGGAAAGGGAGAGGAGAGAGAGGAGAGAGAGAGAGGAGAGAGACAGGAAAAAGAGAGGGGAGAGAGAAAAGAGAGAGGAGAGAGGAGAGAGAGGAGAGAGAAGACAGAGGAGAGAGAGAGGAGGAGTGAGAGAGGAAAGAGAAGAGAGACAGAGGAGAGGAGAGACAAAGGAGAGGAGACAGAGGAGAGAGAAGATAGACAGAGGAGAGGGAGAGAGGGGACAGAGAGAGGAGAGAGACGAGAAAGACGAGAGGGAGAGAGAGGGAGAAAGAAAAGTGAGGATAGAGTAAGGTGAGGAGAGAGAAAGGTGAGGAGAGAGAGAGAGGATGGGCTGGAGGGAGAGGAGAGAGAGAAGAGAGAGGAGAAAGAGGACAGAGAGGAAACCGAGGAGAGAGACAGGAAAAAGAGAAAAGAGAGGGCAGAAGGGAGAGATGACAGAGAAAGGAGAGGGAGGAGAGAGAGACAAAGCAGAGTGACAACAGAGAGAGCAGAGACCGAGGGAGGCGATATAAGAGGAAGGGAAGGGCCAGTAAGACAAGGTATAAGATAAGATAAGATAAGAAAATCTTGTATTTGTCTAAATTAATACGTATCTAGATATGGGCAATAAAAGGGACAGTAAAGCTAGACAGTGGGGCAGTGTGTGCTTTATGGGTCAGATTTTCAGAAAGTGTACAATTGGCAGCTGTACACATTTAGTACAGTTTGCTAAATTACCCTGCGATTTGATCAATACAAGGTAAATTGGAGTATATTCGGCATTGCATTGATTCTAGCAATCTGTTTGGTTAGGTTGAACTGTATTTTGAACTTTATTTTCGTCTAAAATTTAGGTTATTTGAGGGGATTGGTGAAGGCGAACTGTACATTTTCTGAAAATCTGACCCTTATGCTGATACAGACTAAATAGGGAGACAGGCAGGTGGCCGCCCTGGTGGCAGGACTGGGAACTGGCTGAGGTAAACACTTTAAACACGTGACATTCGTGCAAGGCGCTTATCGCACTCTTTGATAAAAAATAAAGTAATTAATTTAAATAACTTTGATCAAATTCCGCCCCCACACTTGCCACTTACGTCAAACAGCGGCCATATTAACACCTGCACGCCCCCCACGGAGACCTGAGGAACTAGATTATGTGAGGGAGCATTTATTGTGTATTCACGGGGAGACGGTTAACAACCGCTCCCTGGATGGGTCAGGTCTAGACCATTGTTAGTGATTATATATATATCGTATTTTTATTCAGACATTAAATAAGGCACATCAGAAAAGGAAAAGAAACCATAGAAAACTGGTCTACCGGGCCTCCCTTTAAATAAATAAAGAGGCATACATAATTTATGTCAGAAATAACAACGAATTAATTAGTTATAATCAGGCAATTTAAAATAATGATATTCTCTCTTATTTACAACTTTATAAAATTATTAGAAAATTATGAAACTAACAACACAAAGTCTCTACCATTTCCAGCTTAACAATAAATGATTCTGCGTCTGATTATAATAGCGAGTACATGAACAATGAGATACAATAAACAGTCTTACAATTCAACAGCAATCAATGGCAATATCATATAAGATAAGGTATCGATGTAGCGATTTCATGAAAAAGGACTTACACGCCTTGAAGGTGTCTTATACAGTATAATGAACATTATATTATACGGTACAAAATATCTATCCCACACCCAGTGGTGATGGGTCTGTCCCTAGTAAAGGGTCAAATTCAAAAATATAATTTATTTTTTAGGTAAGATTTAAACTCTTTTTTTGTAGGAATTAGTTGGACCTCATCACGAAGATTGTTCCATAGTGATGGGAGATGGGAGTAACGATTTCTTAAACATTTCGTTATTCGGTTTAGGTGTTAACATTTTTTTCCATTTTTGAGTCTTCTAAGTGTAATATTTCTTTTATCTAGATACCTGTCTTCTCGGGTTATGTTAAAAGCCAGATCAAGTATATGACTCTGCCGCCTGCTATTGATAGTCGGAATTTTTAATTCAGTATGGGTTGCCTTGCTACTAGTATATTTAGGTAAGTGTAAAATAATTGTCAGTGCCGAGTTTTGTAAAGTCTGGATTTTTTGGAGGTACTGCTTAGGAGCAGAGCCATAAAAGATATAACCATAATCAATAATAGGTAATACCATTGTTTTATAAATAAGAAGGAGTGTCAGTCTGTTGCAGGCATTATTTAGCTTTGATAGGGCTTTCACTCTCCCCCTCACAATATGTGACTTCTTCGTCAAAAAATTCTTAAAATTCAAGTGTCTATCAAGCTCAATCCCCAGGAATGTATAGGCATCCACCGCTTCTAATTTATGATTGTTTATAACATAGAGGATTGGATAAAGTCTGGGATTAATACGGGCTTTATTTGTGTAAAGAGTTTTATGTTCATATTTAACAGAAACAGCAGACAGACACTTTGCTCAATTTCGATTTTCGAGGTGATCTTCAGTAATCAATCAGCAAAAGATCACCAAGAAAAACATTGTATATAAAAAGAACCGGAATTTTAATGGTGTTTTTCTCGGCGACGTTGAAGTAAGCGTCTATAAGAATTGCAAGAGATCTAAGCACATGTAACTCAACCTAAAAGTGAAGATGATGATATCTCAAATCTCAAAATCCAATTCGTGCGACTTGTGACTCATTTTGCTCCAACACATCACAGTGCGTTGTGTAATAGCGTTTCTATTATTAACCTCCTACTTCAGTTTGTTACTAAAAATAGCAACCAATGGGAAGGGGGGAAGTTTGTTGGCGGAGAGTATTCCCTGTGCGACACCCACTCCTCATTTCCGGCCAAAGCGTGGAAAGGTCAAAGGTCAGCCTTCAAATATTCATTTGGAACAAAAGTAGTCAAAGTGAAATTGTCAGTATTTGGACTAAGAAAGTTCAAACAACGTATGAATAATATTATTTTTCATACAATCCGTGATTAACAGTGGTATACATGTGAGAGCACAGCGCTGGTGGAGGTTTATTTTTTTTAATATATCTGCAATGTGTCCGTATTAACCAGAAAATCTGTAGATATAATACGATTTTATAATATTGTTATCTCTCTTCTTGATTATTTTCATTCTTTCTTTCTGAGATTTCTGTAAAATTCATGAGATAAAAACCAGGCTGTACTGAGAACACCTTTACTTTATGTATGGAAATGTAAACAAACCTGAATAAAATATTTTCAAATCAAATTAATCAAAAGTACTGGAATGAGTTGAGTCACATTAAGGTAAGGGGGTAAGGGAAATAGCTCTGATTAGTTCCGGGCTGATTCTCAGTGATATTATATATATACATGGGTCAGATTGTCAGAAAATGTAGAATTCGCCTTCACCAATCGTCTCAAATAACACAAATTTAAGACAGAAATGAGCTTCAAAATGCAGTTTAACATAACAGAACTGATACTTTAAATCAATGCGATACCAAATATACTCATATATAACCGGTATTCATCATTTTTCAGCCTAATTTAGCTGAATTTACTTAATGTGAAAATCTTACCCATATACTAGCAAAGTACCCGTCCTCTGGACGGTCACCCTCTCTCCCCACACTTCCCCCTCTCCTTCTTTTCCCTCCCCCTCTTCTCTGTCTTTCATACCTGTTTCTCTTTCCCATTAGGACCTATCCGATTGTGGTTCCTCATTTAGGACATATGTGGAGGCCCTCCATGTGGCCCCCCATACTAGACGTTAATCTTTACCCTGAAGCCCCCATTGGTACCTCATTTAGGACATTTGTGATGTGATTCAGGAAAATGAGTCATAAGTCGCAAAATTGATATTTTTCAAAGTGATATATTCCCTGGATCTCTTTACAAGTAGGAATGTTCTTTTTTTGGTGTGACTAACGCTGGATGAAGTATGAATACATGTACCAAATTGCAAGACAGTGTATCAAATATTTTCATGCATTTATAGGGTCATCCCATAGAGTATATTTAGCTGCTTTAATAGTAATTATCCACCCAAAAATATTGAAAACTTCTTTTTCTAGAAATAGGAATATCAAACTTAAAAATATAGAAATACTTATAAGATGCCCTTGATGTTTATATTCATTGGAATCTCCTTGGTCTCATCTTTTCAAATATGATAATATCACAAAATCCAATTTTTGCGACATATGACTCATTTTCCTGAAACACATCACATTTATTTGGAGGCCTCCATGTGGCCCCAATCCTAGACACTTACCTTAACCTTGAAGCCCCCATTGGTACCTCATTTAGGACATTTATTTGGAGGCCTCCATGTGGCCCCAATCCTTGACACTTACCTTAACCTTGAAGCCCCCATTGGTACCTCATTTAGGACATTTATTTGGAGGCCCTCCATGTGGCCCCAATCGTAGACGTTAATCTTTACCAGTAAACCTTAACCTAATTACAGAGCGCTCCCTTGATTAAGCCTTGATTAAAGCCCGCTAGAGGCCGCTGATTGAAGGTCTCAGCGTCCCAACTAATGGCACCCTCTGGTGGACCTTACAGAGACTGATTAGATGCTTTCACAATGCTTTAAAGAAAGATTGATTTCCTCATGTTTCCATTGTACCATTGGTGGAGGAGCGGTCGCCCTGCCCTTGTCTCACAGGGCAATAAATAGTGAATGGAACCAGGTGATAGTAATAGGGGATTTGCGTAGCCGCCATTTTGAATCTTGATTCACATGGAATTATGGGACTAATGGTGCAGTCTAAAATCCATAGAAAACATGTTATCTTTAGCTTGGAATATTTATCAGTGGTCCAATATCAATATCCATGAAGACACAACTTTATCTTTCCCATCATGCATTTGGTTTCTATAGATCATTTACACAAGCTATGATATTGTTGAAAATATTCTTGCAATTTCCCATGAAATTCTGGCTAAATATTTCTATGAAGAAAGATTGATTTCCTCATGTTTCCATTGTACCATTGGTAGAGGAGCGGTCGCACTGCCCTTGTCTGACAGGGCAGTAAATAGTGAATGGAACCAGGTGATAGTAATAGGGGAGTTGCTAGCCGCCATTTTGAATCTTGATTCGCATATAATTATGGGAGTAATGGTACAGTATAAAATCTATAGAAAACATGTCATGTTCAGCATGGAATATCTGTCAATGCTCTAATGTCAATATCCATGTGTTATACATGTCTCCATAACACAAGTCCCCATTTCTCCCATCATGCATTTGGTTTTCATATATCATTTATAAAAGCTATGATTTTAGTGAAAACATTCTTGCAATTTTTTATGAAAATGTTGCGAAATAGTTGTATGTCAGATTTCATCAGAATCCATCCCAGAATGCACTGTGACAGACATGCGCAGTGGCACATGCAAATCCCCTATTGAATATTTATTTGACTCAATTGCTAGCATAATATTCAATTACTGAGTTCCATTCACTATTTATTAAATGCCCCTAGCAAAGACAAATATATAAAGCTTTGTTTTTGGTTTTGAATTGCTCTGAAAACAAGTATCTAGAGTGATTTACGCATAGTGCGTATTTCACTAGTGATTTACGTGGCGTTGTCATGGCAAACAATTGTGATGTGTTTCAGGAAAATGAGTCATAAGTTGCAAAAAATAGATCTTGAGATACCATTAGATTTGTAACGATGAGATCAAGGGGATTCCAATGATAGTAAACAGTCTAATAATCTTTTGAGTATTTCTAGATTTGAAGTTTGATATTTTCGTTTTTGAAAAAAAAGTTTACAATATTTCTGGGGGTCAATAATCAGTAAAGTGACTAAATGTGGTCCATATGAGGACCTTTAATAGGATATATTACATAGATTGTCCTGAGATTTGATACACCGATTGATATAAGTCTAGGTGATGAACTCCCCAAAATTCAGAAAAAATTCCAATGATGTGATCTTGTGAAGAAAACACTTTGAAAAATATCAATTTTGCGACTTATGACTCATTTTTCTGAAACGGATTACATTTATTTGACTCAATTGCTACGCATAATATTCAATTACTAGTACCGAGTTCCATTCACTATTTAATAAATGCCCCTAGCAAAGTCTGAAGCCACTGAGGTGTTGTTGTTGTTGTGTACAGGAGGGGGAAGAGATCATCGTTTATGCACCTCACTAATACACCAGTGTGGTGAAGCCTCAGGTCTACATGGCGGGCCAGATAATAGAGAGAGAGGGTTATGGGTGTGTGTTGGGAGAGAGTGTGGGATGTGTGGTGGTAGCAACACAACAAACTAGGCTTATGTAAGCAAGATTAAACGTCATTAAACATACATGTATTTTTTAAGAAATCTGATTTCAGGTATTAATGTAATTGACCAATACAAATATTTGATAACAAAAATTGGTAATGTCTGAGCATCATTAGGTTTGAATGAACGTAGAGAATCTGTTCTTGTGACTGGGGAGGAGTGGGGAGTAGGAGGGGAGAGGGTGGAAGGACACCCAAAGCGGGGAGAAAGGAGCCCGTGGGAAAGCAGGGAACATGAGGCAACATGGGTTTATTGTGTACAAACGGTGCACATACAAACCTATAACAAAACCTGAATGGCTCATTTGGATCAAAAGATGACATCATCATATTGGAGGCTATTCTGGTCTGAACCCCAGCTGTATAGATGACTGTGAGGGGCGGAGTGGGGGTGGGAGGGGGAAGGGTGAGGAGGAGGATGAGCAGTAGAGGAGGAAGCAGGGGGGTGGAGTGTGGGGAGGGGGGCAGGGGGGCAGGGGGGTGGAGTGTGGGGAGGGGGGCAGGGGGGTGGAGTGGGGGAGGGGGGCAGGGGGTCGAGTGTGGGGAGGGGGGCAGGGGGGTGGAGTGGGGGGAGGGGGGCAGGGGGGTGGAGTGTGGGGAGGGGGGCAGGGGGTGGAGTGGGGGGAGGGGGCGGGGGGAGGAGGAGGAAGAGCAGTAGAGGAGGGCACACTGTGTATAGATGAATGGGAGGCTGAGGTGGAGCAGGGTGAGGGGGGGGGGGTAAGGAGGATGAGGGAAGACTGTGTATAGATGACTGTGAGGGGGCGGGGTAGAGGGGGGCAGGGTGAGGTGGGGTGAGGCAGGGTGAGGCAGGGTGAGGAGGGAAGACTGTGTATAGATGAATGGGCCGCACGCTACATGCCAGGCTGGCAGCTCCTCCACCACACTCCCTCCCCCCACCCGGGCGATAATATGAGCAATCACCAAAGTGGGATATTGATCACAGTGGTGTATATTCCCCGGGGGACATCCTAGATGTGACAGGCCTCTATAGACCTCTACCACAGATCTCTAGGGTGGTCCTTATTCATGTATTTATATATAGAGCTCTATCACAGAGTGTGGATCTTATTCATGTATTTATAGACATATAGAGCTCTATCACAGAGTGTGGTCCTTATTCATGTATTTATATATAGAGCTCTATCACAGAGTATGGTCCTTATTCATGTATCTATATATAGAGCTCTACAATTAAGTGTGGACCTTATTCATGTATATATATATAGAGCTCTACCACAGAGTGTGGACCTTATTTATGTATTTATAAATATATAGAGCTCTATCACAGAGTGTGGTCCTTATTCATGTATCTATATATAGAGCTCTATCACAGAGTGTGGTCCTTATTCATGTATTTATATATATAGAGCTCTACCACAGAGTGTGGACCTTATTTATGTATTTATACATATATAGAGCTCTATCACAGAGTGTGGTCCTTATTCATGTATCTATATATAGAGCTCTACCACAGAGTGTGGACCTTATTTATGTATTTATAGACATATAGAGCTCTATCACAGAGTGTGGTCCTTATTCATGTATCTATATATAGAGCTCTATCACAGAGTGTGGTCCTTATTCATGTATCTATATATAGAGCTCTATCACAGAGTGTGGTCCTTATTCATGCATTTATATCTATAGAGCCCTACTACAGAGTCATATTTGATTTATTATTGTCTATTTCTCGCCAAGTACATGACTTGGTCATATCATAGGTATTATAATTATCATAAGGTATATTGCTGAGATCGGATACGTCTGATATGACAATAATAGCTTCCTGAGACCCTAATGAATATAAAGTTATGTTTATCAGTGAATTGCAATGCTAAGTCAATATTTCCAAATGCTGCTGTTTACTTCTGTTCATGACTAATCCATGTTTCTCTTGCTTTATTACAGGTAAGCTTACTCCTTCACTCTCTGCTGGGCTGATCAGGTAACAACTTACATATGAGGGGTGCAATATCAGAATGTGTATTACATGCCCATGCTGTATGAGGGGTGCAATAACAGTATGTGTATTACATGCCCATGCTGTATGAGGGGTGCAATAACACAATGTGTATTACATGCCCATGCTGTATGAGGGGTGCAATAACACAATGTGTATTATATGCCCATGCTGTATGAGGGGTGCAATAACAGAATGTGTATTACATCCCCATGCTGTATGAGGGGTGCAATAACAGAATGTGTATTTCATGCCCATGCTGTATGAGAGATGCAATAACAGAACGTGTATTACATGCCCATGCTGTATGAGGGGTGCAATAACAGAATGTGTATTACATGCCCATGGTGTTTGAGGGGTGCAATAACATATATGTATTACATGCCCATCATTAGAAAGAACTGTCAGTGAGAGAAAGTGAAACCGTTGTCCATGTAGTTTAGAAAAGATACTTTTTATGTGCAACACTTGTCATGTGTTCCAGGAAAATGAGTCACAAGTCGCAAAATTTATATTTTTCAAAGTGCGTTTTTCACAAGATCTCTTCATTGAAATGTTCTAACTTCATGGGAGTGTTCCACTGATAGTTGTACAAATGCATGTAAGAAATTTGGTGGACATTGTATTGAATATATCCTTGCCTTTTGAAGGCCTTCGTATGGAGTATATTTAGTTACTTTACTAGTAATTACCCATCCAGAAACATTGCAAAAGGGTGTTTTTTTTCAGAAATATCAAACTTAAAATATAGAATTACTCATTAGACCACGTGTGTCCTAGTGTTTACATTCATTGGAATCACCTTGATCTCCCCTCATATATGATGATATCTCAAAATCAATATTTTGCGACTTAGGACTTATTTTCCTAAAACGGATCACAATTGTGGAACTATAGATTGTTATAGTATAAAGAACACAGGCTGAGTGATCCATCAGTACTGCAGGCTGGTACATCAGTACTGCAGGCTGGTACATCAGTACTGCAGGCTGGTACATCAGTACTGCAGGCTGGTACATCAGTACTTCAGGCTGGTACATCAGTACTGCAGGCTGGTACATCAGTACTGCAGGCTGGTACATCAGTACTTCAGGCTGGTACATCAGTACTGCAGGCTGGTACATTCCCATACCCATAGCCGCCATACACGGTAGAGACTCAGTGATTCCTCCCGGTGGTGGTGTTACAACTAGCACTGAGAGACATTCAGACATACACGGTAGAGACTCAGTGATTCCCCCCCGGTGGTGGTGTTACATCTAGCACTGAGAGACATTCAGACATACATGGTAGAGACTCAGTGATTCCCCCCGGTGGTGGTGTTACAACTAGCACTGAGAGACATTCAGACATACACGGTAGAGACTCAGTGATTCCCCCTAGTGGTGTTACATCTAGCACTGAGAGACATTCAGACATACACGGTAGAGACTCAGTGATTCCCCCCAGTGGTGTTACATCTAGCACTGAGAGACATTCAGACATACACGGTAGAGACTCAGTGATTCCCCCCCGGTGGTGGTGTTACATCTAGCACTGAGAGATATTCAGACATACACGGTAGAGACTCAGTGATTCCCCCCGGTGGTGGTGTTACATCTAGCACTGAGAGACATTCAGACATACACGGTAGAGACTCAGTGATTCCCCCCGGTGGTGGTGGTATTACATCTAGCACTGAGACACATTCAGACATACACGGTAGAGACTCAGTGATCCCCCCCGGTGGTGTTACATCTAGCACTGAGAGACATACAGACATACACGGTAGAGACTCAGTGATTCCCCCCGGTGGTGGTGGTGTTACATCTAGCACTGAGACACATTCAGACATACACGGTAGAGACTCAGTGATCCCCCCCGGTGGTGTTACATCTAGCACTGAGAGACATACAGACATACACGGTAGAGACTCAGTGATTCCCCCCGGTGGTGGTGGTGTTACATCTAGCACTGAGAGACATTCAGACATACACGGTAGAGACTCAGTGATTCCCCCCCGGTGGTGGTGTTACATCTAGCACTGAGAGATATTCAGACATACACGGTAGAGACTCAGTGATTCCCCCTAGTGGTGTTACATCTAGCACTGAGAGACATACAGACATACACGGTAGAGACCCAGTGATTCCCCCCCCGGTGGTGGTGGTATTACATCTAGCACTGAGACACATTCAGACATACACGGTAGAGACTCAGTGATCCCCCCCGGTGGTGTTACATCTAGCACTGAGAGACATACAGACATACACGGTAGAGACTCAGTGATTCCCCCCGGTGGTGGTGTTACATCTAGCACTGAGAGACATTCAGACATACACGGTAGAGACTCAGTGATTCCCCCCCGGTGGTGTTACATCTAGCACTGAGACACATTCAGACATACACGGTAGAGACTCAGTGATTCCCCCCGGTGGTGGTATTACATCTAGCACTGAGAGACATTCAGACATACACGGTAGAGACCCAGTGATTCCCCCCCGGTGGTGGTGTTACATCTAGCACTGAGAGACATTCAGACATACACGGTAGAGACTCAGTGATTCCCCCCCGGTGGTGTTACATCTAGCACTTAGAGACATACAGACATACACGGTAGAGACTCAGTGATTCCCCCCCGGTGGTGGTGTTACATCTAGCACTGAGACACATACAGACATACACGGTAGAGACTCAGTGATTCCCCCCGGTGGTGGTGTTACATCTAGCACTGAGACACATTCAGACATACACGGTAGAGACTCAGTGATTCCCCCCGGTGGTGTTACATCTAGCACTGAGAGACATACAGACATACACGGTAGAGACTCAGTGATTCCCCCCAGTGGTGTTACATCTAGCACTGAGAGATATTCAGACATACATGGTAGAGACTCAGTGATTCCCCCCAGTGGTGTTACATCTAGCACTGAGAGACATACAGACATACACGGTAGAGACTCAGTGATTCCCCCCCGGTGGTGGTATTACATCTAGCACTTAGAGACATACAGACATACACGGTAGAGACCCAGTGATTCCCCCCGGTGGTGGTGTTACATCTAGCACTGAGAGACATTCAGACATACACGGTAGAGACTCAGTGATTCCCCACCCCCAGTGGTGTTACATCTAGCACTGAGAGACATTCAGACATACACGGTAGAGACTCAGTGATTCCCCCCAGTGGTGTTACATCTAGCACTGAGAGATATTCAGACATACATGGTAGAGACTCAGTGATTCCCTCCCGGTGGTGGTGGTGTTACATCTAGCACTGAGAGACATACAGACATACACGGTAGAGACTCAGTGATTCCCTCCCGGTGGTGTTACATCTAGCACTGAGACACATTCAGACATACACGGTAGAGACTCAGTGATTCCCCCCAGTGGTGTTACATCTAGCACTGAGAGACATTCAGACATACACTGTAGAGACTCAGTGATTCCCCCCCCGGTGGTGGTGTTACATCTAGCACTGAGAGACATTCAGACATACACGGTAGAGACTCAGTGATTCCCCCCCCCCGGTGGTGTTACATCTAGCACTGAGAGACATTCAGACATACACGGTAGAGACTCAGTGATTCCCCCCCCCCGGTGGTGGTGTTACATCTAGCACTGAGAGACATTCAGACATACATGGTAGAGACTCAGTGATTCCCCCCCCGGTGGTGGTGTTACATCTAGCACTGAGAGACATACAGACATACACGGTAGAGACTCAGTGATTCCCCCCGGTGGTGGTGTTACATCTAGCACTGAGAGACATTCAGACATACACGGTAGAGACTCAGTGATTCCCTCCCGGTGGTGTTACATCTAGCACTGAGACACATTCAGACATACACGGTAGAGACTCAGTGATTCCCCCCCGGTGGTGTTACATCTAGCACTGAGAGACATACAGACATACATGGTAGAGACTCAGTGATTCCCCCCAGTGGTGTTACATCTAGCACTGAGAGACATTCAGACATACACGGTAGAGACTCAGTGATTCCCCCCGGTGGTGGTGGTATTACATCTAGCACTGAGAGACATACAGACATACACGGTAGAGACTCAGTGATTCCCCCCGGTGGTGGTGGTGTTACATCTAGCACTGAGAGACATTCAGACATACACGGTAGAGACTCAGTGATTCCCCCCCGGTGGTGGTGTTACATCTAGCACTGAGAGATATTCAGACATACACGGTAGAGACTCAGTGATTCCCCCTAGTGGTGTTACATCTAGCACTGAGAGACATACAGACATACACGGTAGAGACCCAGTGATTCCCCCCCCGGTGGTGGTGGTATTACATCTAGCACTGAGACACATTCAGACATACACGGTAGAGACTCAGTGATTCCCTCCCGGTGGTGGTATTACATCTAGCACTGAGAGACATTCAGACATACACGGTAGAGACTCAGTGATTCCCTCCCGGTGGTGTTACATCTAGCACTGAGAGACATTCAGACATACACGGTAGAGACTCAGTGATTCCCCCCAGTGGTGTTACATCTAGCACTGAGAGATATTCAGACATACACGGTAGAGACTCAGTGATTCCCCCCCCGGTGGTGGTATTACATCTAGCACTGAGACACATTCAGACATACACGGTAGAGACTCAGTGATTCCCCCCGGTGGTGGTGCTACATCTAGCACTGAGAGACATACAGACATACACGGTAGAGACTCAGTGATTCCCCCCGGTGGTGGTGTTACATCTAGCACTGAGAGACATTCAGACATACACGGTAGAGACCCAGTGATTCCCCCCCGGTGGTGGTGTTACATCTAGCACTGAGACACATACAGACATACACGGTAGAGACTCAGTGATTCCCTCCCGGTGGTGGTATTACATCTAGCACTGAGACACATTCAGACATACACGGTAGAGACTCAGTGATTCCACCCCAGTGGTGCTACATCTAGCACTGAGACACATACAGACATACACGGTAGAGACTCAGTGATCCCCCCCGGTGGTGTTACATCTAGCACTGAGAGACATACAGACATACACGGTAGAGACTCAGTGATTCCCCCCGGTGGTGGTGTTACATCTAGCACTGAGAGACATTCAGACATACACGGTAGAGACTCAGTGATTCCCCCCCGGTGGTGTTACATCTAGCACTGAGACACATTCAGACATACACGGTAGAGACTCAGTGATTCCCCCCGGTGGTGGTATTACATCTAGCACTGAGAGACATTCAGACATACACGGTAGAGACCCAGTGATTCCCCCCCGGTGGTGGTGTTACATCTAGCACTGAGAGACATTCAGACATACACGGTAGAGACTCAGTGATTCCCCCCAGTGGTGTTACATCTAGCACTGAGAGACATTCAGACATACACGGTAGGGACTCAGTGATTCCCCCCGGTGGTGGTGGTATTACATCTAGCACTGAGAGACATTCAGACATACACGGTAGAGACTCAGTGATTCCCCCCGGTGGTGGTGGTGTTACATCTAGCACTGAGAGACATTCAGACATACACGGTAGAGACTCAGTGATTCCCCCCCCCCCGGTGGTGTTACATCTAGCACTGAGAGACATTCAGACATACACGGTAGAGACCCAGTGATTCCCCCCCCCCGGTGGTGGTGTTACATCTAGCACTGAGAGACATTCAGACATACACGGTAGAGACCCAGTGATTCCCCCCCCCCGGTGGTGGTGTTACATCTAGCACTGAGAGACATTCAGACATACACGGTAGAGACTCAGTGATTCCCCCCAGTGGTGTTACATCTAGCACTGAGAGACATTCAGACATACACGGTAGAGACTCAGTGATTCCCTCCCGGTGGTGTTACATCTAGCACTGAGAGACATTCAGACATACACGGTAGAGACTCAGTGATTCCCCCCAGTGGTGTTACATCTAGCACTGAGAGACATTCAGACATACACGGTAGAGACTCAGTGATTCCCTCCCGGTGGTGTTACATCTAGCACTGAGACACATTCAGACATACACGGTAGAGACTCAGTGATTCCCTCCGGTGGTGGTGTTACATCTAGCACTGAGAGACATTCAGACATACACGGTAGAGACTCAGTGATTCCCCCCCGGTGGTGGTGTTACATCTAGCACTGAGAGACATTCAGACATACACGGTAGAGACTCAGTGATTCCCTCCCGGTGGTGTTACATCTAGCACTGAGAGACATTCAGACATACACGGTAGAGACTCAGTGATTCCCCCCAGTGGTGTTACATCTAGCACTGAGAGACATACAGACATACACGGTAGAGACTCAGTGATTCCTCCCAGTGGTGTTACATCTAGCACTGAGAGACATTCAGACATACACGGTAGAGACTCAGTGATTCCCCCCAGTGGTGTTACATCTAGCACTGAGAGATATTCAGACATACACGGTAGAGACTCAGTGATTCCCCCCCGGTGGTGGTGTTACATCTAGCACTGAGAGACATTCAGACATACATGGTAGAGACTCAGTGATTCCCCCCCCCCGGTGGTGGTGTTACATCTAGCACTGAGAGACATTCAGACATACACGGTAGAGACTCAGTGATTCCCCCCGGTGGTGGTATTACATCTAGCACTGAGACACATACAGACATACACGGTAGAGACTCAGTGATTCCCCCCGGTGGTGGTGTTACATCTAGCACTGAGAGACATACAGACATACACGGTAGAGACTCAGTGATTCCCCCCGGTGGTGGTGTTACATCTAGCACTGAGAGACATACAGACATACACGGTAGAGACTCAGTGATTCCCCCCAGTGGTGTTACATCTAGCACTGAGACACATACAGACATACACGGTAGAGACTCAGTGATTCCCCCCGGTGGTGGTGTTACATCTAGCACTGAGACACATACAGACATACACGGTAGAGACTCAGTGATTCCCCCCGGTGGTGGTGTTACATCTAGCACTGAGAGACATACAGACATACACGGTAGAGACTCAGTGATTCCCCCCGGTGGTGGTGTTACATCTAGCACTGAGACACATTCAGACATACACGGTAGAGACTCAGTGATTCCCCCCAGTGGTGTTACATCTAGCACTGAGAGATATTCAGACATACACGGTAGAGACTCAGTGATTCCCCCCGGTGGTGGTGGTGTTACATCTAGCACTGAGAGACATTCAGACATACACGGTAGAGACTCAGTGATTCCCCCCGGTGGTGGTATTACATCTAGCCCTGAGAGACATACAGACATACACGGTAGAGACTCAGTGATTCCCCCCCCGGTGGTGGTGTTACATCTAGCACTGAGAGACATTCAGACATACACGGTAGAGACTCAGTGATTCCCCCCGGTGGTGTTACATCTAGCACTGAGACACATACAGACATACATGGTAGAGACTCAGTGATTCCCCCCCCGGTGGTGGTGTTACATCTAGCACTGAGACACATACAGACATACACGGTAGAGACTCAGTGATTCCCCCCGGTGGTGGTGTTACATCTAGCACTGAGAGACATACAGACATACATGGTAGAGACTCAGTGATTCCCCACCCCCGGTGGTGTTACATCTAGCACTGAGAGACATTCAGACATACACGGTAGAGACTCAGTGATTCCCCCCCCCCCGGTGGTGGTGCTACATCTAGCACTGAGACACATTCAGACATACATGGTAGAGACTCAGTGATTCCCCCCGGTGGTGGTGTTACATCTAGCACTGAGAGACATACAGACATACACGGTAGAGACCCAGTGATTCCCCCCCCCCCGGTGGTGGTGCTACATCTAGCACTGAGACACATTCAGACATACACGGTAGAGACTCAGTGATTCCCCCCCGGTGGTGTTACATCTAGCACTGAGAGACATACAGACATACACGGTAGAGACTCAGTGATTCCCCCCGGTGGTGGTGTTACATCTAGCACTGAGACACATACAGACATACACGGTAGAGACTCAGTGATTCCCCCCGGTGGTGGTGTTACATCTAGCACTGAGAGACATTCAGACATACACGGTAGAGACTCAGTGATTCCCCCCCCCCCCCGGTGGTGGTGCTACATCTAGCACTGAGAGATATTCAGACATACATGGTAGAGACTCAGTGATTCCCCCCGGTGGTGGTGTTACATCTAGCACTGAGACACATTCAGACATACATGGTAGAGACTCAGTGATTCCCCCCGGTGGTGGTGTTACATCTAGCACTGAGAGACATACAGACATACACGGTAGAGACCCAGTGATTCCCCCCCCCCCGGTGGTGGTGCTACATCTAGCACTGAGACACATTCAGACATACATGGTAGAGACTCAGTGATTCCCCCCGGTGGTGGTGTTACATCTAGCACTGAGACACATACAGACATACACGGTAGAGACTCAGTGATTCCCCCCGGTGGTGGTGTTACATCTAGCACTGAGACACATACAGACATACACGGTAGAGACTCAGTGATTCCCCCCGGTGGTGGTGTTACATCTAGCACTGAGAGACATTCAGACATACATGGTAGAGACTCAGTGATTCCCTCCCGGTGGTGTTACATCTAGCACTGAGAGACATACAGACATACACGGTAGAGACTCAGTGATTCCCCCCGGTGGTGGTGTTACATCTAGCACTGAGAGATATTCAGACATACATGGTAGAGACTCAGTGATTCCCCCCGGTGGTGGTGTTACATCTAGCACTGAGAGACATTCAGACATACACGGTAGAGACTCAGTGATTCCCCCTAGTGGTGTTACATCTAGCACTGAGACACATTCAGACATACACGGTAGAGACTCAGTGATTCCCCCCGGTGGTGGTGCTACATCTAGCACTGAGAGACATTCAGACATACACGGTAGAGACTCAGTGATTCCCCCCCGGTGGTGGTGTTACATCTAGCACTGAGACACATTCAGACATACACGGTAGAGACTCAGTGATTCCCTCCCGGTGGTGTTACATCTAGCACTGAGAGACATTCAGACATACACGGTAGAGACTCAGTGATTCCCCCCCGGTGGTGGTGTTACATCTAGCACTGAGAGACATTCAGACATACACGGTAGAGACTCAGTGATTCCCTCCCGGTGGTGTTACATCTAGCACTGAGAGACATTCAGACATACACGGTAGAGACTCAGTGATTCCCCCCGGTGGTGGTGGTGTTACATCTAGCACTGAGAGACATACAGACATACACGGTAGAGACTCAGTGATTCCCCCCCGGTGGTGGTGTTACATCTAGCACTGAGACACATTCAGACATACACGGTAGAGACTCAGTGATTCCCTCCCGGTGGTGTTACATCTAGCACTGAGAGACATACAGACATACACGGTAGAGACTCAGTGATTCCCCCCAGTGGTGTTACATCTAGCACTGAGAGATATTCAGACATACATGGTAGAGACTCAGTGATTCCCCCCGGTGGTGGTGTTACATCTAGCACTGAGAGACATTCAGACATACACGGTAGAGACTCAGTGATTCCCCCCCCCCCCCCCGGTGGTGGTGCTACATCTAGCACTGAGAGACATTCAGACATACATGGTAGAGACTCAGTGATTCCCTCCCGGTGGTGTTACATCTAGCACTGAGAGACATTCAGACATACACGGTAGAGACTCAGTGATTCCCTCCCGGTGGTGGTGTTACATCTAGCACTGAGAGACATTCAGACATACACGGTAGAGACCCAGTGATTCCCTCCCGGTGGTGGTGTTACATCTAGCACTGAGAGACATTCAGACATACACGGTAGAGACTCAGTGATTCCCCCCCCCCGGTGGTGTTACATCTAGCACTGAGACACATTCAGACATACATGGTAGAGACTCAGTGATTCCCCCCGGTGGTGTTACATCTAGCACTGAGAGACATTCAGACATACACGGTAGAGACTCAGTGATTCCCCCCGGTGGTGGTGGTATTACATCTAGCACTGAGAGACATTCAGACATACACGGTAGAGACTCAGTGATTCCCCCCAGTGGTGTTACATCTAGCACTGAGAGATATTCAGACATACACTGTAGAGACTCAGTGATTCCCCCCCCCCGGTGGTGGTGTTACATCTAGCACTGAGAGATATTCAGACATACACTGTAGAGACTCAGTGATTCCCCCCCGGTGGTGGTGTTACATCTAGCACTGAGAGATATTCAGACATACATGGTAGAGACTCAGTGATTCCCTCCCGGTGGTGGTGTTACATCTAGCACTGAGAGACATACAGACATACATGGTAGAGACTCAGTGATTCCCCCCCCCCCCCCCGGTGGTGGTGTTACATCTAGCACTGAGAGACATTCAGACATACACGGTAGAGACTCAGTGATTCCCCCCCGGTGGTGGTGTTACATCTAGCACTGAGACACATTCAGACATACACGGTAGAGACTCAGTGATTCCCCCCAGTGGTGTTACATCTAGCACTGAGACACATTCAGACATACACGGTAGAGACTCAGTGATTCCCCCCGGTGGTGTTACATCTAGCACTGAGACACATACAGACATACACGGTAGAGACTCAGTGATTCCCCCCCGGTGGTGTTACAACTAGCACTGAGACACATACAGACATACACGGTAGAGACTCAGTGATTCCCCCCGGTGGTGGTGTTACATCTAGCACTGAGAGACATTCAGACATACATGGTAGAGACTCAGTGATTCCCCCCAGTGGTGCTACATCTAGCACTGAGAGACATTCAGACATACACGGTAGAGACTCAGTGATTCCCTCCCGGTGGTGGTGTTACATCTAGCCCTGAGAAACATTCAGACATACACGGTAGAGACTCAGTGATTCCCCCCGGTGGTGTTACATCTAGCACTGAGAGACATTCAGACATACACGGTAGAGACTCAGTGATTCCCCCCAGTGGTGTTACATCTAGCACTGAGAGACATTCAGACATACACGGTAGAGACTCAGTGATTCCCCCCGGTGGTGGTGTTACATCTAGCACTGAGACACATTCAGACATACATGGTAGAGACTCAGTGATTCCCCCCCGGTGGTGGTGTTACATCTAGCACTGAGAGACATTCAGACATACACGGTAGAGACTCAGTGATTCCCCCCCCCCCCCGGTGGTGGTGTTACATCTAGCACTGAGACACATTCAGACATACATGGTAGAGACTCAGTGATTCCCCCCGGTGGTGGTGTTACATCTAGCACTGAGACACATTCAGACATACATGGTAGAGACTCAGTGATTCCCCCCCGTTGGTGGTGTTACATCTAGCACTGAGAGACATTCAGACATACACGGTAGAGACTCAGTGATTCCCCCCGGTGGTGGTGTTACATCTAGCACTGAGAAACATTCAGACATACACGGTAGAGACTCAGTGATTCCCCCCGGTGGTGGTGTTACAACTAGCACTGAGACACATTCAGACATACACGGTAGAGACTCAGTGATTCCCCCCGGTGGTGGTGGTGTTACATCTAGCACTGAGAGACATACAGACATACACGGTAGAGACTCAGTGATTCCCCCTAGTGGTGTTACATCTAGCACTGAGAGACATTCAGACATACACGGTAGAGACTCAGTGATTCCCCCCGGTGGTGGTGTTACATCTAGCACTGAGAGACATACAGACATACACGGTAGAGACTCAGTGATTCCCCACCCAGGTTGTGGTGTTACATCTAGCACTTAGAGACATACAGACATACACGGTAGAGACTCAGTGATTCCCCCCCCCCCCCCGGTGGTGGTGGTGTTACATCTAGCACTGAGACACATACAGACATACACGGTAGAGACTCAGTGATTCCCCCCGGTGGTGGTGTTACATCTAGCACTGAGAGACATACAGACATACACGGTAGAGACTCAGTGATTCCCCCCCCCCCCGGTGGTGGTGTTACATCTAGCACTGAGAGACATTCAGACATACACGGTAGAGACTCAGTGATTCCCCCCGGTGGTGGTGTTACATCTAGCACTGAGAGACATACAGACATACACGGTAGAGACTCAGTGATTTCCCCCCGGTGGTGGTGTTACATCTAGCACTGAGAGACATTCAGACATACACGGTAGAGACTCAGTGATTCCCCCCAGTGGTGTTACATCTAGCACTGAGAGACATTCAGACATACACGGTAGAGACTCAGTGATTCCCCCCGGTGGTGTTACATCTAGCACTGAGAGACATACAGACATACACGGTAGAGACTCAGTGATTCCCCCCCGTGGTGGTGTTACATCTAGCACTGAGAGACATTCAGACATACATGGTAGAGACTCAGTGATTCCCCCCGGTGGTGGTGTTACATCTAGCACTGAGAGACATACAGACATACACGGTAGAGACTCAGTGATTCCCCCCGGTGGTGGTGTTACATCTAGCACTGAGAGACATACAGACATACACGGTAGAGACTCAGTGATTTCCCCCCGGTGGTATTACATCTAGCACTGAGAGACATTCAGACATACACGGTAGAGACTCAGTGATTCCCCCCGGTGGTGGTGGTGCTACATCTAGCACTGAGAGACATTCAGACATACACGGTAGAGACTCAGTGATTCCCCACCCAGGTGGTGGTGCTACATCTAGCACTGAGAGACATTCAGACATACACGGTAGAGACTCAGTGATTCCCCCTAGTGGTGTTACATCTAGCACTGAGAGACATTCAGACATACATGGTAGAGACTCAGTGATTCCCCCCGGTGGTGTTACATCTAGCACTGAGAGACATTCAGACATACACGGTAGAGACTCAGTGATTCCCCCCCCCCCGGTGGTGGTGGTACAACTAGCACTGAGAGACATTCAGACATACATGGTAGAGACTCAGTGATTCCCCCCCGGTGGTGGTGTTACATCTAGCACTGAGAGACATTCAGACATACACGGTAGAGACTCAGTGATTCCCCCCCCGGTGGTGTTACATCTAGCACTGAGAGATATTCAGACATACACGGTAGAGACTCAGTGATTCCCCCCCGGTGGTGGTGGTACAACTAGCACTGAGAGATATTCAGACATACATGGTAGAGACTCAGTGATTCCCCCCCCGGTGGTGTTACATCTAGCACTGAGAGATATTCAGACATACACGGTAGAGACTCAGTGATTCCCCCCCGGTGGTGGTGGTACAACTAGCACTGAGAGACATTCAGACATACATGGTAGAGACTCAGTGATTCCCCCCGGTGGTGTTACATCTAGCACTGAGAGACATTCAGACATACACGGTAGAGACTCAGTGATTCCCCCCCCCGGTGGTGGTGTTACATCTAGCACTGAGACACATACAGACATACACGGTAGAGACCCAGTGATTCCCCCCCGGTGGTGGTGTTACATCTAGCACTGAGACACATTCAGACATACATGGTAGAGACTCAGTGATTCCCCCCGGTGGTGGTGTTACATCTAGCACTGAGAGACATTCAGACATACATGGTAGAGACTCAGTGATTCCCCCCGGTGGTGGTGTTACATCTAGCACTGAGAGACATTCAGACATACACGGTAGAGACTCAGTGATTCCCCCCGGTGGTGTTACATCTAGCACTGAGAGACATTCAGACATACACGGTAGAGACTCAGTGATTCCCCCCAGTGGTGTTACATCTAGCACTGAGAGACATACAGACATACACGGTAGAGACTCAGTGATTCCCCCCAGTGGTGTTACATCTAGCACTGAGAGACATTCAGACATACACGGTAGAGACTCAGTGATTCCCCCCAGTGGTGTTACATCTAGCACTGAGAGACATTCAGACATACATGGTAGAGACTCAGTGATTCCCCCCCGGTGGTGGTGTTACATCTAGCACTGAGAGACATTCAGACATACACGGTAGAGACTCAGTGATTCCCCCCAGTGGTGGTGTTACATCTAGCACTGAGAGACATTCAGACATACACGGTAGAGACTCAGTGATTCCCCCCCGGTGGTGGTGTTACATCTAGCACTGAGAGACATTCAGACATACACGGTAGAGACTCAGTGATTCCCCCCAGTGGTGTTACATCTAGCACTGAGAGACATTCAGACATACATGGTAGAGACTCAGTGATTCCCCCCGGTGGTGGTGTTACATCTAGCACTGAGAGACATTCAGACATACATGGTAGAGACTCAGTGATTATTATGAAGATACAAAAATAGACAAAATTATACAGACAAATCGGTATACAGACTTCTAGATCAGATCAAGTTCTTCCAGACGTTACCATCTCTCTCAAGGCAGAGTTAACTATTAATTTGGATGCAGTTTATACAAGTAATAAAATGAAATGAAATAAAATAAATGCAGAAATCTAACGATAGTTTGGAGATTGTATCCTGTAGGCCTTGTAGCACCATCTTAAATGGTACGAGAGGAGCCTGGTCACCGTCTAATTAAGGCTATGTACCTTAGCTTAGCACTGAGACCCATCGTTAGCGCTTTCATTAGTGCCTGTTAGCACCTCCATTAGTATTAGCTCAGCTTTAGGACAATAATAATATAGATTACAAAACTCTTTATTATTCCCCACTATAGGTTGTAGACCTATAAAGGTCTGACAGCCTGATAGCACTCGAGTACAATAGAGACAAATTTTAAGAAGTAAGACACAAGTAAGAACAATGACAATTTGATTTGAAATGGTTTTTATTCAGGATTATTTATGATTTGCGTAATTCCTGTGTATAGATATATGAGGAAGGTTATATTGAAGAATACCAGGGTCATTCTCCATAATAAAACTAGGGTCAGCAGTTGGGCGAGAAACTGATCAACGCAACACAAACAGATGGGTATGTTTCAAGGCCAGAACTGAACCAGTAGAAAGAGGTCTGTGCTCATTCATTTGGTGGCTTATATATATACTAATAGTCCAGGAAAGATGTCCAGTCCAGAACAAACTAAAAGGTGGAAGAAATTAGAACAGAAATGCGGTTTTCACCATGCATTGCCATAAGGTCCCTAGATAAACATACAAACAGATTACACAGAGATTGGGCTGATTAACTTATCCTGACCGTCGAGTCAAAGACAAGGCCCCACTTTTACAATATAATTATTTCATTCCTTTCGCAACATTAAACATGGGTAACGTAACAAATACTAATGACATAATACAGTAGAATATAGTACAATATGATACTGTACAGCAAGTGTCTGTTGTTAAACAAAAGTTTCAAGGATAATTTTTTACGATCCTTGAATACAAATGGGCACGTTTTAGAAGCCCTGTTGCAATAACACCTGGACAAAATCCTCCAAAATTTAGATAGTTTGGAAAAGAATGGAACAAAACGTAGAGAAAGTTAAGTTTTTGACCGACGTTAACTGAGAGTTAAGCTTTAACACTGGTGGTTGTCCGTAGAAGCAGTTATGATATAATGTGATGTGTTTCAGGGAAAATGAGTCATAAGTCGCAAAATTGATATTTTTCAAAGTGTTTTTTTCACAAGATCACATTATTGGAATGTTCTGATTTTTGGAGAGTTTATCACTTTGACTTCTATCAATCGGTGTATCAAATTTCAGGACAATCTTTATAATACATCTTTTAGTTTTAAAGGTCCTCATATGGACTACATTTAGTAACTTTACTGTTTATTGACCCCCAGAAATATTGGAAACTTATTTTCAAAAACGAAAATATAAAACTTAAAATCTAGAAATACTTATTAGATTATTAGACTGTTTACTATCATTGGAATCGGCTTGATCTCATCTTTTCAAATCTAATGGTATCTCAAAATCTATTTTTAGCGACTTATGACTCATTTTTCTGAAACACATAATAAATGCCCCATTGCGTGCATACTTCACTTCACTTCACTTATTTTCACTCAACTTGTTTATTCTATATTGTTTCTTGCCATTCTTCTTTTTTTTTTCTTTTTTTTTTAGAAACGTTTATTAATCGATACACAAAATAATATGACAATATACAATCTATTCTTGCAGAGTACAATGACATGTGTATAATTGGTAGGAAATGAGCCTGTACTAAGCAGTCAAAATTCCAGGGATACTCGGAACACATGTGACATTCACAGAGAGCATTTGTATTTCCACTTCTACTTCACTGTATTTTCTTTACTTTGACCTTTCACTGTGTAGGGCCTGGTCCACTTAGCCGATTCTCATGCGATTCTCACAGAATCTAGTGCAAAAGAGTCCTCTGCGGCGGAAAATCGCATGAGAATCGGCTTAGTGGACTAGGGCCTTTAGACACGATTAGTCATAATGATATTGAATAAAAATCTATTATTATTTTTATAATCTATTATTATTATCTATTATTATTATTATTCATGTTGTAACTTCTGTAATTAAACAAATCAAGTAGATGGCAGCCGGTGGAAGAACTACTTAGACTTTTGTCTATATAGACTACCGAATTACCACATTGTATGTAAGATCGTAACGCAATAAAGAATACTTGAATTGAATTGAATTGAATTATTATAATGAACAGGAGTTTATAATATCGTATGAGCGGCATCATTGGCCACCGTAAGGCTGACGCAAACATGGCCGATTTAGCTCCCTTTAGCTCCACGATTTGGGTCTCCTCATGAGATTTCATTTCATGGTTTATGTTATTTCAAAAACATAAACCAGGATTTGAAATGAGATCCTAAGATTCATAAGGAGACCCAAATCGTGGGGCAATCGGGGGCCAAATCGGCCATGTGTGCGTCAGCCTTTAGAAGCTGATTCACACCTGCCCTCAGAGCGGCAACATACTTCTGCAGTAATGAATCATCTTCCGCCCCCGCATTTATAAGAAGTTTGACAATTTGAAAAAGAGTTGACATTGTTGGAGGAGTTTGTGGCGAAAACAAACTTGCACGCGACCTCATCCGTCAAACTGGGAATGCTGGGGATGCTGGGGATGTTGGGAGGGGTGGCGTGGCTTGGGAGGGTGAGGGGATGAGGGAGGAGCGTGTAAGGTGTGTGTGTGTGGGGGGGGGGGAGGTGAAGGGATGGGGAGGGTGGGGAGGGAGGGGAGGGTGGGGAGGGAGGGGTGTAAGGAGAGGGGATGAGGGAGGAGAGTGTATGTGTGTGTGTGGGGGGGGGAGAGGTGAGGGGGTGAGAGGAAGGAAGAGGAACGGATGGGGGTGGAGTGGGAGGTCGGAGGGCGGGTGAGGGGAGCTAGGAGGAGATGGGGAGGTTAACTGATTAATGGGGTAGTGTTTTATGGAGGAAGGGGAAGCGGGGAGGGAGGACAGGGGGAGGGGTAAGGACAGCGGGGGGGGGAGAACGAGGAGGAGATGGGGAGGTTAACTGAATAATGGGGGGAGAGTGTTTCACGGAGGAAGGGGAAGTGGGGAGGGGGTCAGGGGGAGGGGGGGGGGGGGGTAAGGGCAGGAGGGGGGAGAAGCAGGAGGGGGGGAGGTTAACTGAATAATGGGGGGAGAGTGTTTCACGGAGGAAGGGGAAGTGGGGAGGGGGTCAGGGGGAGGGGGGGGGGGGTAAGGGCAGGAGGGGGGAGAAGCAGGAGGGGGGGAGGTTAACTGAATAATGGGGGGAGAGTGTTTCACGGAGGAAGGGGAAGTGGGGAGGGGGTCAGGGGGAGGGGGGGGGGTAAGGGCAGGAGGGGGGAGAAGCAGGAGGGGGGGAGGTTAACTGAATAATGGGGGGAGAGTGTTTCACGGAGGAAGGGGAAGTGGGGAGGGGGTCAGGGGGAGGGGGGGGGGGGGTAAGGGCAGGAGGGGGGAGAAGCAGGAGGGGGGGAGGTTAACTGAATAATGGGGAATATTTGTTTTACAGAGGGAGAAGTGGGGAGGGAGGCGGGTCAGGGGGGGGGGGGGGGGGTAAGGAGGGTAAGGACAGGGGGTGAGGAGGAGGGGGGGAGGTTAACTGAATAATGGGGTAGAGTCTTTCAAAGAGGGAGGGGAAGTGGGGAGGGAGAACGGAATGGCTACTGGCTGGGAAATTCCTCTTTTCAAGTTAATGGAAATATTTTTCTACTTTTATATCCACCTCCCATCATATATATTGATTATCCAGAATGTATTATAAAACAATAATGTTTATGTGATAACAATCTAACCTCGGAGAAATCATCATTTCAAAATATGCCCTTACTAGTTCCATGATTGTATGAATTAAATAATGCATATGTATAATGGCTGTTGAAATATAAAGTTAAAAGTTGAAATTATAGCTAAGTTATACACACAGTATTATTTACACATAGTATTATTTAGTTAAATAGGGGAGTTGCATGTCTCACTGCAGTGCATGATGGGATACATTCTGTTGAAATCTGATATACAAATATTTGGCAACATTTTTAACGAAAATTGCAAGAATGTTTTCACCAATATCATAGCTTGTATAAATGATCTATGAAAACCAAATGCATGACGGGAAAGATGGAGACTTGTGACATGGACACATGTATAACACATGAATATTAACCTTGGAACATTTATACATACCCCATGCTGAACATGGCATGTTTTCTATAGATTTTAGACTGTACCATTATTCCCATAATCCCATGCGAATCAGGGTTCAAAATGGCGGCTATGCAAATCCCCTATTTATGTTTAACATTATTTCGACCTTTCTCTGGAAGACAAGAGGAATGTCACAACACTGCCCCCCCCTCCCCCCCACCCCCCCGCCCCCCACTAGTGACATTTCATTAACAATCGTGACACAAGGAATTTGATGACAATAGTGAGGGCGGCATTGATAGATGGGTGATGACGTCAGAGCGTCAGTGCATGGTATATATAAATGACCTTGGCGTCCATCCCCCCCCCCCCCGCCATTGAACGCTAAACTAGGATTGATCTATTGTGCCTCTTTACCAACACATTAAGGCGCTAATATTGAACCGAGAATACCTTTGAAAAAGTAGTTCCTTATCATATTGATCATTAGAAATTCGTAAAGCTGCATTCTTACGCAATAGGGGATTTGCATAGTCGCCATTTTGAATCTTTATTGGCATTGAATTATGGGACTAATGGTACAGTCTAAAATTTATTGAAAAGATGTCATATTCAGCATGGATTATTTATCAATGCTCTAATGTCAATATCCATGTGTTATACATGTTTTCATAACACACGTCCCCATCTTTCCCATCATGTATTTGGTCTTATAGATTAATACAAGTTCTGATATTGGTAACAACATTCTTGCAATTTTCGATAAAATTGTTGCCAAATATTTGTATGTCAGATTTGAACTGAATCCATCCCAGCATGCACTGCAATAGACATGTGCAGTGAGACATACAAATCCCAAGCCACAAGTCTTGACAAGATCCCTTTGCTGGATGTTTTTACTTTTTTCAGATATCGATTGTTCCATGGGACATAATAATGATAATGAATTCTGTATTGTGCAAAGACTACATGTTACAAAACTGGTGATACACTTCAGATAATATGGTCCTGGGTATGATCATAAACTGCCTTTCTGTCTCTTTTCTCTGTCTCTCCCTCCTTCTTCTCTATCTCTATTTCCTGGGTATGATCATAAACTGCCTCCCTCTCAGCTCTCCCGCCCTTGATATAACCATATTAAATGTGTTGATAAGGGCGTAAAGCAACCAATCTCACTCACTCACTCTCAGCTCTCCCGCCCTTGATATAACCATATTAGATGTGTTGATAAGGGCATAAAGCAACCAATCTCACTCACTCACTCCCTCTCAGCTCTCCCGCCCTTGATATAACCATATTAGATGTGTTGATAAGGGCGTAAAGCAACCAATCTCACTCACTCACTCCCTCTCAGCTCTCCCGCCCTTGATATAACCTTATTAGATGTGTTGATAAGTGCGTAAAGCAACCAACCTCACTCACTCACTCACTCTCAGCTCTCCTGCCCTTGATATAACCTTCAATGTGTTGATAAGTGCGTAAAGCAACCAATCTCACTCACTCCCTCTCAGCTCTCCCGCCCTTGATATAACCATATTAGATGTGTTGATAAGGGCGTAAAGCAATCTCACTCGCTCACTTCAGATAATAATCTTGTCTTACAGTGTATGCCATGGTACTACGGGTGACTAGCTCTGGTGGGGATAAAGTTGCGGGTAGTGCTACATAGAAAATAAGCGATTAAGCATTATCGTTACACACCTTTTTTTTAAATTGTGTTGGCAATATACAATCAATATGACTTCATATTAGGGAACTGACAACAGTTACTTTATCCTATTTCCATTCCTATTAACAAACGGCACTTGGTTATTTTGCTTATGCAACGTTTATGAGAGGTGAAATTGCAGGATGAACCTTTTTACTCATTTTCAAATATAAAATTCACTCATTTAACACCACTGCACAATTTTAATCAATGATATTTAAATAATTTAGTCAATGTAATTTCCATATTGTCAATGAGACCGTTGAAATTGGCTGTACACAGATGGATTTCTGCTGGTAGTTTGGTAGTTCATTCCAAGTAATGGTATTTAAACATAACAGAGTTGGGTATCAGTGCCGACCTGGGCCACAGAACCATTAGGTTTCTTCTCCCTTTAGAGTGACTCCTTGTTTTAAGTTTTTTTTGCTAGCTAAATAATCATAAATAATAATAAGTCATGTTTGATATAAATTGTATTACCTTTTCGGCCAATGTAAAGGCTGGGAGAACTGGATGTAATCTAGAAGTCTGTATACCTGTTTGTCTATATGTCATATGTCATCGGTGCCCATTCACTGTTCAAACGTTGGATACATAAAGTAATTTCTTATCTTATATGCAGATTTTTGCGTTTCTATAAAGGTAGTATGCTTGGGCAGAGCATGTTCCTGATCCATATTGTTGTATTTTGATTGGTTAAAAATGATCCTTAAAGTTGTATATTGAAGGGTTTGCAATTCACTAAGTAGGTTTTTTTACTTGAGTCATATATGAAATTCGCAATAGTGCATTTGGTGGAGTATGGCCATCTTATAGACGTCATGGTTATTTTATGAGGGATTTTTTGTCTGACTTTTGCACTCATCTTTGTAAGGACATCATGAATATATGGTTTGAAAAAGAGAGTGTCGTCTAGGAGAAATCCTGGGTATTGTTTTCCCCTTTTATTTTCCCTTTTATATTATTCCCTGTTGCGTCCCAAAGTAGACATATGTACAAATGATGAAATCGGTACAGACTTTTCCTCTGTGGTACATGCTATTGCACATACTATAGTTCTTTTCCAACTGCTTTCTTCCTATTTCCGGGATGATTTTACTATTTCCAGAACAAAAAGTTCCATGTCAGTGTCGATTTTCCCATGTCAGCCTCCTTTTCCACTATTTCCCTTAGATATTCACCACCGAAAAGTATATCACTGCACCTTTTTCCTATTTCCCCTACATGAAAAGCCATGTCTAGCTGCTGTGACTCCTATGTCTAGATTTGGCCATCTTTTCTCATTGGTGTCCTCCCTGGGACACTCCTTTTCTACCCATACAAAAGCAGACATGGGTCAGATTTTCAGAAAATGTACAATTGGCAGCTGTACACATTTAGTATATTCTGCTTAATTATGCTGCAATTTGGTCAATATTATGTAAATACCTGTACATTTGGCATTGCATTGATTCTAGCAATCTGTTTGGTTAGGTTGAACTGTATTTTGAACTTTATTTTGGTCTGAAATTTGGGTTATTGGAGAGGATTGGTGAAGAAGAATTGTACATTTTCTGAACATCTAACCCACATGAGTAGTGGCTCAGTGTTACGTAACATTATCCATTACCCCTGAGTGGGGGCCCACCAGCTATCTTTGTAGTGTAGCAGTGTTACATAACACAAACAATACATCTTCTCTTCCTTTCTCTTTCTCCCTCTCCCCTCCCGCTCACCCTCCCTCTCCCTCTCACCCTCCTTCTCCCTCCCAGTCATGTTGGGGTAGGAATACATCATGGTACATTTGGTTGAAAAGGAGTGGATATTTGGAAAAGGAGTGGATATTCGGAAAAGGAAAAGGATATTCCAAAAAGAAAAGGATATTCCAAAAAGGAAAAGTATATTCCTAAAAGGAAAATGATAATCCGAAAAGGAAAAGGACATTGGCAAAAAGGAAAAGAAAGTTGACAAAAAGGTATTGGATATTCCAAAAAGAAAAGTCTTGGATATTTTTTATTTTTCCTATTTCACGTTTATATCCTTTCAGATTGGGGACAAAACACACCCTCTTTTTTTCTCTTAAGTATTTTATTTCTAATTTTCAGGTCTTCTTTCTATCCTCACGTTCCTTGCTCTCTCCTTTTCACATCTGTTATCTAGCTCTTCTCTCCATCTTTGTTATCTTGTCTTGTATCTCCCCATATCTCACTTTCTCTGTGTCGGTCCTCTCTTCCTTCATACATGTGTGATGTGTTTCAGGAAAATTGATATTTTTCAAAGTGTAAAGGATCACATTATTGGAATGTTCTAATTTTTGGAGGGTTTATCACTTATAGCTATATCAATCGATTGATCAAATGTCAGGACAATCTATGTAATATATTCTTTCGTTTTAAAGGTCCTCATATGGACTACATTTAGTTACTTTACTGTTTATTGACCCCCAGAAATATCGGAAAATCTTTTTTTCAAAAACAAAAAATATCAAACTTAAAAGCTAGAAATACTTATTAAATTATCAGTACATGCTAATTGGCATGTCTGTCCTTTGTTATGTGTGCATGTGTTTCAGGAAAATGAGTCATAAGTCGCAAAATTGATATTTTACAAAGTGATTTATTCACAAGATCTCGTTACTGAAATGTTCTGATTTTTATAGGGTTTAGCAGTTATGGTCATATAAACCCATGGAACACATTTCAGGACATTGTATCAAATATATCCTTGTGTTTTGAAGGCCTTCGTATGGAGTATATTTACTTACTTTACTGGCAATTACCAATCCAGAAACATTCCAGACTTATTTTTTCAAAAATAAAAATATCAAACTTAAAATATAGAAATACTTATTAGGTGTCCTAGTGTTTACTATCACTGGAATCAGCCTGATCTCCTCTTTTCAAATATGGTGGTATCCCAAAATCCATATTTTGCGACTTATAATTCATTTTCCTAAAACGGATCACATTTGTGCATGTGTGTGTCCTCTATACATTCATTATTATTATTTAACCTTATTTCCACCAATAACAGTTACTATAGTAAATATTGATATATTTAACTACAGGTGAAAAAAGGTGGTTGACCCTGCTAATGCAGTACATGATAACAGGGGATTTGCATAGCCGCCATTTTGATTCTTGATTTGCATGGAATTATGGGACTAGTGGTTAAAATCTATAGAAAACATGTTATTTTCAGCATGGAATATTTATCAGTGGTTTTATGAATGATCTATGAAGACCAAATGCATGATGGGAAAGATGAGGTCTTGTGTGATGTAAACATGTATAACACATGGATATTGACATTAGAGCATTGATAAATATTCCATGAGAGGATTGGTGAAGTTGAATTGTACATTTTCTGAAAATCTGACCCCTGTACACGTTTATAAGCAGCTCTCAGTGTGCTATATATAATTGGTTGCTTGGCTAAGGTCAAGATCGAGGTGAGCCACTCAATGAGTCATTACAGGTGACCCACTTACACCTACCTGAACCAGGTCAAGTCAACACTTACACATACGGGTAAGATTTTCAGAAAATGTACAGTTCACCTTCACCAATTTTCTCAAATAACTCAAATTTCAGACGAAAATAAAGTTCAAAATACAGTTCAACCTAACCAGATTGCTAGAATCAATGCAATGCCAAATATACCCAAATTTATCTAGTATTGGTCAAATTGCAGCCTAATTTAGCAGAATTTACTAAATGTGTACAGCTGCCAGTTGTACATTTCCTGGAAATCTGAGCCATAGCTGCAGTAGCCGGCAGTCATTGGTGGATTAGCTGTGAACTGATAGAACCAGGTCACGTGGTGGAAGAAGTCTAAAGTCTAATAGGGGGATTTGCATGTCTGCCATCTTGTGTCATGATTCACATGGAATTATGGGAGTTGTAAGTCAGAGTAAGGCTCAATAGGGGATTTGCATGGCCACCATCTTGTGTCAAGATTCACATGTAATTATGGGAGTTGTATATCAGAGTTAGGCTCAAGAGGGGACTTGCATGTCTGCCATCTTGAATCTTGATTTGCATGAAATTGGGAGTTGTATGTCAGTGTAAAATCTATACAAAACATGCCATGTTTAGCATGGAATATTTATCAATGCTCTAATATCAATATCCATGTGTTATACATTTTTCCATAACAGAAGCCTCCTAGCTTCTTTCCCATAAGTCCTGAAATAAATGTATCCCAGCTTTCACTCTAACTGAAATGCACAGTGGCACCTGAAAATGTGCTACTGTGTATCCCAGCATACACCATAACAGACAGACAGGCGCTCTTACAGCATGCACTGTAACGACATGCACTCTTACACATGTAACACTCCTATTATGTATCCCAGTAGGCACTGTAACAGACATGCACGGTGGCACATGTAACTCCCCTATAATCTATCCCAGCATGCACTGTAACAGACATGCATGGTGGCACATGTAACTACCCTATAGTCTATCCCAGCATGCACTGTGGCACATGTAACTGCCCTATAGTCTATCCCAGCATGCACTGTGACATGCACAGTGGCACATGTAACCCCCCTATAGTCCCAGCATGCACTGTGACATGCACAGTGGCACATGCAAGTCCCCTATTGCTGAGGTTGTTTGGCCGATATACTATTGTGCATGAGTCAGTGACCTCACTCAGCCTGGGGCTATAACCTTGTTACACAGACACTAAAGGGATTAATTACCTCCATTTCTGGGTAAAGGTTATTCCGGGTTATTGTTGTCTGAACTTCTCATTCACTTGTATTATATTACAGCAAAATGAGCCAAAGTTGCGCAATGATATTTTTCAATGTCAATTTGTATGGGTTCAGGGAACAAAGACATCTAAATTTTGAGACTTCCAGACCAGTGTCTT
This sequence comes from Sthenelais limicola, assembly GCA_942159475.1. Lineage (NCBI taxonomy): Eukaryota > Metazoa > Annelida > Polychaeta > Phyllodocida > Sigalionidae > Sthenelais > Sthenelais limicola. Next base: position 4,127,175 of record OW804094.1, on the reverse strand, counting down.
CTCTATACCAGAAATCGTTATCGTTATCGCTGTCGAATAACTGTCGGTCGTCGGTTCTTGCCTAATGTAACTTTCTTTTACATTGTAAACTTGCGCTGTACTGCCTAATATAGATGTGCCCATGATTTAAAAGTCACACACATATTGTAAAAGTTGTGCTGTATTGCCCAACTTATCAAGCTGTCTCTGTTAACCAGATCAATTTATAAGATCTGTTATTTAATCTTTTAGTCATTTTACTTCTAAGTCATTTAATTAGTTTAGTTCTCAGTTTGTCCTACTAGTTTTCAAAATTTCTGGTAACTACTGGAAGAAATGGTACCATGCTGTACCATAGAGGTATGTCGACCCATTTGTCTTTTTTATCGCCTTATTCAACTGTACTCACTCCTGTACCCTTGATCATGACAAATAAAAAAACTTCTTATCTTATCTTAACGTGGTGGAACAACCTACACACTAATTACATAAGTTTACCTTCCTCCCTGTCATTCAAACAACAAATGAAGACTGATCTATTATACCACTATCGGGGGTTGTACATGCTGCAAATGAGTGAATACATGCCATCGTGTTTTGTTGAATGGATCCACGCGTGAAAATATGAACCTGTTTTTGGCCTAAATTTAAGAAGCATTCTCATTGGTTATAAGATCGTGGTATAAAAATAGGATGTAACTGGGTTAGTTTCTGACTTACTGAATTACCCACACAGAAGCATTGTAAACTTTTTTTCTCCAAAAATAGGAATATCAAACTGAAAATATAGAAATACTTATTAGGTGTCCTAGTGTTTACTATCATTGGAATCACATTGATCTCCTCTTTTCAAATATGGTGATATCTCAAAATCCTTATTTTGCGACTTATGACTCATTTTCCTAAAACGGATCACATATTTGTTGGATGTATTGATATTTACTATAATCAGAATCAGCTTGATCTCATCCTTTCAAATATGGTGATATTTTAGCGACTTGTGATTCATTTGTCTCTGACACTTCACAGCTCTTTTTTCTTTTTTTTTTGAAAACATTTTATTCAGTGTGTCAACAAAGAACCGTTCTCTCAATCAGGGTCGATAACATCATTTATTTATATTGTACCCTCTTGTCTTCATGTGTGTATTTCTGAAAAGCGAGATTCATTTTGAGTTACGAAAGATAATGATAGACATATCTTATAAGGCAAGGTTTCCATATTCGGAGTATAGCTACGGTGAGTAATGTATTGCATAGAGTCTAGCTTGTTCTATACACAATATGTGATGTGTTCCAGGAAAATGTGTCATAAGTCGCAAAAAATGGATTTTGAGATATCACCATATATGAAAACATGAGATCAAGCCGATTTCAATGATAGTAAACAGTCTAATAATCTAATAAGTATTTCTGGATTTTAAGTTTGATATTATCGTTTTTAAAAAAAAAAGTTTCCAATATGTGATGTGTTTCAAATCTATTTTTTGCGATTTATGACTCATTTTCCTAAAACACATCTCATATGTCTGGGGGTCAATAAACAGTGAAGTAACTAAATGTAGTCCATATGAGGACCTTTAAAACGAAAGGATATATTATATAGATTATCCTGAAATTTGATACATCAATTGATATAGCTATAAGTGATGAATCCCCCAAATATTAGAACGTTCCAATAATTTGATCTTGTAAAAAAAACACTTAAAAATATCAATTTTGCGACTTATGACTCATTTTCCGGAAACAAATCACAATTTACCTAGAACTACTTTGTGGACTTCACTGCTCTTCACAGCTAGAAACTAAGATATTGATTTTCCTACCATCTTCACCGTGAAGCAATGTGTTTGTATAAGGAGCACTCACCTCCTGATAGCATCCATTACTTCATTTTAATATGTGATGTGTTTCAGGAAAATGAGTCATAAGTTACAAAAATAATATTTTTCATAATATTTTTTTTGTTTATTTTACAAGATCACTTTATTGGAATGTTCTGGTTTTTGGAGAGCTTATCACTTATATATATATCGATCGATGTATCAAATTTCAGGTCAATCTATGTAATATATCCTTTCTTTTTAAAGGTCCTCATATGGACTACATTTAGTTACTTTACTGTTGATTGACCCCCAGAAATATTGGAAACTTTTTTTCAAAAAAGAAAATATCAAACTTAAAATCTAGAAATACTTGTTAGATTATTAGACTGTTTACTATCATTGGAATCGGCCTGATCTCCTCTTTTCAAATATGATGATATCTCAAAGTCCATTTTTTGCGAATTATGACTCATTTTCCTGAAACACATCACATATGACAATGCACTCAGAATCCCTAAATAAAACCTTTGTTATTGTATGCATAAGCGACTAATGCACCACTGGAGCTCATTGCATAAAAATAACCTTCCTAAAGGCTGGGTTCCACTGGCCGGCTACTACTCCCGCTACTCCTCCCGTTTCTTTGCCAGCCTATTGCTGCCGCTTCTTTGAATTGAATTGAAAAATCTTTTATTTGTCAAAAATATAGCATAGTAACAGGTACATTAAGAGAAAAAAATGACAAATTGGTCTACAGACTTCTGGGATAGTCCCAGTTCTTCCAGTCGTTACCATGAATTTTGGAAGATTAACTAACCTTTAGGAAGTTTGTGTGACTACATGGTTTGCTATGCTTTATCGTATAGTACAGTACGATTAATTACATAGTAAGCAACTGAAGGTATACTGGAAAAGGTGCTTTTGCCCCGCTACTTCCACTGCTACTTCTAATGCTACTCAGAAATGTAAGCCTTATTTTCACATAGAAATGAAGTAGTGTGAGAATCCAGAAATTTTACCCGCTAGTACTTTTGCTTGCTGTACTTATTTGTTTTTGTTCTTATAGTTGTCGTTTTTCTCACCTTGAATAACACTGCATGCCCACCAGCCACCCACCCTTCACTCCTCCCTTCACATTAGAATCCATGGGTTAGTGTTTGATACCTGACTGCCTACCTGCCTAGTGTGTGTGTAGCCTTGAGGCAAGGCTACACACACACTAGTGGCAGGCAGTAGCAGGCAGTGGCAGGCAGCGGGAGGGGCAGTGTGTGGTACTGGGCTATGTGAGTGAGTGAAGGTGCAGTGTGTGTGTGAGAGGTGCGACAGGGGTGGGAGACTAAACCAATCTTTATACTTAAAATTGCAACTTTCCTGTACCACATTATACATAAGTCGTCCCCTGAAAAGGCCTCATGAGGAACAAAACTTGCCATTCAGACTATGTAATGGTACCCATTTAGATGGGAAAACATAAAAAACAGGTCGATGGATGGGAGTTCTGTCTAACTGAGAATACCAGGGGTAATGGAGCAACGAAAGGAAGTTTAAAGGTGGTCTAAATCCGCCCTGTAGGGGGCGGGTCGGTTGCGCTTGGTCCAGAAAGTATCCGCACAAGGTATCCTAGGAAGTAAATGGGTTATATTTCGTAATGTTAGAGTGTTTTTATATTTAAATTTCCGACGAACTACCCTCCACCCACCCGTCGCGTTGTCCACCCCACGTCCCACCCGGGCCTCGGCGCTGTTAATTCAGTAAATAAACAGCGCTATCCATTTCGAATCCCATTTGCCGGTTACGTTGATTACGTTGAAGTGACTTCCGGCTCGTACGGAATGGAACAAGGGATCGGAATGGTCAATGGCGTGGATGTAGCTGTGTGGGTTGAGTGTGGAGGTTGAAACGAAAATGGATTGTGGAAGTGTGAGTGCCTGAATCGACAATGTAAGTACGCTAGGTTGTAGGTATAGGCCTAAACTAAGTATTCCATGCATCAATAGACATTCTCAGCGGGGAAATTATTGAATGCAGGCAGAGAAGTAACCACATGGAATAAGAGTATATATCGTTGGACACTAGTAGTCTGTGCACCGTGCGAAATTGTAAATAGAGTCATTCTGACTTCTTCCAAGGAAGAAGCGGGGGTGCCGACCGTCAAGTAGCGTGAGAAGTAGCCTAGAGTGGTGGTAGTTCCCCGCTTCAGGTCCCGCTACATCCCGCTACCTATCCGCTATCACTACTGCTTATTTTGAAATACCATCATACTTGTTTACATTTATTTTATCTACCTGTCCACCTGTCCACCAGTCACCCCTCCGTCCCCCCGTACCCCTGTCCTCCACTGTCCCCCCTCCCCGTCCCCGTCCCCCTGTAGCCCTGTCTCCCTGTAGCCCTGTCCCCCACGTCCCCCCTGTCCCACGTGCCCTGTCCCCCCCCGCCACCATGTCCCCTGTCCCCCCGTCCCCCACTGTCCCCCCGTCCCCTGCCCCACTCCCCCACCATGTCCCCTGTCCCCCAGTACCGCCATACCCCAGTCACGCCCCGTCCCCCACATCGCCCCCTGTCCCCCTGTCCCCCCTGTCTCCCCTGTCCCCCATCCCCCTGCCCCCCCCCCGACCATGTCCCCTGTCCCCCCATCCCCCTGTCCCACCCCCCCCACCATGTCCCCTGTCCCCATGTCCTCCCATCCCCCCGTCCTTCCATCCCCCCATCCTCCCGTCCTTCCGTCCCCAATGCCCCCCTGTTCCCCTGTCCCCCTGTCCTCCCGTCCCCAATGCCCCCCTGTCCTCCCATCCCCCTGTCCTCCCGTCCCCCCATCCCCTGTCCTCCCGTCCTCCCATCCTCCCATCCTCCCATCCTCCCGTCCTCCCGTCCTCCCATCCACCCCATCCCCCTGTCCTCCCATCCTCTCATCATCCCATCCCCCCATCCCCCATCCTTGCCCCCCTCCCATCCTCCCATCCCCCCGTCCTCCCATCCTCCCATCCTCCCATCCCTCTGTCCTCCCTTCCTCCCGTCCTCCAGTCCTCCCATCCCCCTGTCCCCCCGTCCTCCCATCCCCCTGTCCTCCCATCCTCCCATCCCCCCATCCCCCTGTCCTCCCATCCTCCCATCCCCTGTCCTCCCATCCCCTGTCCTCCCATCCCCCTGTCCTCCCATCCTCCCATCCCCCTGTCCTCCCATCCTCCATCCTCCCATCCCCCATCCTTGCCCCCCTCCCATCCTCCCATCCCCCTGTCCCCCCATCCTCCCATCCCCCCATCCCCCCATCCTCCCATCCCCCTGTCCCCCCATCCTCCCATCCCCCTGTCCCCCCATCCTCCCATTCCCCTGTCCCCCCATCCTCCCATTCCCCTGTCCCCCCATCCTCCCGTCCCCAATGCCCCCATCCTCCCATTCCCCTGTCCCCCCATCCTCCCATCCCCCTGTCCCCCCATCCTCCCATCCCCCTGTCCCCCCATCCTCCCATTCCCCTGTCCCCCCATCCTCCCGTCCCCAATGCCCCCATCCTCCCGTCCCCAATGCCCCCCTGTCCCCCCGCCCCCCCCCCATCCACCATGCCCCCCACATGTCCCCCATCTCCCACACCCACCTTCCCCTCTCCCTTTGTTCCCGTCACTTCCCATTAAGGACTACCATTTCATCCTGCATCACATTTCACTTCTCTTTCAACTTTATTTTTAAATTAAAGTATAAAGCAGGTGTAGCTGGGAGTACATCACAGGTGTAATACAGTAACCAGACACCACACGTTGTGCACCATTGTGTCTACCTGCTACACGCCCGGCAGAGCAACCTGTCAGTAAAGTGGTTTTTGTGACACAAGCAGTGAAATTGTGTGTCTATATATACCTTCCCACTGAGGGAAAGCGACCTTGAGATTATGTTTCATATTTACAGCACAACTGCAATCTTTGATAATGGAATAAGCTCACATATGTGATGTGTTTCAGGAAAATGAGTCATAAGTCGCAAAATTGATATTTTCCAAAGTGTTTTTTTCACAAGATCACATTATTGGAATGTTCTATTTTTTGGAGGGTTTATCACTTATCGCTATATCAATCGATGTATCAAATTTCAGGACAATCTATGTAATATATCCTTTCCTTTAAAAGGTCCTCATATGGACTACATTTAGTTACTTTACTGTTTATTGACCCCCAGAAATATTGGAAACTTTTTTTCAAAAACGAAAATATCAAACTTAAAATCTAGAAATACTTATTAGATTATTAGACTGTTTACTATCATTGGAATCGGATTGATCTCATCTTTTCAAATATAATGATATCTCAAAATCTATTTTTTGCGACTTATGACTCATTTTGCTGAAACACATCACATATTGTGTGTCTATATATAGCTTCCCACTGAGGGAAAGCGACCTTGACATTGTGTTTCATATTTGGGTCCGATTTTCAGAAAATGTACAATTGGCAGCTGTAGACATTCAGTAGATTCTGCTAAATTAGGCTGCAATTTGGTCAATACTAGTTAAATTCGAGTATATTCAGCATTGCATTGTTTCTAGCAATCTGTTTGGTTAGGTTGAACTGTATTTTGAACTTTATTTTCGTCTGAAATTTGGGTTATTTGAGAAGATTGGTGAAGTTGAATTGTACATTTTCTGAAAATTGTCATAATTATATGTTAACCCTAGCACTATATATTAACCCTGTACTGTCGACTATATCCCTCTATATACACTGTAGACTATATTCCTGTACATGCACTATATGGGTCAGGTTTTCAGAAAATGTACAATTGGCAGTTTTACATTTTTTAGTAATTTCTGCTAAATTCTGCTAAAAAGAATGATAAAATCTGGGTATATCTGAGTATATTTGGTATCGCATTGATTTAAAGTATCAGTTCCGTTATGATAAACAGAAGTTTAAAGCTCATTTCTCTCTTAAATGTGGGTTATTTGAGAGAATTAGTGAAGGCGAATTGTACATTTTCTGAAAATCTGACCCATGTATTAACCCTCTATACCCAGGATACATTAACCCTCTCCTCTCAACTACATGTAATCCCACGCAGGGTTAATGGTTCCCATCCTGCACCCAGGGGGAGCCACTGATCAGTGCAGGCATGATGTATTGATTGATCGCTCGGTGGCGCAATAACAAAGAGCCCGCCATCCGATTGGTTGCTATATTTAGTAACACAGATCAATACCATTCTGTCTCCTGCCTCCTGCAGGCTGCGTCCATAGGGCGTCCCTGTGACGTATTGAGCGTTCCTAATCAGTAATAGTGGTAGCCATAGTGGAGGTGTCAGTCATAGGGTAATACCCGCATGTATAGACTTTGCATGAATCTTATACGTGATGTGTTTTAGGGAAATGAGTCACAAGTCGGAAAAAATGGATTTTGAGATATCATTATATTTGAAAAGATAAGATCAAGACGAGCCCAATGAATGTAAACATTAAGGACATCTAATAAATACTTTTATCTATTTAGTTAGATATTTTTAGTTTTGAAAAAAACGTTTGCAATATTTCTTGGTGGATAATTACCAGTAAAGTAGCTAGATGTACTCAATGGGATGATCTAAGAAACGCACTGATATAATGAATAAACAGTCTTGAAATTTGGTAGATGTATTTATACAACCACAAGGCCTAGACACTCCAAAAATGAAAATATTCCAACAAAGAGATCTTGAAAGTAAACGACTTTGAAAAACACCAATTTTGCGACTTGTGACTGATGTTCCTGAAACACATAACATGTTTGGTTGGTTGGCATGTTCATGTTATTATTTGGTTCTTATCCACACTATATTAATTGTGGATTTAAGACATTTAATGCTCCACACAAAGTTATAAAATCTTAAAGGCATATGCCTATAAAACATTGTAGTGACTAGGGCAAGTCCCTATCTCCCGCCACCCCCTGATTGTAACAATTTACAGTTACGGTTTCTTTACTAGGTGTCATGTATTGAATTTATACAACGAAAATTACTCTATGCTACTATATGTAGAACAATGATGGATTAATGAGATGGGATGGATGTGATATTTAACAGAAATTTTATAAAAAAAGATGGTAACGAAAATATTATCAATGGAGTACGTCAGATTCGCCGCTTATCGCAGCTGCAAGCAGCACAGCTACTGCTTGATCAATATGTTAACAGTAGGATAAATGCGCTGGTGGTTCATACCAGGCATACTTACAGTGTGAATTGTATAGTACTAGATGGTTATAAGTGTAAGTACAATACATATGGTACGTATAGTAGATTGGGCAGTGCCAGTTTATATGTCGAAGTAGTGGTTAATGTCTATGTTACCTCCCAGTATAGCTCTCTTTGCGGCCGATTTAAACATAAGTTTATCATTGATATGTTTTAAACCTTGGTCTAGTTCGTTCCACATTCTAATTCCGGCATATGCCATGGAGTTTTTGTATCTATTGTCATTTGGTCTAGTTAGCTGGAAGTGCATATGCCTATCCTCCCTTAGTTGATAGTTTCTTACAGCATTGTCTCTGGTTATCCAACCGAGTCTACAATAATAGAATTGCTTATGGAAAAATTTAATAGTATTAAAAAATATTCTTTCTTTCACCGTCATTGTATTACTTTCACCATGTATGGCTATTGTGCCATAATATCTAGGTTTTTTTAGGGCAAACTTTAAAGCCTTATTTTGGACTATTTGCAGATTGTTTAGTGTATTCTTGTTACAGCTAGTATAACACAAGTTTACATAATCAAGCTGGCTCAGCACCATTGATTTTATTAGCATAAGTCGGGTGCGTGAGTCCAATGCTTGCCTATTTATATAGATGTTGTACAATCTTACATTCGCTTTTTTGGTAACATCTTTTGCCATTTCATCAAATTTGAGATTGTTATTAATCGTGAGACCCAGGTATGTGAATGATCTGACCCAGTTGATCGGCTCACCATCTATTTTTATACTTATCTCTGGGTTTACAGATGCATCCTTTTGTAGGAATGGGATATACATCGCTTTAGTTTTTGGAATACTAATAGCAAGCTTATTATTGCTACTCCACTTGCAGGACTGGTGGCACGTGCGTTTGTTATGGTGGGCGTGGCAGTTGCATTACGTGCAGGTGTATCTCTATCTTGCTGTGTTTGCACTTGAGGAGTGACATCGTCATTTTTTTCCCTTGTCGGCTCTACTTGTTGGTGAATGTCATTGTCACCGTCTTCAGTGGTTATGGCCTCATGGTTGTTTTCTCCTGGCTCCCCTCCGCCTGCAGCCTCCTGCCCTTTATTCTCGTCATCCTCACTATCATCTCCTTCCTCCCCCTCCTCCTCATCGTCTTCCTCTTCGTCTTGGTTTGTGGGGATAGGAGCTAGGGGGTCAGGGCGGTTAAATGGGTCCTCTATGTCTCTGTTGAAGTTCTCAGGATGGTGCATTGGTATTTCCTCATACATAACATCTAAGGCCATTTCCCTACGGATGTCCTCCCTTATATCCAGGAGCAACTTCCCATGATTATTCTGGCCAGGCCACTCAGTTTCAGCTAATTTGAGGGTAGTATTATGGAGGGGTAAACCAGTACCCCACCATTTGTCGTGGGAGCATTCAGCGAGCATGCTGTTGCCAGTATCGATCAATGCTTGTTTAGCAAATTTAACCTTGTTGAATTTGACTGTAAGAATGTCCCTCATAATACGATATTTGTTCTGATCCCAACTGTCGTGTTCGCCACATTTGTCACCAAGCCTTTTTGCCATTCTGGGGCAGGTTGTATCTTGAATATCCTTAGCTATGAGTGAGTTCCTAGTCATTAACGCTCTGTGGTACTGGTAAGCTTGTTCCGCTGTGCTAAACATTTCTCCCTCAAACTTGAATATAGTAGGACTAAAGTTCGAAAGGTAGGAGTGCTCTCCTTGGTATCCAATAGCGCCTGCAATCTGTTTGGTCTTGATTTGCGCAATTTTAATACCCTCTGGGAGAAGATTTAGGTCTTTATGCCCATATTCCTTGTCACCGACCTTCAATCTACCTCTATCCAATTTGACATCCACCTTAGGCTCTAGTTGTTTGGCATGTGCCACAACTCTACGCATATCTGCTTGCCTGCGTGCAATTGCGTCGGGCAAATCAGGGTTAAAATAACATTTTTCGTACCCTTTAGTGCTCTTCAGAGTAGTTTTCCCTCTAAAGATTCTATTCCTTGTGTCCTCGTCTTTAAATTTGAGGATGATGTTACGGTGTACTTCCTTTTTCTTACTTTTGCCACCAATCCTAGATGCAAACTCGAGATCCCCCGTTTTGAAGGTGATATCAATCAGCCGGCATAATTCAGTGACTCTTCTCCAGGTTTCATTAGATTCTCTCTTTGATTCTTGGTAAGTTTCCTTCAGCCCTGATAAAATGATGTGTTTGCGTCTCTGACCACGGTCCAGGTTCAGACAATAGTCCTCCAAATTGCTTGTGACTTTATTGAGGTGAAAAACTTCGAGCTCTAATTGCCTGACCCTATCATTCAGCCTGGAAACATTTCCACTTAAATTACCCATGGCTAGTTCCATAGGTCTGATGGATCTCTCCAGGTTTAAGACTTTTTCGTCCATTCTGAGTAGCGGTTCGATCAGCAATTGTATATGTGACACACTCTAGGGCGATCTTCGTGGTACCGGTATACAATGACTCGTCTAAAAATACGTGTGACCGACCTGTACAGTTGTATGCGTTTGGTATACTCCAATGCGTGTGTATAGGCTCAAGGGCAAATGCCCATAATATCGACCATCAGCTAGGTTGTCCGAGCACAGATATCCCAGATGACAATAAAGTGCTAAATACACTTTATATAGTTCCTAACTATGCACAGCTTGCATCTGGCGCACTCCATTGAGGTGATAAAGTTATGTGGGTGAGGTGAAGGATGAATTTGAAGGGTAAATTCGCGTTTCGGTATTCCCCTTGTAGCAGTGGTCAAGTAACGCGTCCGTCAGCCATGACAGCTAGCTAATTCTCTTTAAATTCGCAGTTTCATTAAATACGCAGTTTTGAAATTTGGTACATGTATTTATCACCTAGATCATTAGATACCACAAGTGTGAGAACATTCATACAACGATCTTATGAATATAATACTTTGAGAATTATGAATTATGCAACTTATTTCTCTATAACATTACACATATGCGTTGAATCTATTCTGGATTAGAAATTATTAGTGCATCGATATTGAACTTTTAAGTCTGAAGCAGTGCTGGCTGGGTCCACTTATATACATCGCTCTTCATCGGTCTTGATTAATGAATCTATGTTCATCCCATAGACTCTGATTTTGTAGTTATCAATCAATATTCATTCTCACAATATGAGATCAAGGAGACAAGGCAGAAGTAGATTTAATAAAATATATTTTATCGATGTATAACGATACAATAATTGAATTAATAACATTTTGAATCATGATAAGATCCCATTAGGGGAGCGATTATATATTGGTGTGGGTGGTTTTTTTAAGATATTATTACTCATTATTTCTTTGTGGATGTTGAATTAGATTACTTTTTTATTTCATTGGAAGACAGATTTTTAGTTGTGACCGGTTGAAGGTCGCCCTTGTACATGGAAATGAGTGTTATCTGGGTTCCTGACAAAACTAAATATGCTGCACAATCAGCCTGCAGTTCAGCATTGTTTCATGCAGTAGGTATCACAGATGTAAGTACTGCACAATCAGCCTGCAGTTCAGCCTTGTTTCATGCAGTTTACATTCATTGGAACCAGTTTGACCTCCCCTTTTCAAATATGGTGATATCTCAAAATCAATATTTTCCGACTTATGACTCATTTTCCTAATATGGATCACATTTGTAAAAGGCTTTTGTCTTGCTGGTGATGGAGCTTTAGAACAAAGCTCTCCCCATCATTACGCCAGTAATCAGAGCTGGACATTAAAGCTGCAGGTAAACACAAGGAGGAGGAGCAGGAGCAGGAGGGGGAGCAGGAGCAGGCGCAGGAGAAGGAGGAGGAGGTGGGGGAGGAGCAGGAGGAGAAGGAGGAGGAGGGGGAGGAGAAGGAGGGGGAGGGGGAGGAGGAGGAGGAGGAGGTGTTGGAGGAGGAGGAGCAGGAGGAGCAGGAGGAGGGGGAGGAGGAGGAGCAGGAGGAGAAGGAGGAGGTGGTGGGGGAGGAGGAGGAGGAGGAGGTGATGGAGGAGGTGGTGGAGGAGGAGGTGGAGGAGGAGGAGGAGGGGGAGGAGGAGGAGGAGGTGGAGGAGGTGGAGGAGGAGGTGGAGGAGGAGGAGGAGGAGGAGGTGGAGGTGGAGGTGGAGGTGGAGGAGGAGGAGGAGGAGCAGGAGCAGGAGGTGGGAGGAGGAGCAGGAGCAGGAGCAGGAGGAGGAGGAGGAGGTGGTGGAGGTGGAGGTGGAGGAGGAGGAGCAGGAGCAGGAGGTGGAGCAGGAGCAGGAGGTGGTGGAGGTGGAGCAGGAGCAGGAGGAGCAGGAGGTGGAGCAGGAGCAGGAGGTGGTGGAGGTGGAGGAGGAGGAGGAGAAGGAGGAGGAGGAGGAGAAGGAGGAGGAGGAGGAGGAGGAGCAGGAGGTGAAGCAGGAGCAGGAGGTGGTGGAGGTGGAGGAGGAGGAGGAGGAGAAGGAGGAGGAGGAGAAGGAGGAGGAGGAGGAGGAGGTGGAGGAGGGAGGGGGAGCAGGAGCAGGAGCAGGAGCAGGTGAGCAGGAGGAGGAGGAGGAGGAGGAGGTGGAGGTGGAGGAGGAGGTGGAGGAGGAGGAGGAGGTGGAGGTGGAGGAGGAGGAGGAGGTAGAGGAGGAGCAGGAGCAGGAGCAGGAGCAGGAGCAGGAGCAGGAGCAGGTGAGCAGGAGGAGGAGGAGGAGGAGGTGGAGCAGGTGGTGGAGGAGGAGGAGGAGGAGGTGGAGGTGGAGGAGCAGGAGGAGGTGGTGGAGGAGGAGGAGGAGGAGGAGGTGGAGGAGGAGCAGGAGCAGGAGGAGGAGGGGGAGGAGGAGCAGGAGGAGGGTGGAGGAGGAGCAGGAGGAGGAGGAGGAGGAGGAGGAGGAGGAGGAAGTATTATAGGGAATTACAGCACATGTACACACCTGGCTACTTGTCATGGCAGGCAGCACGGACGCTCTAGCTGCGTCTACCAGCCTGCAAGATGGTGTTTACAAGCGTCCGCCTCTAATCTCTCATAAAACGTTTAATCATGTTCTACTCCTATAAATTATTCACACATGGCAGCATGGGCTGCTCCTGTTGGGCTTACTAGCTCACGGTTGTTATTGTTGGAGAGTGAGAAAGGGGAGAGGCAATGAGAGAAAGGGGAGAGGAGTAAGAGAAAGGGGAGAGGCAATGAGAGAAAGAGGAGAGGCGCAAGAGAAAGGGGAGAGGAGGAAGAGAAAGGGGAGAGACAATGAGAGAAAGGGGAGAGGAGTTAGAGAAAGGGGAGAGGAAATGAGAGAAAGGGGAGAGGAAAGGAGAGAAAGGGGAGAGGAAATGAGAGCAAGGGGAGAGGCAATGAGAGAAAGGGGAGAGGCAATGAGAGAAAGGGGAGAGGCAATGAGAGAAAGGGGAGAGGCAATGAGAGAAAGGGGAGAGGCAATGAGAGAAAGGGAAGAGGCAATGAGAGAAAGGGGGAGAGGAATAAGAGAAAGGGGAGCGACAATGAGAGAAAGGGGAGAGGAGTAAGAGAAAGGGGAGAGGCAATGAGAGAAAGGGGAGAGGCAATGAGAGAAAGGGGGAGAGGAGTAAGAGAAAGGGGAGCGACAATGAGAGAAAGGGGAGGAGGAGTAAGAGAAAGGGGAGAGGCAATGAGAGAAAGGGGAGAGGCAATGAAAGAAAGGGGAGAGGAGTAAGAGAAAGGGGAGAGGAAATGAGAGAAAGGGGAGAGGCAATGGGAGAAAGGGGAGAGGAAATGAAAGAAAGGGGAGAGGAGTAAGAGAAAGGGGAGAGGAAATGAGAGAAAGGGGAGAGGCAATGAAAGAAAGGGGGAGAGGAGTAAGAGGAAAGGGGAGAGGAAATGAGAGAAAGGGGAGAGGCAATGAGAGAAAGGGGAGAGGAGTAAGAGAAAGGGGAGAGGAAATGAGAGAAAGGGGAGAGGCAATGAAAGAAAGGGGAGAGGAGTAAGGGAAAGGGGAGAGGAAATGAGAGAAAGGGGAGAGGCAATGAGAGAAAGGGAGAGGAAATAAGAGAAAGGGGAGAGGAAATGAGAGAAAGGGGAGAGGAAATAAGAGAAAGGGGAGAGGAAATGGAGAAAGGGGAGAGGAAATGAGAGAAAGGGGAGAGGAAATGAGAGAAAGGGGAGAGGAAATGAGAGAAAGGGGAGAGGCAATGAGAGAAAGGGAGAGGAAATGAGAGAAAGGGGAGAGGAAATGGGAGAAAGGGGAGAGCAAATGAGAGAAAGGGGAGAGGAAATGAGAGAAAGGGAGAGGAAATAAGAGAAAGGGGAGAGGCAATGAGAGAAAGGGGAGAGGAAATGAGAGAAAGGGGAGAGGAGTTAGAGAAAGGGGAGAGGAAATGAGAGAAGGGGAGAGGTAGAAGAAAATGGAATGATATATTTGAGGGGTTACTGGTGCACTAAGACAGACAGAGAGAGAGAGTGCAAAGAAGAAAGGGGAGAAATGGGGACAGAGGGCAAAGGAGAGAGAGTGGGGAAAAGAGAGAGGGGAGAGTCAGAAAGGGAGAGGGGGAAGGGATGGGAGAGGAGTAAGAGAGACAAAAGAGACAGGGAGAGACAGCAAAGGAGAGAGAGACATAGCAGGGTAAAAGGGGAGAGGGGGGAGACAAAGACAGAGAAAAAGGGCAAAGTAGAAAAGACAGAGGAAGAAAAGGGAAAGGGCAGAGACAGAGAGAGAGAAAGAGAGAAATAGACGGGGGAGCACAAGCGCCTATGGGTGAAACCACCAGAAAATGTACAATTTGTCTTCAGCAATTCTCTCAAATAACACAAATTTAAGACAATAATGATGTTCAAAATTTAATTTAGCACAACCAAACAGATTGTTTGAATCAAGGCATTACCAAATATAAACAGATATACCGAGTATTGACCATTTTGCCGCCTAATTTAAAAGAATTTACTAACTGAGTAGAGATGCCAATTGTACATTTTCTTAAAATGTTATCCCCTATTTAGCTGAGTGGTGGTGGAGTTGCTTGCCCCCTCCCCCGCCGCCACCATTGTCAGATTATTGGCCACTAATCGCCTTAATTAATGGTGGATTAAACGGCAGCAGCAACACCCAGGAGTGGATTAATGTGCAGCCAGAGCCTCAGCCAATGTACAATCAGCAGCTCTACACATTTAGTAAACTCTGCTAAATTAGGCTGAAAAATGATGAATACTAGGTATATCTGAGTATATTTGGTATTTAGTTGATTCAAAGGATGTGTTTGGTTATGCTGAATTGTGTTTTGAGTCTTATTTTTGTCTTATTTAAATTCGGGGTTATTTGGGAGAGTTTCTGAATGTGAATTGTGCAGTTTTTGAGGAAGTTTCACCCAGCAGCCACTAATCCTTGATTAATCATGAAACCTACAAGTTTATGTACAGAGACATTATAGCTTAACATTTTCTACTTTTTGTCCCAATCTTTACAAAATTTTGACCAAATTTTGACCAAGATTTTGAAGGATTGTTTCTCTTTGATTTGCTGTAGGGCTTCTAAACCATCCTCATTTGTATATGGGGGATTCGCCCGAATCATTTACACTTATTATCGCTCACCAGTGGCCGTTTTAAGGTTTGATAATAATGATTTGATTTTTAGATTTAAGCATATTTTATTCAGATCTATGAACATTTCCATACATAAAGCACAAATATTCTCAGGACAGCCTGAATTATTACAATTTTATTTACATAAGTCAGGATAGTTTACATACAACTGTTGTTATCATTACTGCTATAAAAATGTATTAATACCAAATCTTAGAAAGATTAATAATTTCAGGTTCAATATTAATAGGTTGAGGCCATTTTGAAACATAGCCTCAAGAAGGACTTGCCTAGTTATTGCCATGTTATGTTCCGTGTTTTTCCCTGTTGAACTGTGGTTTAGCTCTTTAAGGCCAAAAAAAATAGGTGTGTTTCTGATTTGCCCCCCCCCCCCTCCCCTCCTTAACCTTATCCTACCTAAAAATAATTTTACCATACCTGATTTTTAAAAAAAATCAGATCTTACTTTTGGGGGATTTTTTCACAAAAAAAGCTTAAAAAAGCAGGAAAACGGATTTTCCGAACCCAGAACTGTCAAAAAGCACATTTCCCATGTTTAAAACAACTATTGTTATGAAATAAACAATTTTTTTCAGTTCCTTTCAGTCCCCCCCCCCAAAAAAAAGTTACCACGCCCCCCCCCCCCTACCTAGTTTTCAGCCAGATAAATCGGAAACACACCTATTATTGTTTTTGCCTAACCAATATCCAGAGCCTATGTTATTCCAATTCGTTGAGCATACCAAGGGTGAAATAATGATCACTCCAAGCCTTGAAGTCATCCATATAATATACGGCTAGAGCGATTTCTAGGAAAGGAGGTAGAAAAGAAATGGTAGAAAGAAGGTTTTCTTTGTCCGGAATGTTCTCGGAATTTGTTGAATTACAAACTACTTTACTCATCTGTAGATGTCAATCCCCTCTCTCTGGATGTCGTCGTATGTGGTTTGTGAGGGTATTTGGGGTGGAAATGTGATTTTGAAACCTTTTTAAAATTGCGATCTCTACACTCTATTTATAGCCTGGGAAAGCCCCTGTGAGATACTACGTCATTTCCCACAACCTACGTCCAGGGGGACCTAACTATAGGTGACCAGCCAAACAGAAGGGGACCCCAGGGTCAAATTTTCCAATTTGGGTTTATTATAGATTCTGAATCTGCATGTCCCCCTGGAAAATAGTTGAAAAGTCCCAGAATTTGAAATATGGGCTTTTTTGTAAAGTTATGTGAGTTTTCAGTAGATGCTCTCAAATAGGTTGGGGGAGTGACTCATTTTCCTGTGACACATCACATGTACAAAAAATAAATATTAAAAAATTGGTTTTGGTTTAAATGACAGCGATGTACAGAAGGGGAAATGAGCATTATAAAAGGGAAATCGTAGATGGGGTTGGGAGAGAAAAACAGGTATGAAAGTCAGAGAAGAGGGGGAGGGAAAAGAGGGAGAGGGGGAAATGTGGGGAGAGAGGGGGACCGTCCGGAGGACGGGTACTTTTCTAGTTATATATAAATCTGGTAAGATTGTGTTTGTTGTAATAACTGAACACTAATTATGTTATTCCTTTATTGCAGGTAAGAACGGGTTCCAGAATATGACATTTACTAACGTTCAGGTAAAGTAAATCTAGATTACATATGGGTCAGATTTTCAGAAAATGTACAATTGGCAGCTGTACACATTTAGTAAATTCTGCAAAATTAGACTGCAATTTGGTCAATACTAGGTAAATTCGAGTATATTCGGCATTGCATTTATTCTAGCAAACAGTTTGGTTAGGTTGAACTTTATTTTGAACTTTATTTTCGTCTGAAATTTGGTTTATTTGAGAGGATTGGCAAAGTTGAATTGTATTCATTTCCGGTACATGGCCGTCATAAGACCCTATAGCTACCTGGGTCATATTTTCAGAAAATGTACAATTCCCTTATGTATGTGTATTGGTGGACGGGGTCCATTGGTTCGTTTTAGTTATTTATTGGCTGATGAATCTTTAATTATCTACTTCTGATATTGATGTATAGGTAGACTATCCTATTTTATATATTATACAGCAATAGTATCTAGTATACAACAATTACAGGTGAGGTATTATCTGGTATTATAATAATATACTCACATTGACTGCATCATGATGACTCGCTCCTACTGTGCATAATCCAGTACAATCCGGTTGTTATGATTATATATAGGGTATACATGAGTTTCACCGTGCTCTAGTTATCACCACATACACCACCAACAACAACTTTTTTAGTTTTATCATACTTAAAGCTGCTGTAACAAAGGTGTTAATTAGTACTTCAGAGCTGCTGTCCCAAACCTGGTTCAGAGAGGTACAGAGTCATAAAATGAATATCAAAGTTATTGTGTTCTCACAACTCACTCACCCAAGAAACAGGAAACCATCAAACCTAAACAGGGAGAGTATGTTAATTAAAAATACTGTAATATATCCTAGTGACATTTACACACTGTTCTAATCTGGATATTCCTCCTGTTTATCATATATCATCTACCATTAGTTAGGACATCTTTAATTAATATATAATTTCCCTTAATTAAAACCATACCTTATTACGCAACCTTATTACACTGCACTTCCAAAGTGATTTATTCACAAGATGTTTTTGTGTGAATGTTTTCATTTTTGGAGTGTTTAACGCCTGAATACCATGTGATAGCATGTACCAAATTTCAAGAAATTTATTATTTTATATTTATACCTATATATATATTGATCCCCAGAAATATTGGATTTTTTTCTTTCAAAAACGAAAATATCAAACTTTAGATCTAGAAATACTAATTAGATTATTAGACTGTTTACTATCATTGGAATCAGTTTCATCTCATCTTTTCAAATATGGTGATATCTCAAAATCTATTTTTTGCGACTTTTGCGACTTTTGCCGACTCATTTTCCTGAAACACATCACATATATGATGTGTTATAGGAAAATGAGTCACAAATCGCAAAAATGGTATTTTTCAAATGTCTGTATAACAATAACTCTTTGTAGGAAGTTTTTCATTTTTTGACAGTTCAGTGTCCTTAGTAATAGCAATACATATACCAAATGTCAACACTGTGTGCTAAATATATCCATGCGTTTCTGAGGTCAACCTAAGCATCCTATTTAACTAATTAACTAGTGATCCTCCATGCATAAAACATGTAGAATCACTTATTAGACGTCCTAATATTTACTAACGTTGGAATCAGCTTGATCTCATCTTTACAAATATGATGATATCGCAGATATATAATAGATAATCATATATCTTTTTTTTTGCGACTTTTAACATAGACTTTTCTGTAACACGTCTCAAACATAGCGAGTCTTAGCTTCGAGGAAAAAAATATTTTACTCTAAGGTTTCAGCGTAGGGTAAAATACTCTAAGGTTTTGCAGAGTCAAAAGTCTACTATTAGAAAATGAGCAATTGATGACCAACTTATGAAAATGGATTTTTTTATTATATTTCTAGGTGATTTCAAATATTCCTTTGTTTGTTTGTTTTTATCCATAAGCTCTTGTAATAATACAATACTTTCAGCTTATATACAATATTACCATCATAGGGCATCCTCCCACAGCAGAGCTTTATTCCTTGCGTTTTCTCAGTAGAATCTGCTCTGGCTTGGGAGGCTGTCATAGGGATGCATTACGACGTACTAGCATTAAGGAAGATAGATCACAAATTAGACCGGTCAATTAAACATACTAACTGACATTTTTGATTGTCTACGTATGATATGATTGTGTGTGACAATGCGGTGATGAGTAATAAGATGATTGTTGGTATATGAATTGACAACTTGATATATGTATATAGGCTCTTCTAATAAATATGTGAATAAACGTAGAACTATCACTAGGTAAAAATATATAGCCTTTATAATTACATGAATTAAATCAATTTAAATTACTTCTAACTACGTGTATCATTTGTTCAAAGATTGGAAAAGACGTTTGATGTGAGATTTTAGTTTTGCTCTAGTGACTTGTGACTTCCAATTTACATAACTTTCAAAGACTTCCTTTGAAAACGAAATGCTTCTGCCTTGAAAGGGTTAATAGGATGCAGCATGTCACGTGACTTCCGGCCTGTGTGCACATGCGCATTATGCATGCTTCATTCTGTGTAAACATGGCGGCCATGTACCGGAAATGAATGATGGCGGTCTACTTCCGCTCAGGAGAAGTTGCATCAAATATTGTTCAGTCGACCCTGGCGGGGAAGACGGTCATC
The DNA here is from genome assembly GCA_942159475.1 of Sthenelais limicola. Taxonomy (NCBI): domain Eukaryota; kingdom Metazoa; phylum Annelida; class Polychaeta; order Phyllodocida; family Sigalionidae; genus Sthenelais; species Sthenelais limicola. The sequence continues at coordinate 4,107,441 of OW804094.1, read as the reverse complement.
ACTCACTGTATGACAGCTGTGTACATAAACACAATCATCCTAGGATGGATTCTATACTTTAAACTGACACTTCCAGTGGTTTACAGTTCAGATGCAATCATCCCCCATTTTTTTTTTTAATAAATTTTATTAAAAAATTTCACAATTGTGATTATCTCATCCATCACAAAATATCAAATGGAGTTACAGAACAAGAAATGTGAATCATTAAAGCGTTACTCGATAATTTAACATTAATCATGTAATTTTTAACATGTTGTTTAACCATCCATATATACATGCACGACACTATCTTTGGATCACTGTCACGTTTTACTATATATCATAATCTAATATCAAAATACATTACGATATACATAACAATCTACATTAAAAAATACATTTCATGAAATAACATTTCAATCTAGGCTCAAAGTTAAGAGAATCCCTTCAAACTGAGGGAAATCCTTTCGCTTCAAACTGCCAAATGCCATTATAATCCCATTAGGATGCCTACTTCTGGGCCAGAAAGTTCATTAGCGCGCAGTAGGCGTCCAATCACTGACATACTATACTTATCTGTTCTGAGAGGCTTTGAGTCCAGACTGTTTTATCTTTAATTCATTTTAAAGTGTGGCAAGATTTTTAACGAAAATTGAAAGTGTTTTCACCAATATCACAGTTTGTATAAACGAACTATGAAAACCAAATGCATGATGGGAAAGATGGAGACTTGTGTCATGGAAACCTGTATAACACATGGATATTGACATTAGAGCATTAATAAATATTTCAAGCTGAACATGTTTTCTATAGATTGTATACTGTACCAGTACTCCCATAATTCAAAATGGCGGCTTAGCAAATCTCCTATTGGGTTTATAACCCCCCGATTCAAAACATGCTTTGAAGGACTATAAACCCCTGGGGTGCCTTGGTCATTAGTCCTTTAGTACTAATGAGTGCTCATTATCATACTGGTGATGATTTGATTAGCAACCAATGTAAAACAACAATACCCATATTCCAGTAATATCAGTCAAACGTCGCAAAAGTGATATTTTTCAAAGTGTTTTTCCCACAAGATCGCTTTGTCAAAATGCTCTGATTTTTGGAGGGTTTAGCACTTATAGTTATATAAATCCATGTAACAAATTTCGGGACAATGGATTAAATATATCCTTGCGTTTTGAAGGCCTTCGTATGGAGTATATTTAGTTACTTTACTGGTAATTACCCATGCAGAAATATTGCAAACATTTTTTGTTTTTAAATAAAAATATCAAACTTAAAATATAGAAATACTTATTAGGTGTCCTAGCATTTACTATCATTGGAATCGGCTTGATCTCCTCTTTTCAAATATGGTGATATCTCAAAATCCATATTTTGCGACTTATGACTCATTTTCCTAAAACACAGTGGAACCTCACATAAAGACCACCTCTCTATAGAGACCACCCCTCTATTATATATACAGTGGAACCTCACATAAAGACCACCTCTCTATAGAGACCACCCCTCTATTATATATACAGTGGAAACTCACATAAAGACCACCTCTCTATAGAGACCACCCCTCTATTATATATACAGTGGAACCTCACATAAAGACCACCCCTCTATAGAGACCACCCCTCTATTATATATACAGTGGAACCTCACATAAAGACCACCTCTCTATAGAGACCACCCCTCTATTAAGACCAGTTTCTCTCAGTCCTATACTGCTTTCCTCTTATTAGATTAGCCCTCTAATGATGTATGAGACCACAAATCGTTCAGTCCCAAGGATGGTCTCAATAGAGTGGTTCCACTGTATATAATATTTATTTCAAAATACTCGATCCAATTATTTCATGAACCCACAGGAGCTTCCCAGGAGGCTTCATTATGAAGTCCATTAATTACCAGCCTCACAAGGCTTCAAACACTGCAGCAACATGTGGGTGAAGTTTCCTGAAAATGTACAATTAGATTAGATTAGATTAGAAAATTGTTTATTCATCACTGTCACAAGTGTGACAAAAAGGTCGACTAGCTTATGGAATGAAAGATCCCATGTTTTCCCGCTGTTACCTTGTTGGGGAGGAAAAAATAAGAAGACTAATAGAGAACTACACATGAGTTTAAATACAGGGTATTGGCAAGATATAAAAAATGAATGCACAATATATGACCATTACAGTTCATATCAGATCGGTTGGACATTATATATAGGTTTTTTAGGTACAGAAAGGTACCTACAGCTTCATTGTTCAGTTCAATGATAACGATTACAATAAGAGTAAAAACTAAGGTACTGATACTAACCAGTGATGATAATAAATACGTCATTGGGACACCCATTTGGTTAACAGGTAAACAGGTGTATACATCATTACAGTTTCAATTCATCTTCACTTCTCAAATAACCCAAATTTAAGGCGAAATTCAGGTTCAAAATACAGTTCAACATAACCAGACTGATTTATTGAATGAATACAATACAAAATACACTCAGATATACTCAGTATTTATCATTTTTCACTCTAATTTGGAAGAATTTGAGAGATGTGTAGAACTGGTGATTGTGCATTTTTTGTGAAAATCTGACCCACGTAGGCTCACCAAAGCATTTTGTGTTGTAATAGAAAATGTCTTAAAGTACAACATAGACTTAAATACTGTCAGTCGAACATATGAGTTGACAACTTACGAGTAGATGATATTGTACTGCAACAATTGTCAAATAAACCACTAAGTTGATAATCCAAACTGCTAAAGTACCTTCCCTAGTATGATATAGCAGAGAATATCTGTGAACTAATGGAACAGATGTATGTTATGATGTAAGGAATTATAAGCGTAGAATTGTACCATAAATTATTATTTTTAGGATACAATGGAAAAGCACTTTGGAGAAATGTCCGACCTGTTCATGCTTTGTAATTGTTATTGAAACATGAATAAAAATTCAATATATATGTATAAGAGAAAAAGAAAGAAAAGAAACACTCATGAGGTTCCGTCAATTTTAGGTTTCGTAGACTTAGAGAGCAATTGATTGTTAAATAACATTTTTAGAAGAACACGATCTCTCTTCCTCTTTCTTTGGCAAATCAATCTTACAATAAAGGTTTTCTAAATCTAAAATCTATAAGGGTCAGATTGTCAGAAAATGTACAATTCGCCTTCACCAATCCTCTCAAATAACCCACATTTAAGACAAAAATGAGCTTCAAAATGCAGTTTAACATAACAGAACTGATACTATAAATCAATGTGATACCAAATATACTCAGATATACTCAGTATTCATCATTATTCAACCTAATTTATCAGAATTTACTAAATGTGTAGAGCTGCCAATTGTACATTTTCTGACGATCTGACCTATAGGCTTTTCAATGTCTTCAGTCTGAATAAATTATTCACAAAAAATGTAAAAACGAAATAGATAAAATAGCTCCACAAAAAAAAGAATAATTGGATCACACTCGGGCTGGATGTTTGTTTTGCCCTTCGTCTCACTGGGCATGCGCGGGGAGCAGTTATTTCCGTCCCATGATTCCCTGTGTTTACTGTACACTCTACTACAGGTCTCCACAGTTGGCACTTTATCATGGCAGAATTATTATAGATTTACTGATATTGAGGACAGGGGGAGGGCTCTGCTATAGGGTTAATAGCATTGGGGACAGGGAGAGGGATCTGCTATAGGATTAATAGCATTGGGGACAGGGAGAGGGCTCTGTTATAGGATTAATAGCATTGAGGACAGGGAGAGGGCTCTGCTATAGGATTAATAACATTGAGGACAGGGAGAGAGGGCTCTGTTATAGCATTAATAACATTGAGGACAGGGAGAGAGGGCTCTGTTATAGCATTAATAACATTGGGGACAGGGAGAGGGATCTGCTATAGGATTAATAGCATTGGGGACAGGGAGAGGGCTCTGTTATAGCATTAATAACATTGAGGACAGGGAGAGGGCTCTGTTATAGGATTAATGACATTGAGGACAGGGAGAGGGCTTTGCTATAGGATTAATAACATTGAGGACAGGGAGAGGGCTCTGTTATAGCATTAATAACATTGAGGACAGGGAGAGGGCTCTGTTATAGGATTAATGACATTGAGGACAGGGAGAGGGCTTTGCTATAGCATTAATAACATTGAGGACAGGGAGAGGGCTCTGTTATAGGATTAATAACATTGAGGACAGGGAGAGGGCTTTGCTATAGGATTAATAACCATATATGATCATTAATAAAAAGTACTTACTAGATATCCTAATGTTACCATCATTAGAATCCGCTCCATGTTTCGAAACACATCACATTTAGTTTCTGGGATATTATAATATCAATGTTCATAGATATCCTTGTCCCAATGAAAATATTTGGTTTAAGATAACATGTTTTAATTAAGCGGTGAAGGTTTTCACATTTGAGCTACTTATGAGAATGTTGATGAGCTTTAGAACGTTGTGAAGTACCATATATATGAGTGGAGTCATGTCCATGTAGAATATTCCCTATTCATCCTGTCATGTGGGTTGTATCACGTAGATGGGAAATGACATATCAGGGCTAATGCAATCATACCCTATGTCTAATAGGGCACTTGTATGTCTCAATGCGCATGTATGTTACAGTGCATCATGGGATGGATTCTGTTAGAATTGGACATACAAATATTTGGCAAGATTTTTATCGAAAATTGCAGGAATGTTTTCACCAATATCATAGCTTGTATAAATGATGTGTGAAAACCAAATGCTTGATGGGAAAGATGGGGTCTTGTGTTATGGAAACATGTACAACACATGGATATTGACATTAAAGCACAGATAAATATTCCATAATGAACATGGCATAATTTCTTTGGATGTTACACTGTATTATTAGTCCCATAATTCCATGCGAATCAAGACTCAAAATGGTGGCTATGAGTGAGTTAGTGAGTGAGTGCGATTGGTTGCTTTACGCCCTTATCAACACATTTAATATGGTTATATCAAGCGCGGGAGAGCTGAGAGGGAGGCAGTTTATTATTGTTATATAATGTAAGGGAAAAAGCAAGTGGACACGGCGGCTTTTTGATGTTAACTGTTTATTCTCTATGTGTGTTTGGGCGTGACCCACGTGTCCAAGCACGCATGGGCGGGCTTGCATATCTAGAATAGTAGGGGGGATACTACCCAAGATATAAGAAGGGGGAATATACTATCCAAATAGGTTTTAATTATACATGCGTACCTATATATAGCATGATCATACCCAGGAAATAGAGATAGAGAAGAAGGGAGAGAGAGACAGAGAAAAAGAGACAGCAAGGCACTTCACGGTCTTACCCATGACCAAAATGGCGGCTATGCAAGTGCCCTATTGTGTCTGTGCTGTGTAGATAGGACATGACATATAAGGGCTAATTCAATCATACACTGGGTATAATTGTGTCTGTACCGTGTACACATGTCCTGTCCTATCATAATCTTCACTCTATGTAGTAAGGCAGGACATTGCACTCTACACACTTAGCTTCACTCTATGGGTCAGATTTTCAGAAAATGTACAATTGGCAGCTCTACACATTTAGTAAATTCTGCTGAATTAAGCTGATAAATGGTTAATACTAGGTATATCTGAGTATATTTGGGATTGCCCTGATTCAAACAGTCTGTTTGGTTGTGTTAAACTGAATTTTGAGCATCATTATTGTCTTAAATTTGTGTTATTTGAGAGGATTGCTGAGGACGAATTGTACATTTTCTGCCGGTTTCACCCGTATACATGTCATTAGGCAGGATATTGCACTCTACACATTTATTCCTCCAAGTTGACAATAGCCAGATGTACAACATAAAGCAAAGCATGTCATTATATGGGTCAGATTTTCCGAAAATGTACAATTGGCAGCTGTACACATTTAGGACATTCTGCTCAATTTGGCTGGAAAATGAAGAATACAGGGTCTATCTGAGTACATTTGGTGTCGCATTGATTTAAACTATCAGTTCTGTTATGTTAAACTGCATTTTGAAGCTCATTTTTGAAAATCTGACCCATATATAGGCACATACATCTGTGAGACTCGAGCTCCTCATATCCTTATATCTAGTAATCCTGAGTTCTGACCTTAGTCAGCCAATACATGTATTTCGTGCTTTAACTTTATAACCTGTCTTATAACAAATCTCGTCCAATAAATTTTCGATTATTGCCGGCTCGTCCCATTCTCTCTATTTATGTCTAATATCCTGTATATTTTAGTGTGCTTGTAAAACAGTTTTATCAACTACTTTTTTTTAAAATAGGAACGGCTGGACGACCTGGATCTTATCCAGAAACCTGCTTACCAATTTGTCTATATTTTTCCATTATTGTATAATGTCGGACAAATAAAGTATTTTTCAATTCAATGTTTGTTCAAATTATCAATAGCACGTGTGTGTGGCTTTGCTACATTTCCACTGCTTGTATGTCTGATAAATCAAAATAACCACTCAGTGCATTCCATCAAAGTATGACCGAGGCAAACATGATACACAGAAGTACGTTTTTTGTATTCCCTTGAAGGCCAATGAAGTACAATGAGCATACTGAAATAATTATTAATTGTATTTTATTTCCTGCTTATATGAAACGAAAGTTATTGTTCTTCCTTTCCAGTACCTCTCCCCTCCCCTCCCCTTCCCGCTACAACCACCTCCCCCAGGTCTGCCCCTCCTCCACTCCTCCTATCTCCACTCCTCCCTTGCCCAGCTCTCCTCCTCCCCTCTTCCCCACTCCTTCCTCCATGCACCTCCTCTCCCTCACCCACTCTCTCGCTCTCCCCAACTTCCATCTCCACCTCCCCTCCTCCTCTCCCTCCCTCTTCCCAACTTCTCCCCCTCTTCTCCCCCTCCTCCTCCCTCTCCTCCCCCTCCTCCCCCACCCCCACTCTCTCGCTCTCCCCCACTTCTATCTTCCATCTCCACTCCTCCCCACCCCAGCTCTCCCCCTCCCCTCCCCCTCCCTCATTTCTTCCCTCCACTACCACCTGCTTATAAACTGCCAAGGTCGTGAAATAAATGTGTCTGTGCTTCACAGATTCCCCACCAGGAGCGCCACTATTTCCCCCTATTGTCGCCCACTGTTTACCATTCAAGACCATCCTCCCCCTTTCACACAATTTATCTCACTTTTTGCCTCGTTTCATATTCAATTCTAAAAGCCATTACTTTTTCCCGGTATGCTCATCGGTTTTCCCTGAAAATGTCCCTCCCTCCGCCGATACCCGATGCAACGCCGGCATTCTGCCTGACAGCATTCAATAGGGTAGTTGCATGTGTCACTGCGCATGTCTTTTACAGTGCATCCTGGGATGGATTCTGATGAAATCTGAGATACAAACATTTAGTAACATTTTTATAAAAAATTGTAAGAATGTTTCACCAATATCATAATTTGTATAGATGATCTATGAAAACCAAATGCATGATGGGAAAGATGAAGGCTTGTGTCATGGAAACATAACACATGGATATTGACATTAGGACATTGATGAATAGTCCATGCTGAATATGACATGCTTTCCATAGATTTTATACTGTACCATTACTCCCATAATTCCATGCGAATCCAGATTCAAAATGGCGGCTATGCAACTTCCCTATAGGGGAGTTGCATGTGTGCCACCATCAACCTGAATTAGCATGGAATTATGCGAACTGTTTGTCAGAGTGATAGCTATGTCTATGAAATATCAGTATTACTATTTCCATCCTTGATAATACAAATTGTGATGTGACACAAGTCGCAAAAAATGATATTCTCTAAATGTTTTTTCCCCATGAACCCTTCCTCAGAATGTTGTCATTCTTGGAGTTTTTAGCGCTTTTACTAGCATCAATACATGTACTATAGACTATATACATATGGGTCAGATTTTCTGAAAATGCACAAATAGCAGCTGTACGCATTAAGTAGATTCTGCTAAATTAGGCTGCAATTTGGCCAATACTAGGTAAATTCGAGTATATTTGGCATTGCATTGATTCTAGCAATCTGTTTGGTTAGGTTAAACTGTATTTTGAACTTTATTTTCGTCTGAAATTTGGGTTTTTTGAGAGGATTGGTGAAAATGAATTGTACATTTTCTGGCAATTTCACCCATATACCTTGGTGCTTTAGTTTGGCTGAACAATGAAATCGAAGCTGATGCATTGTATTGCTTTATGCATGAAAATAATCAACGCAATTAATATTTCTTGATGGTCAATCACTAGTAAAATAGTTAAATATACTCTTTCAGATAACTTCATATATAAGTATACTCAATACACAGTCTGCAAATATGGTATATGGGTCATGCATGTAGTACCAGCCCAACATATGGGTCAGATTTCCAGAAAATGTACCATTCGCCTTTACCAATCCTCTCAAATAACACAAATTTTAAGGCAAGAATCAGGTTCAAAATAAAGTTTAACATAACCAGACAGATTTATTGAATTAATACAATACAGAATACACACAGATATATACCTAGTATTTATCATATTTCACTGTAATTTAGCAGAATTTGAGAAATGTGTAGAACTGAAACATGGTGCATTTTCTGAAAATCTGACCCATATCCAAAAATGAAAATATTTGGAATAAGGATTCATGTTGGAAAACATTAGAAAAATATCATTTTTGTGACTTGTGACTCAAATGATGTATATATGCGCAGAGGCAACCCCCCTATTCCTGGCTGACAGATGCACAGGCAACCCCCCTATTCCTGGCTGACAGATGCACAGGCAACCCCCCTATTCCTGCCTGAGTGGAGGCAATAGAAACCCACTGAGCCTGCAATGATTGGCGCCGCCTCGGGAGAATACTATAAACTAGTGTGAGTTGATTCCATCTATTGACACCAGGTGTAGCCACGTGTGAAGCTGATAGCGCGTCTCTGTGGACTGTTGAGGAGGAGGGGGTGGGGGGAGGTGGAGGTGGCAGGGGGAGGTGGAGAAGGGGGGAGCAGGAGGGTGTCGGGGAGTGGGAGGAGGAAGGGTGGGGGGAGGTGGAGAAGTGGCAGGGGGAGGTGGAGAAGTGGGGGAGAGGCAGAGAGTGGGGGAGGGGTGGGGGGAGGTGGAGAAGTGGGGGAGAGGCAGAGAGTGGGGGAGGGGGAGGGGGAAGTGGCAGGAGGGGGAGTGGGGGAGGGGTGGGGGGAGGTGGAGGGGTGGGGGAGAGGCAGAGAGTGGGGGTGGGGGAGGGGTGGGGGGAGGTGGAGGGGTGGGGGAGAGGCAGAGAGTGGGGGTGGGGGAGGGGTGGGGGGAGGTGGAGAAGTGGGGGAGAGGCAGAGAGTGGGGGTGGGGGAGGGGTGGGGGGAGGTGGAAGTGGCAGGGGGATGGGAAGTGGGGGAGGGGGAGGGGGAGGGGGGAGGTGGAGAAGTGGGGGAGAGGCAGAGAGTGGGGGAGGGGTGGGGGGAGGTGGAGAAGTGGGGGAGAGGCAGAGAGTGGGGGAGGGGGAGGGGGAAGTGGCAGGAGGGGGAGTGGGGGAGGGGTGGGGGGAGGTGGAGGGGTGGGGGAGAGGCAGAGAGTGGGGGTGGGGGAGGGGTGGGGGGAGGTGGAGGGGTGGGGGAGAGGCAGAGAGTGGGGGTGGGGGAGGGGTGGGGGGAGGTGGAGAAGTGGGGGAGAGGCAGAGAGTGGGGGTGGGGGAGGGGTGGGGGGAGGTGGAAGTGGCAGGGGGATGGGAAGTGGGGGAGGGGGAGGGGGAGGGGGGAGGTGGAAGTGAGGGAGAGGCAGAGAGTTGGGGTGGGGGAGGGGGGAGGTGGAGAAGTGGGGGGAGAGGCAGAGAGTGGGGGTGGGGGAGGGGGAGGGGGGAGGTGGAAGTGAGGGAGAGGCAGAGAGTTGGGGTGGGGGAGGGGGGAGGTGGAGAAGTGGGGGAGAGGCAGAGAGTGGGGGTGGGGGAGGGGGAGGGGGGAGGTGGAAGTGAGGGAGAGGCAGAGAGTTGGGGTGGGGGAGGGGGGAGGTGGAGAAGTGGGGGAGAGGCAGAGAGTGGGGGTGGGGGAGGGGGAGGGGGGAGGTGGAGAAGTGGGGGAGAGGCAGAGAGTGGGGGTGGGGGAGGGGGAGGGGGGAGGTGGAGAAGTGGGGGAGAGGCAGAGAATGGGGGTGGGGGAGGGGGAGGGGGGAGGTGGAGAAGTGGGGGAGAGGCAGAGAGTGGGGGTGGGGGAGGGGTGGGGAGAGGCAGAGAGTGGGGGTGGGGGAGGGGTGGGGAGAGGCAGAGAGTGGGGGTGGGGGAGGGGTGGGGAGAGGCAGAGAGTGGGGGTGGGGGAGGGGGAGGGGGGAGGTGGAGAAGTGGGGGAGAGGCAGAGAGTGGGGGTGGGGGAGGGGGAGGGGGGAGGTGGAGAAGTGGGGGAGAGGCAGAGAGTGGGGGTGGGGGAGGGGTGGGGAGAGGCAGAGAGTGGGGGTGGGGGAGGGGTGGGGAGAGGCAGAGAGTGGGGGTGGGGGAGGGGGAGGGGGGAGGTGGAGAAGTGGGGGAGAGGCAGAGAGTGGGGGTGGGGGAGGGGGAGGGGGGAGGTGGAAGTGAGGGAGAGGCAGAGAGTTGGGGTGGGGGAGGGGGGAGGTGGAGAAGTGGGGGAGAGGCAGAGAGTGGGGGTGGGGGAGGGGGAGGGGGGAGGTGGAAGTGAGGGAGAGGCAGAGAGTTGGGGTGGGGGAGGGGGGAGGTGGAGAAGTGGGGGAGAGGCAGAGAGTGGGGGTGGGGGAGGGGGAGGGGGGAGGTGGAGAAGTGGGGGAGAGGCAGAGAGTGGGGGTGGGGGAGGGGGAGGGGGGAGGTGGAGAAGTGGGGGAGAGGCAGAGAGTGGGGGTGGGGGAGGGGGAGGGGGGAGGTGGAGAAGTGGGGGAGAGGCAGAGAGTGGGGGTGGGGGAGGGGTGGGGAGAGGCAGAGAGTGGGGATGGGGGAGGGGTGGGGAGAGGCAGAGAGTGGGGGTGGGGGAGGGGTGGGGAGAGGCAGAGAGTGGGGGTGGGGTGGGGAGAGGCAGAGAGTGGGGGTGGGGGAGGGGTGGGGAGAGGCAGAGAGTGGGGGTGGGGTGGGGAGAGGCAGAGAGTGGGGGAGGGGGAGGGGGAGGGGAGGTGGAGAAGTGGGGGAGAGGCAGAGAGTGGGGGAGGGGGAGGGGGAGGGGAGGTGGAGAAGTGGGGGAGAGGCAGAGAGTGGGGGAGGGGGAGGAGGAGGGGAGGTGGAGAAGTGGGGGAGAGGCAGGGGGTGGGGGTGGGGGAGGGGGTGGGGAGGTGAAGTGGCAGGTGGCAGTGGGTGGGGGAGAAGTGGGGGAGTAGAAGGGAGTGGGAGGGGGAGGAGAGAGAGGAGGGGAGCAGGGGGGAGAATTTGGGGAGGGAGATAGTGGGGGTGGGGGGAGAGGAAGGAGAAGGATTGAGGGAGGAGTGGCGAAAAGGGGAGGAGGGGAGATGGGAGGAGTGGAGGAGGGGCAGAGCTGGGGCAGTTGGTTGTAGAGGGGAGGGCAGGGGAGAGGTATTGGAAATGAAGAAAAATAACTTTCGTTCCGTTTGGTAACGTTTTTATCAATTCTCAAATGGAGAGGAAAGCTTTACACACTTTAACTTTCCTATAAACCTCCCTTGGCAGAAACCAATATTGGAATTAATTCTGCATCGTACTATTTGTGATGTGTTTCAGGAAAATGAGTCATAAGTCGCAAAAAATAGATTTTGAGACACCATTATATTTGAAAAGATGAGATCAAGCCGATTCCAATGATAGTAAACAGTCTAATAATCTAATAAGTATTTCTAGATTTTAAGTTTGATATTTTCGTTTTTGAAAAAAAAACGTTTCCAATATTTCTGGGGGTCAATAAACAGTAAAGTAACTAAATGTAGTCCATACGAGGACCTTTAAAACTAAAGGATATATTACATAGATTGTTCTATGTTTGATACATATATTGATATAGCTATAAGTAACAAACTCCCCAAAGATTAGAACATTCCAATAATATGATCTTGTGAAAAAAACACTTTGAAAAATATAAATTTTGCGACTTATGACTCATTTTCCTGAAACACATCACATTTATAGTTGTGGAAAGTTAAAAGAATAATAAATCTAATTCCAACATCATACAACATCATTATCATAGAGGGATATAATAATGACATCAGTTTAAAACATACAAGTGGGAAAGATTTTCAGAAAATGTACAATTCACCTTCACCAATCCTCTCAAATACCTTACTAGCAGTAGCAGTGTGTTTTAATCGTCTGTCATATTGCGTTCAGTTATTACCAGTTATTATTGGTATTTATCACTGAGAGTAAAAGATGATACAATGATACCTAGTGGTGACATACAAGATGTGAAACCGCCGTGTATCTTACACATATTCCACTTAGTAACAAACTAATCTGGTAATTTTTGAGTTTCCTAATGAGACGGTCCAGTACACAGGAATAAGAATTCTGATTTACAATTACAATTACACAATATAAGCGAGGTACCATAGTCTAGTGTACATAATTATGCCATGATAGGTGTGCGTATCCACAAAAACATGGCCAGATTAGCCCATTGCATATGCATGCGTAGATTGCACTAGTGGCGGCTGCTTTTCGAATGCAACCACTTTACTCCCCTCTTTTGATTGGTTGCGTAAATATAGTTGCGCCAATCAATGACGCTCATTTCATGACGCAACGTTGTAGGCGCTTGCTTTTGCAGGGTCGGAGACATTAACTGAAAGTAAATAATGATTAAATAAGGCTAAAATATATATATCATGGCATAAAAATAGAACCCAACTCGAGATGGATATAGGATGACGCATTCACAAAACACTTGTGCATTATTTTTCCGTTTTTCCCGAGTGGCGAAGCGGAAAAACGGAAAAACGGAAAAACAAGCCACTTGTGTTTTGTGTCTACGTCATCCTATAGCCATCTCTCGTTGTATCTTAGTATTGGGTTTGGGGACCAAATGAGTGGGATCTGCCTATGGCATTGATCCATACATAATTAAATACCTATATTCTTAAAAGTGTGATAATTATGTCAACTCCAGGAAATTACAAATGTCATTAGACCCCAGATACATGCCTGTAACACTTGCGTGGCACGTGGTCCGGGCCATGTGAGTTCTATAGTTTTATTATTATTATACAACTTTTATTCCATATCAACATATGGTAATAAAGAATGGGGCTATTGCTCCCTCTCCATCGGAGATTTTCCAGGTAGCCCTTAAATAAAATGACATTGATAATGACACCATATTGAAATAATTGAGAATTTTTAAGTTCTAATGTCTCTATTTGAGTTCTTCAATTGTTCTTTGTGTGATAGTCTCTTCGGTGTTGATGCATTACTTATTCTTACTGTTCATATTTGGAGACCGTGTATAACAGATCTCTACACCGCTATTTGTTATTCCTAGACCTTGTTCATCTGTTTTCAATTACACCAATTTTTCATACACCAAACAGAGTTTTAAGACCCATGTGAATTTAGTTTAAAGAATTTATGATGAATTAGAATTAAGCAGGTATTTGATTGGGGAGGGAGAGAGAGAGAGAAAAATAGGGCTGTATAGTTTTAAGGCCCTGAGATAAGGTTATCTTGAGAGAAGATTTTTAACACATATACAATATGGTTAACTGTAGGGACTTTAGTCTTTATATGGGTCAGATTTTCAGAAAATGTACAATTGGCAGCTGTACACATTTAGTAAATTCTGCTAACTTAGACTAAAAAATGGCCAATACTAGGTAAATTCGAGTATATTTGGCATTGCATTGATTCTAGCAATCTGTTTGGTTAGGTTGAACTGTATTTTGAACTTTTGTCTGAAATTTGGGTTATTTGAGAAGATTGGTGAAGTTGAATTGTACATTTTCTGAAAATCTGACCCATATAAATGGCCAGGTGGCACTGACAGTTATAATCAGCACCCGGGACATTGACCGAGGCCATTGGATAACATATTTTTGTAGTTCAAACTTGTTCAATACTTATAATTGTCACAGTCATAAATGGACTAAAGACCAGTAAGACCAGGAAACTTATCAATTTGCCTACACGTGTTTGGCCGATATTATTTAACATATGTCAGTCTGTCAGAAACATACAATTCTCCTTCACCAATCCTTTTATACAATAACTCTAAGTTGAGTGAGTGAGCTGCTTTACGCCCTTATCAACACAGTAGGCTGATTTAGCAACCACAACGCTAACGCTAACGCTAACACTAACTTATGTTTTATAAGCACTACGTCATGACTAGGTGTGCTATTCTTAGCGTGCCTACCTGAGATACGGACGTCAATTACGCTAAGAGGCAGGTCAATACGTTCCAAACGTATGTCTATTTCACGCTAAAATGATGGTCAATTGTTATTTTATTTTCATGTACAAATGAACGTAGGCATTTTTCTTTGTATTCAGGTGTAACACACTACTCACCTCCATGAAATTATGTGTTTTTTTGCCCTCTGAAAACATCTCTCCACCTCTAAAACTGATTGTCTCCTGCAATTATGTACGGTCCACCCTATCATGAGAAACTAGCGTTTGCGTTAGCGTTGTGCTGTTGCATTGTGCTTGCTAAATCTCCCTATTGAAGGTTATATCAAGGGCGGGAGAGCTGAGAGGGAGTGAGTGAGTGAGATTTATTGCTTTACGCCCTTATCAACACATTGAAGGTTATATCAAGGGCAAAAGAGCTGAGAGGGAGTGAGGGAGTGAGATTGGCTGCTTTACGCCCTTATCAACACTTTGAAGTGTTATATCAAGGGCGGGAGAGCTGAGAGGGAGGCAGTTTATGATATTACCCAGGAAAAAGAGACAGAGAAGACAGGAGAGAGACAGAGAAAAGAGACAGAAAGGCACTTTATGGTCTTACCCAGGAAATAGAGATATAGAAGAAGGGAGAGAGAGACAGAGAAAAGAGACAGAAAGACATATTAAGGTCTTACCCAGGAAATAGAGATATAGAAGAAGGGAGAGAGAGACAGAGAAAAGAGACAGAAAGGCACTTTATGGTCTCGCCCAGGAAATAGAGATAGAGAAGAAGGGAGAGCGAGACAGAGAAAAGAGACAGAGAAAAGAGACAGAGAAAAGAGACAGAGAAAAGAGACAGAGAAAAGAGACAGAGAAAAGAGACAGAGAAAAGCGACAGAGAAAAGCGACAGAGAAAAGTGACAGAAAGGCACGTTAAGATCTCACCCAGGGACCACCTCTAATTTGAGACAAAGAGGTGACTTCTTTATTGGTATTCCAATAGCATTATATTGTTTATCATTATATGTCCTCTTATTATAAGATCAATGACCGAGTTCCCGGGAGGTATTGAGATATAATCACTCATAATGTATTGCTTTACATGTTGGAATGTTTGGGAGGATTGCTGAAGGTAAAGTGCACATGGGTCAGATTTTCAGAAAATGTACAATTGGCAGCTCTACACTTTTAGGAATTCTGCTAAATTAGGCCGCAAAATGATGAATACCAGGTATATCTGAGTATATTTGGTATCGCATTGATTTAAAGTATCAGTTCTGTAATGTTAAACTGCATTTTGAAGCTCATTTTGGTCTTAAATGTGGATTATTTGAGAGGATTGGTGAAGGTGAATTGTACATTTTCTGAAAATCTTACCCACATGTTGAGATGTTTTAGAGGATTGGTGAAGGTCAAGTGCGCATATTCTGAAGGCTTCAGCGATAATTACATATATTGATGACCCTACTATATTAATGTGTCCTATATAATACATGTCAGTATGTATGCACATTCTCCAACATGTTTTATTAGTAGAGATATACCATATGTGATGCGTTCGGCAAAATAAGTCACAAGTCGCAAATAATGGATTTTGAGATATCACCATATTTGAAAAGATGAGATCAAGCCGATTCTAATGATGGTAAACACTAGGACAGTATTTTAGATTTCATATTTTTATGTTAAAAAAGTTTGCAATGTATCTGGGTGGGCAATTACCAGTAAAGTAACTAAATCTACTCAATAGGATGACCTTTGAAACGCAAGGATATGTGAGAACATTCGAACAAAGAAATCATGTGGATAAAACACTTTGAAAAACATCCTTTTTGCGACTTATGACTAGCTCATGTTACTGAAAACACATCACATAATATACGAGGAGTATCTGAAACTACTTTTTTATAGCGAGTAAATATCAAGAAATACGGCTAACATTTCTTATACATAAAAGATGTAGAAGTACTTATTAGATAGCATAGTCAAATGTTTACTATCATTAGAATCGGCTTGATCTCATCTTTGATCTCAAAGCTGTACTCTCAGTTAAAGCCGCACTCTCAGTTAAAGCTGCACTCTCAGTTAAAGCTGCACTCTAAGTTAAAGCTTCACTCTCAGTTAAAGCTTCACTCTCAGTTAAAGCTGCACTCTCAGTTAAAGCTTCACTCTCAGTTAAAGCCGCACTCTCAGTTACAGCTGGACTCTCAGTTAAAGCTTCACTCTCAGTTAAAGCTGCACTCTCAGTTACAGCTGGACTCTCAGTGTTAAAGCTGCACTCTAAGTTAAAGCTGGACTCTCAGTTAAAGATGCAGTCTCAGTTAAAGCTGCAGTCTCAGTTAAAGCTGCACGCTCAGTTAAAGCTGCACTCTCAGTTAAAGCTGTACCCTCAGTTAAAGCTGCATTCTAAGTTAAAGCTACTCTCTCAGATAAAGCTTAATTTCTCAGTTAAAGCTTCACTCTCAGATAAAGCTTCACTCTCAGTTAAAGCTGGCCCCTCAGTTAAAGCTGGACTCTCAGTTAAAGCTGCAGTCTCAGTTAAAGCTGCACTCTAAGTTAAAGCTGCACTCTAAGTTAAAGCTGCACCCTCAGTTAAAGCTGCACTCTCAGTTAAAGCTACTCTCTCAGTTAAAGCTACTCTCTCAGTTAAAGCTGCACCCTCAGTTAAAGCTGTACCCTCAGTTAAAGCTGTGCTGTCAGTTAAAGCTGCGCTCTCAGTTAAAGCCGCACTCTCAGTTAAAGCTGCACTCTCAGTTATTGCTACACTCTAAGTTAAAGCTCTAAGTTAATACAAGAGTTACTCATATTATTACTTATAGGACTAAATTAATCAATATTCAATTAGTATACAAGAATTTGAAGTCTTATCACCAAGAGAAAACTGTCGCCAGTGAGCGATAATAAGTGAAGTCATCAAATGAAGGGTTTCAGGCAGGTCCTCCAAATAGAAATGTGATGTGTTTCAGGAAAATGAGTCATAAGTCGCAAAAAATAGATTTTGAGATATCTTTAGATTTGAAAAGATGAGGTCAAGGGGATTCCAATGATAGCAAACAGTCTTATAATCTTATAAGTATTTCTAGATTTTTAGTTTGATATTTTCGTTTTTGAAAAAAAAGTTTCCAATATTTCTGGGGGACAATAAACAGTAAAGTAACTAAATGTAGTCCATATGAGGACCTTTAAAACTAAAAGATGTATTATAAAGATTGTCCTGAAATTTGATACACCGATTGATAGAAATCGAAGTGATAAACTCTCCAAAAATCAGAACATTCCAATAATGTGATCTTGTGAGAAAAACACTTTGAAAAATATCAATTTTGCGACTTATGACTCATTTTCCTGAAACACATCACATTTTAGAAGCTCTTTAGCAAAAAGAACTGTACAAATTCCTCCAAAATGTTGGTCAAATAACTTTTAGATGGGTTGGAAAATAATGAAACATGACGTAGATAATTAGCTGAGCAGCTTTAATTGTGAGTTATTTGAGAGGATTGAGAAGACAATGTTCTGTTGCACTGATGTAACCTGAAGCTGATGTATCAGTGACCATGAGAGCTAGCCCATGTAAGAGAATACACTATTATACACACTGCCCCCCCCCTCCACCTCCATCCGTCCTGTCCATGAGAGCTAGCCTATACAAGAGAAACTTAGATAGCTGCTAGTTGATACACTATTATACACACTGCCCCCCCCCCCCCTGCCCCGCACCCTCTCCTCTTCATCCCTCCTGTCCATGAGAGCTAGCATATGTAAGAGAACCCCTAGATAGCTGATAGTTACACTATAATACATACTCCCCCCTCCCCCCCCACCCATCCATCCACCCGCTCCCTCCCCTTCATCCCTCCTGACCATGAGAGCTAGCCTATGTAAGAGAACCCTTGGATAGCTGCTAGATAATACACTATTATACACACTGCCCCCCCCCCCACCCTATCCCCCATCCCCCTGCCCCCCCCCCCACACCGCACCCCTCCTGTCCATGGGAGCTAGCCCATGTAAGAGAAACCTTAGATAGCTGCTAGATAATACACTAGTATACCCACTGCCCCCCCCCACCCTATCCCCCTGCCCCCCCCCCCCCCCCACACTGCACCCCTCCTGTCCATGAGAGCTAGCCTATGTAAGAGAAACCTTGGATAGCTGCTAGATAATACACTATTATACACACTACCCCCCCCCCCCCACCCTATCCCCCATCCCCCCCGCCCCACACCCTCCCCCTTCATCCCTCCTGTCCATGAGAGCTAGACTATGTAAGAGAAACCTTGGATAGCTGATAGCTACACTATAATACAGCTACACTACAACTACCCGCAACTGTAAAAATGTAGAGGGAGTGTGGTCAGGAGGTGACACAGTGTTCACCAGAATGCTACTCACCGACTGGCTACAACACCCCCATGTATCAACAAAAGCACAAAGAAGTACTGTACTGTACGAGACCTCAGTTAAAAGTGAGGAGGTAGGCAAACTACCAGGAAATTTGTATTTGTCCTGTTTATGTTATTATAACTGCCATAATAGTTTGTCATATTAATGTAGTCGCAGCATCAATCTATATATCAACTACAACTGTATAAATTTAATAGCGTAACTCCATTTTTTCCAAAGGGGGCCCTCAGGAAGATCTATGGTTTCATAGAGGAGACCCACCCCCTTTTTCGGTGTTGAAATTTGTTATATTATTGAAAATGTACACTTCCGGAAATAAAAACCTATACATACACATACATACATAATACGTAGGTGATAAACTATTATACTTGAACTGGGTCCTACAGTAGTCCTGGATATTCCTATGAAGGAGAGTGGGGCCTAACCCAATATAATAGCGATGTGTTCCTATTGCTGGTTACAACAGAATTTAATATTGTTCCTCTATGGCCACTCTCCTACCCCTATTTATATGAGGTATTGTTGTATGTATCCAAGGAACTACATGACAATCCCTGAAATTACATCTAGATCATGTTCTAAACATGTTGTGGACAAGCATGTAGCCACACAAGCCCCACAAGCCCCACAAGGTGCGAAACCACACAAGCCACACAATGTGACGAACCACACAAGCCACACAAGCTTATATTCCCCTAATGCGTCCCTGGCTACATAGAGAATTATACAAACAATAGTCGCCATATTGGTTTTCCCTTTTACCCAGTCCCTAAGAATTATATTAAATAAAGAGATGACAATTTATTATTTTAACATAGGCCTACTGCCCTGACCCCCTGTAGAGTTCTGTCCACCCTCTCTGGAGGACGTCGTATATGGTTTGTGAAATGTGATTTTGAAGCCTTTTTAAATTGGGATTTCCACACTGTATGTATAGCCTGGGAAAGCCCCTGTGAGACAGTATGACATTTGCCACTACATGCAGAGGAGTGGGAGAGTGAAGAAGAGGGGTGGGAGAGGGTGGGGTATTGGAGAAGGGGGAGGGAGAGGTTGTAGGAGGGGAGAGTGAGGAAAAGGGAGAGGGTGGGAAAATAGGAGAGGGGGAGGGGGAGGGAAAGAAGAAGGAGAGGGAAAAGAGGGGAGGGAGAGGATGTAGGGGAAGGGAGAAAGCAGAGGGAGAGAAAGGGAGGAGGGGGAGCATGAGGAAGAGGCGAGGGAGAGGGGAATCAGAGAGGTGGTTGGGAGAGATAAACAGATATAAGAGACAGAGAAGAAGGGGAGGAAAAAGAGGGAGAGGGGGGAGTGTGGGGAGCGAGGGGGACCGTCCGGAGCACTGGTATTTTGCTAGTATCTACATGGAAATGGTGACAAGTCTGTCATGGAAAACTTCTCTGACGGAACCCTAACAACAATAACACAATATGTGTAGATCTGGCGATCGTACACTTTCCCTTTGGCACGAGAGCATACTGTAAACGTATATGGGTCAGATTTTCAGAAAATGTACAATTGGCAGCTGTACACATTTAGTAAATTCTGCTAAATTAGGCTGCAATTTGGTCAATACCAGGTAAATTCGAGTATATTTGACATTGCATTGATTCTAGCAATCTGTTTGGTTTGGTTGAACTGTATTTTTAACTTTATTTTCGTCTGAAATGTGGATTATTTGAGAAGATTGGGGAAGTTGAATTGTACATTTTCTCAAAATCTGACCCATATGTGTTCGTGCAGTATTTATTTTTCGCGCACCCACCTTTCTGCCTGAAAATAAATCCTGCGCGAAAGGTATAATTATTGCATAAACAAGGTGTGAGACTTCCTTGCTGCGCGAATTTAAATCCGCGCGAAAAGGTGTCAAAGTAGTTAGTGCGATTACTGACCCCCCCGCCCCCCCTCTCTCTCTACCCTCCCCACACACAGGCTAGTGGCATGGATGCTGTATGTATACATATCAATGCCCCCCACCCCCCACCCACCCTCCCACACCCACACCCTCCCACACAGGCTAGCCTGATGCTGTATGTATACATATCAACCCCCTCCCCCACCTCCCCCCTCTCCCCTCCCCCTCCCCGTACACCGTCCCACCCACCTAGCCTGATGCTGTATGTATACATATCACCCCCCCCCCCACACACACACACACCACCACCTCCTCCACCTCCCCCCCTCCCCCCGTCCAGCAGCATGGATGCTGTATGTATGACTGAGTGAGTGCGTCACACATACACTACTAGCCCGTGTACATCTATGGCTTATAGCCTCCTCCCACTCCCACTCACTCACTCACTCACCTGCCTGCCTGGTGTTCACCCGCTCCCATCTCTATATACTACTCACATAGGATACACACACTACACAAGGTAATTACACTTTACTTATATACACAGGGTGGCTATAGTTTCTGCTTGTAAATGTACGTTTGGCTGAGGTATGTATGGCAGTGCATGTTTATATAAGGGGAATGATTTGTTATTGCGTAGAGCGTAACAAGATAGCGTCACGGGGATGTTTCAATCAGATGTGATTCTGTGTCTTCTCTCAAAGCTGGTTCAGCGTGAGATTGAGAGAAACAACGACTGAAATCACAAGGTTTGCTATGTATGGGTCAGGTTTTCAGAATAGGTACAATTCGCCTTCACCAATCCTCTCAAATAACCCTCATTTAAGACAAACATGAGCTTTAAAATGCAGTTTAACAGAAAAAAACCGATACTTTGAATCAATGCGATACCAAATATACTTAGATATACGCGGTATTCTGCATTTTTCAGCTTAATTTAGCAGCAATTCCTAAATGTGTAGAGCTGCCTATTGTACATTTTCTGCATAACACACGTATACTTATACGAGCACTGAATGGATAACATTGCAGCCTGCTCTAGCATGTGTTAGTCGGGTTTGTAGTTCCGCGCGTGTGGCAGCGCGTCCCAAGCATTCACACGTTCAGAACAACTATAGTCCGTCTCACCGGTTAGTGATACCGGACATTTACTCAAACCTTGCACGTAAGCGATAGTCCGTTATAGTAGCTACTGAGACGGAGAAATGTAGGCTACATATGGGTCAGATTTTCAGAAAATGTACTTTTCAACTTCACCAATCCTCTCAAATAACCCACATTTAAAGCAAAAGTCAGGTCCAAAATTCAGTTCAACCTAACCAGACAGATTTATTGAATGAATACAATACAGAATACACTCAGATATACCTAGTACTTATCATTTTTCACTCTAATTTAACAGAACTTGAGAGATCTGTAGAACTGTAGATTGTGCATTTCTGAAAATCTGACCCATGTATTAAGAACCTGATGTATAGGTCACTGACAAATATTGGGTGAATAGAAGAGTTGTATGTCTCACTGCGCATGTGTATTACATTGCATGCTGGGATGGATTTAGTTCAATTCTGACATACAAATATTCTGCACCTTTTTTTATCGACAATTACAAAAATGTTATGACAAATATCATGGCGTGTGTAAATGATCTTCGGTAGACCAAATGCATGATGGGAAAGATGAGAACTAGTGTAATGGAAACATGTATAACACATGAATATTGTCATTAGAACATTGATAAATAGTCCATGCTGAACATGGCATGATTTCTTTAGATATTAGACTGTACCATTAGTCCCATAATGCCATGCGAATCAAGATTCAAAATGGCGGCTGTGCAAAACCTCTATTGATAAGTTTTCCTGAAAGATAACAACACCTGAGAATTCCCTTGATCTCATCTTTTAAATATGATCATCTAAAAATCCGTTTTTGTGCAACTTAGATTAGCAAGATTGGTATCAGACCGGTCTCTCAATCTATAACCTATATGTGGATCAGATTTTCAGAAAATGTACAATTCATCTTCACCAATCCTCCCAAATAACCCAAATTTCAGACGAAAATAAAGTTCAAAATACAGTCCAACCTAACCTAAGAGATTGCTAGAATCAATGCAATGCTGAATATACTTGAATTTACCTAGTATTGGCCAAATTGCAGCCTAATTAAACAGAATTTACTAAATGTGTACAGCTGCCAGTTGTACATTTTCTGAAAATCTGACCCATGTCTTGCTGGTCCAAGTAATATATTCCTCCTTATAGAGTAATATAGGGCAGATCATCGGAAAATGTACAATTGGCAGCTGTCCACATTTAGTAAATTCTGCTAATGTTAAAGCTCATAAATACTGGTAATATCTGACTATATTATATGGTATTATCTTGATTCAATATTATCCGTTTGGTTATGTTGAATACCATTTTGAACGTAATTTAATCTTAAATCTGAGTTATTTCAGAGGATTGGTGAAGGTAAATTGTACATTTTCTGACGATTTCACCCATATATTACTTAGTATAACCACAAATATGGATAAATACATTCAATGTACAATCATGAAATTTGATATAAGTAACGACTACATTCGTATTGTACTGCTTTATTGAGTTCAAAGAGAGTAGTTGAAAGTGTTTATTTTTTTAAAAAGCTGGACTGATTAAGGTTAAAACTTACATGTTCTAGTATCATCATGTGAAACATTCAGTTTCTCTACACAGATGTGATGTGTTTCAAGAAAATGAGTCATAAGTCGCAAAATTGATATTTTTCAAAGTGATATATTCCCCAAATCTCTTTGTAGGAATTATTTCATTTTTGGTGTGACTAACGCTGGATGAAGTATGAATACATGTACCAAAATGCAAGACAGTGTATCAAATATTGTCATGCATTTATAGGGTCATCCCATAGAGTATATTTAGCTACTTTAATAGTAATTGTCCACCTAAAAATATTGAAACTTTTTTTTTCAGAAATGAAAATATCAAACTTAAGATATAGAAATACGTATTAGATGCCCTTAATGTTTGCATTCATTGGAGTCCCCTTGGTCTCACCTTTTCAAATATGATAATATCACAAAATGTAATTTTTGCGACTTATGACTCATTTTCCTGAAACACATCTCAGATATCATTGTTTTTTCTCAAATTTAATTGTATTACATGAGAATATCGGGATCTGTCCTCGAAATTGTTTTCAATATGCGCGTTGCGACTTCCCTAGTTGGCTCTTCATAAGAGGCAAAAGGAGGTAGAAAAGCACTACTCCGCCACACATGCTCACTTCCCCGCCTACGGCGGCGGGATTGCGGCCTTTGTTCCCATTCTAATTAATAATTGTTCCTGCACTAATAACTTCGAAATTAAACATTTTCTGGGGTAGAAAATACTGGTCTGTTTGATTCTGAACTTTGTTTAATGGTATTTGAAAAGGAAATTGAGTAATCAATATTAACATTTCGGCGACTGGGAATCAGGCCTGGACCGGAAATATACACGTAGGTTGGTCTTGACCGGAAATAGTCCTTTCCTACCTCTTTTACAGCTGAGGATAGTATGTCGAAATGATCGTATTAAAACCTATTTAATAGGGCGAGTCCACTAAAGAGAAAAACGGCGCCGACAAATGTTGTTGTTGCCCACTAATTTGTTGCAACAAATATCCATACAGAAACAACAGTTCCCAGAGAATGTGGCAACACATCTGACACTTCTCCATTTGCGTTTTCATTGCAAACATGAAATGAACTGATGTTAGTGGGCAACAAGAAACTTTGTTGTCGCTGTTTTTCCTCTAGTGGAGTTCTGCTATAAAACACCTATTCAGAATGAGAATATCGGGGTCAGATTTTCAGAAAAGTACAATCAGCAGCTCTACAAATTTGGTAACTTACGCTAAATTAGACTGAAAATTATTAATAATGTTTATATCAGAGTATCTCTGGCGTTGTGTTGATAGAACAACTGTCTCTTTCATTGCGTTAAACAGTATTTTGAACGTCACTTTTCTCTTAAATTAGGGTCATTTGAAAGGATTGGTGAAGGTAAATTGTACATTTTCTGAAAATCTGACCTATCGGGATCTGTCCTCGATATTGTTTGCAATAAAAACCTATTTAAAATACCTATTCCTGCTATACTACTAAGGTCAAACACCTAAACAATGGCAAACATTCTGGTCAAGGCTTCCTGTGAAAATCACATGTGGAAAACATCCTTTGTGCGACTTGTGACTCATTACCCTGTAAGTTCTAACGCATCATCTAGACGCTGCGTGAAAACGAACAATGCAGGTCAGGTCAGTTCCCAGAAAATGTACAATTAGCAGTTCTACACATTTATGAAATTCTGCTAAATTCTGCTAAAAAATCATAAATACCAGGTATATTTGAGTATATTTGGGATCGCATTGATTTAAAGGTTGTGTTTGATTATGTTGAATTGTGTTTTGAGCCTCATTTGTGTATTAAACCAGGGTTATTTGGGAGGGTTTCTGAGTGTGAATTGTGCATTTTCTGGAAATTTCTCCCATATATCGCTGACATCGCCTCAAGCCTAAATCGCCGAACTGCGACATTTCATCTTCACCAGTCCTCTCATATAACACAGGTCGATAATTATAGTTATCAATTCCTATGCTGGAATTCAAAAATAGAGTAAATACTAGACTAAATCATACTGTACATGTACTAGCTTATTCTGAGATGCACAGTGCATTGAGCTATTCCACCAACGCATTGCACTGTGTGTGCATTATCAACAACGCGCATCAAACAATGTTGATACATTACTGCGTTGCCTACAATCCAGTACAATCTCTCTCTCTCTCTCGCTATCTCAGACCAACCTAACCAATGTAATTTTTAATTAATCTAAATTTAGTAATATCACAAGGCCTCCTTGGAAGAACAACTGTGTTGAGAGTTGGACCATTTTCTCTATTTGGAAAAATTGTAATTGTATGGATGAAGAGAAATAAAAATACTTATATATATATCTCTCTCTCTCTCTCTCTCTCTCTCTCTCTCTAATCAACGAAATACCAAATATACTCAGGTATACCTAGTATTTATCATTTATCAGCCTAATTTAGCAGAATTTACTAAATATGTAGAGCTCCTGATTTAGAAGCCGTCACTCAAATGTAAATGTGCATCTGTGCTTCGGGCATATATGGGTCAGATTTTCAGAAAATGTACAATTCACCTTCAACAATCCTCTCAAATAACCCAAATGTCAGAGGAAAATAAAGTTGAAAATACAGTTCAACCTAACCAAACAGATTGCTAGAATCAATGCAATGCCGAATATACTCGAATTGACCTGGTATTGACCAAATTGCAGCCTAATTTAGCACAATCTAATAAATGTGTACAGCTGCCAATTGTACATTTTCTGAAATTCTGACCCATATGTGATGTGTTACAGGAAAATGAGTGACAAGTTGCAAAAACAAATAATATTTTTCAAATCATTTTCCACAATAACCCTTTCTCAGAAAGTTTCTATTGTTGAGGTGTCTACATGTACCACAAGGCTATGTATATCTGAGGTTATCCTTGAAAGTATATTTTGAATTGTACTATATTTATGTCCATATTGTATCACAGTTACATTTCGGAAAAAGTGTCAAAGAGAATCGCACAAAACCTTCTGTGAAACGACAGTCTTCCAGGTCACCCTATAATTTAACTACTTTATGAAAAATATATATTAGATGTCATATTTGAGTCCTAATTTGTAATTTTCAACACCTTTGCAAATAAAGAATTCTTGAAATTGAAATTGATAATTACCATCATTGGAATAGCACTTATGGTCATATGAATCCATGTAACATGCGACATTGTATTAAATATAGCCTATCCTTGCGTTTTGAAGGCCTTCGTATGGAGTATATTTAGTTACTTTACTGGTAATTATCCATCCAGAAATATTGCAAACTTTTTTTTCAAAAATAGAAATATCAAACGTCATAATTAGCATCATTGGAATCCGCTTGACGTCATCTTTCCAAATATGATAGTACCTCAAAATCCATTATTTGCGATGTATGACTCATTTTTCTGTAATACATCACCAATGTCTCCTAATATAGATATGAGAGGTAATGTACTGTATGACATAATTTTTACAGTGCGACTATATCACACTGGTAGCTTAAATGGGTCAGATTTTCAGAAAATGTACAATTGGCAGTTGTACACATTTAGTCGATTCTGCTAAATTAGGCTGCAATTCCGCCAATACTAGATAAATTCGGGTATATTTGGCATTGCATTGATTCTAGCTATCTGTTTGGTTAGGTTGAACTGTATTTTGAATTTTATTTTCGTCCGAAACTTGGTTTATTTGAGAAGATTGGTGAAGTTGAATTGTACATTTTCTGAAAAACTGACCCAAATACTAGATTGTTGTTGTTGTTGTTGTTACTTTTATTTTGTATACTTGGCAATGTCAGTGGGTCAAGCTCCGAATATTTTGGAGGATTTCAAGCCCTACTGGACACTATCGGGACAATTTTATAGGAGTAACAATCAGCCATTAGGTCAACGATCTAATGGCCGCTCCTATAAATATAGTGGTTTCATGTAAATAATGGATTTTTGCAAGATGGTTTCCGCAGTAACAATTAAACAATTTATAGCGAATAGAAACAGTTTATGTAAATTACAATTATAAGATATTGGCAGTTAATAGTTTCTGCCAATATAACTGCATCAGCTATATCTTTACTAATATAGCTATGATTATAGGTCAAATACTGCACTGGATAGTGCTTCTATTTCCTATTAGTCGAAATGAATAGTTACAGTATTTGCAACATATGCAGTTGAGGAACCGTGAGGTGAGAGGCCGTGAGATATAATACAATACTCCCTTGGAATTTTTTAGAAAAATATGAATGAAAAATAGATGAAGCCAATATCCCCACGGAACCAGTTACACTAGGGAAAAGGACAGAACTAAGGCGAGACACTCATCTTAATGTCAAATGTGATGTATCACAGATACATGAGACTAAAGTCGCAGAAAAGGATATTTTTTTAATGTTTTTTCACAAGAATTCTTTGTAGAAATGTTTCCATTCTTGGGGTGATTAACACACTTCGTATAAACGCCAAGTGTTCCAGGAAAATGAGTCACAAGTCGTAAAAAATGGATTTTGAGATATCACCATATCTAAACAGATGTGATCAAGGTGATTCCAATGATGGTAAACATGGAGGACATGAAATATGTATTTCTATATTATAAAGTTTGATATTTTTATTTTTGAAAACAAAATCTTGAAATTTGGTACATGTATTCATACGGGTCAAAGTGGTAGAGACCTCCAAGATGGGAACATTGCCATAAGATAAGATAAGATTTTTTTTATTTGCCTTTAAAGGTGTACAAATACAGTAGTAATTGTGAGTTTTATGAGAGAGACAAATCCCCATTATGAGACTGCCAAGAGTTCATTTCTTCCGGCAGTTACCATGAATTTAGAATAAAACTACAAGAGAGTGCTACATACCATAACCTAATTACTACATTAAATGAAAAAGTGACTTAGTTATATTATAAGTAATAAATCGATCATACAGTCATACGGTACAGCATGATGTTTACATAATATAAAGTGACTTAGGTAAAATGAGAAATAAATCATCCATACAGTACAGTATGGAGTTTACATTCGCTTCCTGTCAGTACACACAATTTATTATTACACACGTGAGCAGTTAGAAAGGTGCCGTTTGGGGGTGCCGTTCGGTTGATACGAACCGCTCACGTGTGCCGTTCGGCCAAAGACGCAATTTGATTGGTGCAGCGTA
This sequence comes from Sthenelais limicola, assembly GCA_942159475.1. Classification (NCBI taxonomy): domain Eukaryota; kingdom Metazoa; phylum Annelida; class Polychaeta; order Phyllodocida; family Sigalionidae; genus Sthenelais; species Sthenelais limicola. Next base: position 4,079,135 of record OW804094.1, on the reverse strand, counting down.
GGCCAGATGACGTCGTCCCGACCGCGTAACCTAGCCTACAAATTGCGGTGAATGAAGCCTCCTCGAGCTAAACTATAGGCTTAACAAGTTAAATTTACTTTTTAACATCCAAATAGAGTGTGTAATAAATAGCAAATGGCACTCTGTTCTGGTTCAAACTGATCTCGACCCATCAGAAAACGGGAACTCACCACTTCGGGGTTCGTCCTGTTTTCTGATGGGTCTCGATCAGTTTGAACCCTCCATCGGGCCATTTGCTATAATAACTAGATGAGTGACTCAAGTGATCATACACGACAGTATGACAGAGGTAGATCAACAGATCTTGTGGATAAATCACTTTGTAAAATATCAATTTTGCGACTTGTGACTCATTGTCCTGAAACTATCATTGTCACAAATACATGTGGGTCAGATTTCCAGAAAATGCACAATTCAACTTCCCCAATCTTCTCAAACAACCCAAATTTCAGAAGAAAATAAAGTTCAAAATACAGTTCAACCTAACTAAACAGATTGCTAGAACCAATGCAATGCCAAATATACCCGAATTTATCTAGTATTGACCAAATTACATTTTGCAGAATTTACTAAATTTGTATATGGGTCAGATTTTCAGAAAATGTACAATAGGCAGCTGTACACGTTTAGTCAATTCTGCTAAATTATGCTTGAATTTGGCCAATACTAGGTAAATTCGAGTATACTCAGCGTTACATTGACTCTAGCAATCTGTTTGGTTAGGTTGAACTGTATTTTGAACTCTATTTTCGTTTGAAATTTGGGTTATTTGAGAAGATTGGTGAAAGTGAATTGTACATTTTCTGGCGATTTCACCCATATGGAAAGGTCAACGGTTAGGTATACGTTCTACTTGCTCAACCTCCCTCGTTAGTAGCCTTGTCCTTTCACAGAAATCCCTAACATTCTTTCCAGACATAAATATATAATAAGTACAAGTTATTGGAATTACTAATGTCTAAGTAAATTACTAATTACTAATGTCCCATATAATAAGTACAAGTTCTTAGAATTACTAATGGTTAGCATCACTGGAATTCACTTATTGTCTTGTCTTATAGGGCGTGTAAGTGACATGGCCGCGGCAAGCTAATTATTGAAAATGTGTTGCGCAGGTGTAGAATGAACTGGTATTTACTGGTAATTAATTTAGTAAATATATAATAGGTACAAGTTATTGGAATTACTTAATGTCTTGTCTTGTATGGCGTGTAAGTGACATGGCCGTGGCAAGCAAATTATTGAAAATGTGTTGCGCAGTTGTAGCGATGTGCGGAAATAAACATTCCCCGTAAGATTAAGATTAAGATTAAGATACTTTTATTTTCGAATTTTTCGCTATCAGAGAACATGACTCCGGCTAAGGGAGGTTTTCAAGTTTTCTGTCTTTTACAATCATGGTTAAACAGTGAACAATTAATTCCACAGTCGTCATAGACGAACAGTAACGAACAGACGAACCCGTAGACTGTTGCAAATAATCACTCTATAAGGGTAAGATTTTCAGAAAAATGTGTACAATTCACCTTCATCAATCCACTCAAATAACCCACATTTAAGACAGGAATAAAGTTCAAAATACAGTTCAACTTACCAAACAGATTGCTAGAATCAATGCAATGCCAAATATAATCTAATTTACTTAGTATTAACCAAATAACAGCCTAATCTAGCAGAAGTTACTAAATGTGTAGAGCTGCCAATTGTACATTTTCTGAAAATCTGACCCATATATCGCCACATTAAAGTTTGAACGATTCTGGAGGACATAAGGGAAATGTTTTGGTCTTATCCATGGAGTGAGTGAGTGAGTGAGTGAGTGAGTGAGTGAGATTGGTTGCTTTACGCCCTTATCAACACTTTGAAGTGTTATATCAAGGGCAGGAGAGCTGAGAAGGAGGCAGGTTATGATCATACCCAGGGAATAGAGATAGAGAAGTAGGGAGAGAGAGACAGAGAAAAGAGACAGAAAGGCAGTTTATGGTCTTACCCAGGAAATAGAGATAGAGAAGAAGGAAAAGAGAGACAGAGAAAAGAGACAGAAAGGCAGTTTATGGTCTTACCCAGGAAATAGAGATAGAGAAGAAGGGAGAGAGAGACAGAGAAAAGAGACAGAAAGGCAGTTTATGGTCTTACCCAGGAAATAGAGATAGAGAAGAAGGGATAGAGAGAGACAGAGAAAAGAGACAGAAAGGCACTTTATGGTCTTACCCAGGAAATAGAGATAGAGAAGAAGGGAGAGAGAGACAGAAAAAAGAGACAGAAAGGCAGTTTATGGTCTTACCCAGGAAATAGAGATAGAGAAGAAGGGATAGAGAGAGACAGAGAAAAGAGACAGAAAGGCACTTTATGGTCTTACCCAGGAAATAGAGATAGAGAAGAAGGGAGAGAGAGACAGAGAAAAGAGACAGAAAGGCAGTTTATGATCTTACCCAGGAAATAGAGATAGAGAAGAAGGGAGAGAGAGACAGAGAAAAGAGACAGAAAGGCACTTTATGGTCTTACCCAGGACCACTGGTTCAAGGTTGGACTAAAGCACCTTGATAATAGTACTGGGGTTTGGGGGAGGGGGGACTTAAGCACCACCCCCATTATCTGGTTATAAGTGAGATTACTCTATTTATTATACACGCGTTGCTCTGAAAACAACATATCTAGAGTGAGTTATGCATAGTGAGTTAATTGGGGTTTTCATGGCAACCAATCTGTTTGTTTACTAAGATTACCGCTGAAATTCAAATGCATGACTTGATTGTTTTCTATTTTCCTGATTGGAAGCACGCCACATGCTAGTATAACATATATAATGATTGAAAGCATGTATAATAAATCTGTTAACTAACTCGTTGATTTCAATCGCTTAGAATATTGCACAAATGGTGCAATAAAATTAGTCATGCTCCTTCAACCTACTCGTTGGTTAACTTGTATGTATAAACCTTATCTGCAATGGGCAATGGAACCTGTAGCCTGTTTTGTTAAGTACCTCATACTTCTGTTTACATTTGTGATGTGTTTCAGGGAAATAAGTCATAAGTTGCCAAATATGGATTTTGAGATATCACCATATTTGAAAAGATGAGATCAAGCCGATTCTAATGGTAGTAAACTATAGGACATCTAAGTAGTGTTTCTATATTTTAAGTTTGATATCTTTATTTTTGAAAATAAATGTTATCAATATTTTTGGGGTGGAGTATTGCTAATAAAGTACCTTAGAAATACATAGATGTATTTAATACATTGCCTTGAAATTGTGTACACGTCTTATTGTTACTAGCAGCATTAAGTACACCAAAAATTAGAATATTCCAACAAAGATATCTTATAAATAAATCACTTTGAAAAATATCAATTTTGCGACTTATGACTCATGTTCCTGAAACACATCACATTTTATGTATTAATTGTGGTACAGGAAGAACTGTCATTTTCCCATGCACAGCTAGAAAAGTTATACTATTTTGATATATAAATGTACAAGAGAGTGGAAATAAATACAGGTTAACTAACAAGTTGGTTGAAGAAGTGTGAATATTCTAAGTGACTAAAATCAACGAGTTAGTTAACAGATGCTTTCAATCATAAAAATAGAAAGAAATTTAGTCATAAATTTAAATTTTACCGGTAATCTTAGTAAAAAACAGATTGGTTGCCATGACAATCCCACGTAAATGAATAGTGAAGTACGCACTACGTGTAAATCACTCTAGATACATTGTTTTCAGAGCAATGCTTTTATAATAAAGATTGATATAGAATTTGTGATCTGTTACAGGAAAATGAGTCATAAGTCTCAAAAAATAGATTTTGAGATATCACCATATTTGAAAAGATGAGATCAAGCCGATTCTAATGATAGTAAACACTATAGGACATCTAAGTAGTGTTTCTATATTTTAAGTTTGATATCTTTATTTTTGAAAAAAAAGTTGTTAATATTTTTGAGAGGATAATTACTAATAAAGTTTTTAAATATACTCCATAAGATGACCTTAGAAATGCATGGATATATTTAATATATTGCTTTAAAATTTCGTACATGTATTAATATTACTAGAAGTATTAAGTACTCCAAAAATTAGAATATTCCAACAAAGATATCTTATAGATAAATGACTTTGAAAAATATCAATTTTGCGACTTATGACTCATGTACCTGAAACACATCACATATATCACCAAACAGGTGTGTAAGATAAGGCTTACTCCACAGCCCATGAATATGACCTGAGCACCTAGCTCAGTTTCTGCTTCATGGAAGAAGTGCAACTTTATATCCCCCCACCCCCACACACCCTCCCACCCCCTACCCACCTCCACCGGAAGTGTTCATTAGATGGTTGACACCTCCTCACACTTCTGCAGTCAACTCAGGTGCACCATATATATGTGTTACTGGGTCAGACAGTATATGTGATGTGTTTCAGGAAAATGAGTGATAAGTCACAAAATGGATATTTTTCAAAGTGTTTTTATCAGAAGATCTCTTTATTGGAATGTTATAATGTTTGGTGGGTTGATCGCTTATTGCTATATCAGTTGATGTACCAAATTCCAGGACAATATATCCTTTCTTTTTAAAGGTCCTCATATGGACTACATTTAGTTACTTTACTGTTGATTGACCCCCATAAATATTGGAAACTATTTTTTTTCAAAAACGAAAATATCAAAATTAGAATCTAAAAATACTTATTAGATTATTAGACTGTTTACTATCATTGGAATCGGTTTGATCTCATCTTTTCAAATATAAAGGAATCTCAAAAACTGTTTTTTGCGACTTATGACTCATTTTCCTGAAACACATCACATATCTGCTAACTTTTAATTACTCTTAGCGGAGGTGAAACTAACCAAACCAAACCAAAACCGGGTCAGATGATGTGTTATGGGTCAGATCTTCAGAAAATGTACAAGTGGCAGCTCTACACATTTAGTAAATTAAACTAGGCTAAAAATAAAAATACCAGGTATATCTGAGTATATTTGGCATTGAGTTGATTCAAGGGATCTGTTTGGTTAGGTGAAAATTCGGGTTATTTGGAGGGTTTCTAAATGTGAATTGTACATTTTCAGGAAATTTCCCCCAGGAATCAGGTGATGGAGTGGGTGGCACTGGTCCTCCCGAGTTAATAGATATTAAACCAGACTAATCCTCTTATGAACATAGATATTTTTATCTTATTTCTGGCTAAAGTACATTTACATAATAACAAAAACGCATCTCGGAAAATTCAATGTTCTAATTCGGTGCCTAGGTTCTGCGAAATTCAAAAATGGGTAAGATTTTTAGAAAATGTACAATTCGCCTTCACCAATCCTCTCAAATAACCCACACTTAAGACAAAAATGAGCTTCAAAATGTAGTTTGACATAACAGAACTGATACTTTAAATCAATGCGATGCCAAATATACTCAAAGATACCCGGTATTCATCATTTTCCAGCCTAATTTAGAAGAATTTCCTAAATGTGTAGAGCTGCCAATTGTACCTTTCCTGAAAATCTGACCCACATATTAAACCAGTCGTAGGTATAGCTTCTGTCTAGACTAATCCTCTTATGAACATAGATATTTTTATCTTATTTCAGGCTAAACTACATTTTACATGATAACAAAAACGCATCTTGACAAAGTCAATGTTCTCTTTCGGTGCATAGGTTCTGCGAAATTCAAAATAGTTCTCTAATACACTTTTTAAAGCTGCATTTTCAGTACAAATACAACCCTGCTGAGAACCTATTTGAGGGCTATTCAGGTTTCTGGAACTAATACCTAATATGGATAATTAAAGATTCAACACACTCACTCACTCACTCCCTCTCAGCTCTCCCACCCTTGATATAACCATATTAAATGTGTTGATAAGGGTGTAAAGCAACCAATCTCACTCACTCCCTCTCAGCTCTCCCGCCCTTGATATAACACTCTTAAATGTGTTGATAAGGGCGTAAAGCAACCAATCTCACTCACTCCCTCTCAGCTCTCCCGCCCTTGATATAACCTTCAATGTGTTGATAAGGGCGTAAAGCAACCAATCTCACTCACTCACTCTCAGCTCTCCCGCCCTTGATATAACCATCTTAAATGTGTTGATAAGGGCGTAAAGCGACCAATCTCACTCACTCACTCACTCACTCTCAGCTCTCCCGCCCTTGATATAACCTTCAATGTGTTGATAAGGGCGTAAAGCAACCAATCTCACTGACTCACTCTCAGCTCTCCCGCCCTTGATATAACCATCTTAAATGTGTTGATAAGGGCGTAAAGCGACCAATCTCACTTACTCACTCCAACCTTGAACCACTTATGCCTACAATATATGATGCATTCACCCCCCCCCTCCCCCGCCCTCCCCCAGCACTGGTTCAATATCTCATTACTCAATACAAGGCCAGGTATTAGCGTTATGGGTCAGATCGCCAGAAAATGTACAATTGGCAGCTCAACACATTTAGGAAATTCTGCTAAATTAGACAGAAAAATGATGAATACTGGGTATATCTTAGTATATTTGGTGTCGCGTTGATTCAAAGTATCTGTTTTGTTATGTTAAACTGCATTTCGAAGCTAATTTCTGTCCTAAATGTGGGTTATTTGAGAGGATTGGTGAAGTCAGATTGTACATTTTCTGACAAATCTGACCCATATATGATGATGTAGCGTTATGTAGAGTGAGCGATAATCCAGGGTGTAGACGTCTGATGGTGGCTAATATGTGTGGCATTGGGTACACAACCCATGTACACACACACACCTGCTGTATATGGGTCAGATTTTCAGAAAATGTACAATTGGCAGCTGTACACATTTAGTAAATTCTGCTCAATTTGGTCAATGCGATTTGGTCAATACGAGGTAAATTCGAGTATATTCAGCATTGCATTGATTCTAGCAATCTGTTTGGTTAGGTTGAACTGTATTTGAACTTTATTTTCGTCTGAAATTTGGGTTATTTGAGAGGATTGCTGAAGTTAAATTGTACATTTTCTGAAAATGTGACCCATATAGCAGAGGCCGGCACTGGAAGGTCACACACACCCATGTTAACTATTATTATTATAAGATTTTATTTCCATTTCACATATACAATCGTTGTCATACAAATTAGATAAAAAGAATGGAAAGGGAATATTGTCTGTGACTGTCACAGCTCTTCCAAACACCCCATAAATTACATACTGATAGAAAGAACGGTACTAGGTTATCCAGTTGACTAGTAAACTATAATAAATTATCAGGTACAGAATACAAAATACAAGATAAAGTACAAGGTACAAAGAATGTGTACAAAAGTGTACATGTATATAGAGGTGGGTGTGCAAGCACCCTGTCGGCTATTGTCAGGATTTTCTGGTTGTAGCTACAAGTAGCTATGTAATTATTATGTATCCATAGATTTTTGGAACTTAAGCATCACTCGCTAGAAGGCGTCTGTACAGTTTATGAACTGTATACTTGGCGAATATTAATGATATTAAAAAAAATAGTCGTAATAATGCTGTGTCCCCCAGTCACAAGGACTTTTAACTAGTGAAGGAACAAATAAGATTTAAATTAAATTCATATTTGTGATGTGTTCCAGGAAAATGAGTCACAAGTCGTAAAATTTATATTTTTCAAAGTGTTTTATCACGAGATCTCGTTATTTATATGTTCTGATTTTTAGAGGGTGTAGCACTCATAGGCATATGAGTCCATGTAAGAAATTTCGGGACATTGTATGAAATATATCCTTGCGTTTTTGAAGGCCTTTGTATGGAGTATATTTAGTTACTTTACTGGTAATTACCCATCCAGATATATTGCAAACTTTCTTTTTTCAAAAATAAAAATATCAAACTTAAAATATAAAAACACTATTTAGATGTCCTACTGTTTACTACCATTAGAATCGGCTTCATCTAACCTATTCAAATATGATGATATCTCAAAATCCATTTTTTGCGACTTATAACCACGAGGAAAAACTGAGGACCACGGCCTCAACAATCGACCACATATATACAAACTGTAAAATAGCTGGTGAGAGTGGAGCGCTTAACATAAATCTCAGCGACCATCTCCCAGTATACATCATTTTAAAAAAGGTACGAACCAAATATGAATATGATACTTTTACAGCAAGAAACACAAAGTCCTTGGATTTAAAGATACTAAAGGAAATTTTAGTAGACTTAGACTGGACCGAATATTATTCAATAAGGTGTGTTGATGAGGCCTGGGATTTTCTATACCGTAATATTTTAAAGTATGTGGACAGAATGTGTCCTTTGAAGGACTTTAAAAATGTGAAGAAACTACCTGTGTGGTATGACCACGACATTGTAAAATTGGGTAAAATAAGAGATAAGGCTTTTACAAAAGCTAAACGAACAGGGTTAAAGCAAGACTGGTCGAAGGCCTCAAAGTCAAGATGCATGGTGAATATGGCAATAAAAAATGCAAAAAATAAATATTTGAAAAATAAGATTAGTGAAAACAAAAAGGACCCCCACAAACTATGGGAACTCTTGAAACCATTAATGTCAGAGGGGAAAGGGAAGGGAAATAAAGAAATAAAAATAAAGGGAGAGAATAATCAAATACTAAAGGGCAAAGACGCGGCTGATAAAGTCAACGAATATTTCGTAGGAATTGGGCCTAAGTTGGCCGGTAATCTAAAGACTAGTGGAAAAGTAGCTAATACTGTAACCGGTATAGAGAGACCTTTGGACGAAGAAACAAAATTCTCTTTTCGACAAATCCATGGTATTACTGTAGAACTAGCTTTAAGAAAAATAGGGAACTATAAGGCATCTGGGTTAAGAAATATGCCTACAAAAATATTCAAACCATGCATGTTGGCTCTGAGTGAGCAGTTTGCTTATCTATATAACCTGTCAATGGAATGTAACATAGTACCGAAAGCATTTAAGGATGCAATAGTTACCCCGTTGTTTAAAGAGGGAGACCGTTGTGATCCTGGGAACTACAGGCCTATCTCCTGTATCTCGCTTCCCGCGAAGATTATGGAGAGTTGTATACAAACACAAATTTCAGAGTACTTTAGTGAGAATCAGCTATTGAACGAAAAACAGTTTGGATTTAGACCTGGTAAATCGATAGTGGATTCTCACGATAACCTTCTGGAAAAAGTGTATGAAAACTTAAATAACAAAAAAGCCACTGATTTAATTTTCTTAGACTTTCGGAAAGCTTTCGACACCGTCAATCACGACATCCTAATTCAAAAATTAATTCATTATGGTATAAAAGGCAAGGAGATAGAGTGGTTTAGGAATTATTTGAGCGATCGTACCCAAAGAATATCGGCCAATGGTGTATTATCCAAAATAGAGAATGTTATCTGTGGCGTACCACAGGGAACATCTCTCGGGCCGATATTGTTTATTATTTATATTAATGACTTAATCGACACAGTACATGGTAGTGAGATTCAATTATTCGCGGACGATACCGTGCTGTATGGAGATAGGCCTGTGAGTTCAAGGAATATAGTAAATTTACAGAATGACCTTAATAATATTGTTGAATGGTGTCAAACAAACAAAATTTCTTTAAATATAAAGAAATGTAAAACAGTCAGTATATGTTCAAAACCAAAAACAAGTAATATGGCACAATATTTTATTGATAATCAACAAATCGAATCCGTAAACTATTATAAATATCTGGGAATAGAATTGGATAGACAACTAAATTTCAAGACTTTCGTTGATAGGAAAAACAACATTGTAAGGGCCAAAGTTAAGGCCATCTCTAAGTTATTTGGAGTGTGTCAGAGAGACACCTTATTATTGCTGTATAAGACTACCATACTCCCCCATATTGATTATGGAGATGTATTTTACAATGTAGCTCCCCAGAAACAACTACAAAAGTTACAATCATTACAGAACGCCTCATTTAAGATCATATTGGGACTACCCAAACTTACGAGTACCAAACAAATACATGTAACTCTTAATATGCCGACCCTTAAAACTAGAAGGGAAATGCATATGCTAGGGAGAGCTTTTTCCAGGGTAAAAACTGGGAAAAATATTGACACCAGAGGCATTGGTCTTAGAAATCTTACCAAAGGGAGGAAAATGGTAGTACCTCATCCCAAAAATGAAATGTTTAAAAAATCCTACCTCTACAATATGGCAGTCCTATGGAATAAATTGCCGGACAAAACCCAGATTTTACAATCGAACAAGGAATTTAACCGATATTTGAAGCAAATGTATCCATCTGAATACGACCAATATCTTAGCGAACCTATTACTGAAATAATTGATTGAACATTGTGACTAGTTGTTTGTACCGAGTATGTAGTATTTTATCCATGCTAAATTTACAGAGTTGTGAGTTGACCGATGTATGTATTATATTCATGCAAATTTACAGAGTAGTGAATTGACATAAACCAACCAAGTTGAAACCTGATTTCGGGTATAGAACTGAGGTACATAATACCTAATTTTAAAGATCGAGACATCGATGGGTAGATATATCAGGGTTGGATGGCGGGGTGATCTTTGTTTAAAGATCTTATCAATAATATCAATTGTATGTTAATGATGTTATATTGCTCTAAAAATGCTGTGACGATGCCTAGTAAATAATGGCAACGACTGAATTCCGTCCATATAGATTGTAGTACATAATATGTAGCCACATTATAGGGATATCCCCCAGTAACTACTTCGGATATGTTGTTAATAATGAACTATGATATACCTGTTGTAAAAATGTATGAACATAAATGGAAAGGTCTTAGAGTATACAAAGACTTAACTATTGCCAAAGTACTCACTGTATGTAAATTAGAACCAATAGAGCGTAACTCAGATATAATTGTATATGTAAATCTCGAGACATGTAAGATACTTTATTTTATTCATTTTTGGACTCAATGGAAGACCTACTCTGTAGAATTGTACGCCCGTTTCATGATTATGTAACTGTTGACAAACCATGAATAAAAATTCAATATATATATATAACTCATTTTCCTGTAACACATCACATTATATACAAAAGTATGGCGGTGCCATAACAGGGTGTAAAACAGCCACTTCTCTTGTTTGTTTGTTTTAATTTTTATTGTAAGCTCTCATACATGTATGATATTTACAGCCTATGTTTATGTTTAAAAAGAAAAAAAGACGTTACCTTGATATACATGTCAATTACAACATCAATTAGAAGCAGATCATACAAAATTACAAGTCTATATGTCCATAACGAACATCTACCTTCAGAATTATCACATACATATGTGCTGTGTTTCAGGAAAATGAGTCATAAGTCGCAAAAAAAAAGATTTTGAGATACCATTATATCTGAAAAGATGAGATCAAGCTGATTCCAATAATAGTAAACAGTCTAATAATCTAATAAGTATTTCTAGATTTTAAGTTTGATATTTTCGTTTTTGAAAAAAAAAATCCAATATTTCTGGGGGTCAATAAACACTAAAGTAACTAAATGTAGTCCATATGAGGACCTGTAAAACTAAAGGATATATTACATGGATTATCCTGAAATTTGATACATTAATTGATATGGCTCTAAGTGATAAACTCGTCAAAAATCAGAATACTCAAATGATGTGATCTTGTGAAAAAACCACTTTGAAAAATAGCAATTTTGCGACTTATGACTCATTTTCCTGAAACACATCACATATAGTTAAATAAGATACATTAATTATATAAGGAGGATATTAATATACAGCATGTTTTGGGGATTTTACATATAATAAGATAAGAACATGCCATCCACACCCCTGCCTCCTCTGGTCCTGGGTAAGACCTTAAAATGCCTGGTCCTGGGTAAGACCTTAAAGGGCCTTTCTGTCTCTTTTCTCTGTCTCTCTCTCCCTTCTTCTCTATCTCTATTTCCTGGGTATGATCATAAACTGCCTCCCTCTCAGCTCTCCCGCCCTTGATATAACACTTCAAAGTGTTGATAAGGGCGTAAAGCCACCAATCTCACTCACTCACCCTGCCTGCTCACAGTGTCAGCAGTGTTCACACTAGTGATGACAGTTACCAAGCAGCACAGCTACAACAATAATAGAGTGTGGATCAATGTCATCAATTACTCATAATCTGTCCATCAAGCACCACTCATCTGCCAGTGTTGACTGCAGCTATATATAGCCTCAGGTGCACCGATATATACATGTGGGGAGGGGGGGGGACTATACCTGATGTACCCCACTAAACAGCAGCCCTATGTGTAATATATGTAATATTTGTAGCTAGAACCAGAAAATCCTGACAATAGTCGGACAGGGTGCTTGCACACCCGCCTGTATATACACATACACTTTTGTACGCTTTATTTGTACCTTGTTCTTTATCTTGTATTGTGTATTCTATACCTGATAACTTACTTTAGTCTACTAGTCAACTGTTATCACCTACTGCCATTCTTATATCAGTATGTATTCAAAAAACCAACGGGGTATTCGGAAGAGCTGTGACTGTCACAGACAATATTCCTTTTCCATTCTTCTTTCTTTAATTTAATTGGTTCTATTGTATATGTGAAATGGAAATAAAATCTTATAATAATAATAATAAAGGTGTCTTTATTGTACCACCTGCTAGCACTTGCCTTTTAAAACCAAGCTCAAGCACAGATACAATCTATTGATACTTGGACTCATGTCGGGAGGGGAAGACAATGTCATCCATGTTGGATTGTTACTTTAAGATTAAGATGAGTTGTTTTGTCTTTAAAGTAAAGTAATAATTGTGAGTTATATGTGAGAAAGACAGATTGGTCAACATACCATAATGAGACTAACAAGAGTTCATTTCATGGTTTGACATCAAGACATATGGGTGGTCTAGATATATGGGTGGTAATAAAGTATATTATCAACAAGACCTAAGTATATAAAAGTATATGTATGTATTTCAGTATGATTGTTATTTTGACAGCTTCAGCCTTGTGGCCAAAGCTGTCAAAATAACCAAGGCCACAAAACATGTCAGTTTCTAACCCGTTTAGGATATGTTTGGGCCGTTTGAGGTATATGATTGGAACACAAATATATACAGATTTATTAAACTACTCCCACCTTTATTCCATTAATTTGGATCCAGAATATACTTAAAATCCTTTGGTATAATTTGAAGCATGGAAGTGGCTGCCATTTAAATCGCCTTGGTTACTCCTTCACACTTGGGGTATTACATAATACTTTAAATGGGCAATTAGCAACCAATTGACTTCATAATTGTCATGAGAGTAGCATTCCTGAATGACATTTCTGATTTTCTACCACTCAAATTAGTCTTTCTACTTCATGGATGGAACTAAAGGTTCCATAGTGACATTCATTTAGCATGAATGAAGTGCTCCCATTGCATATGCATTAACAAACTCACTAATTTATCTGTTTTAGCAAACTGGTCAATATTGCTTCTATTTCTCCAATGAATTACAAGCAGGTATTTGATCACTAATTATTGATCTGCATATGGAGTCCAAAAAATTTTTTTTTTAAACATATTTTATTTCGAGAGACAAATTCCATACAGATTATGGTATGTTTCATGTTCACGAAAATCCACATGCAACAAAAAGATAATATATATACCACAGTGCTCTATATTTTAAGTAACATTTGATAATACAATTTTCATTACATTATAACACCATATTTTTGTGAGTTTTTGGTAATCTAAGGGTATTTTCATTTCCATATTAATATAAAACATAATTTGTAGTGGAAATAGATGAGCACCATCTGTCAAATCAGAGCTCTTCCAGGAGTACCTTTGAATTCCTAAATACATACATGTCTGTCAGCATATGTGATGTGTTTCATGAAAATGAGTCATAAGTCGCAAAAAATAGATTTTGAGATATCTTTAGATTTGAAAAGATGAGATCAAGGGGATTTCAATGATAGTAAACAGTCTTATAATCTTATAAATATTTCTAGATTTTAAGTTTGATATTATCGTTTTTGAAAAAAAAGTTTCCAATATTTCTGGGGGTCAATGAACAGTAAAGTAACTAAATTTAGTCCATATAAGGACCTTTAAAACGAAAGGATATATTACATAGATTGTCCAGAAATTTGATACATTGATCAATATAGCGATAAGTGATGAACTCCCCAAAGATTAGAACATTCCAATTATGTTATGTTGTGAAAAAAAACACGTTGAAAAATATCAATTTTGCGACTTATGACTCATTTTCCTGAAACACATCACATTTATTACTTGAGAGATATTAAGTCAAACAACTCATGAGTACTACACAATCTCCCCACTGCCTACCTAGCCTTCAGCTAGAAACACTGCTGCTTCCTTTGGCCTTATTCACAATCTCCTCATTGCCTACTAGTGGCCTTATTCGGGTGACTATGGGGTCAGATTTTCAGAAAATGTACAATTGGCAGCTGTACACATTTAGTAAATTATGTTCAAATAGGCCGCAATTTGGTCAATACTAGGTAAATTCGAGTACATAACATTGCAATGATTCTAGCAATCTGTTTGGTTAGGTTGAACTGTATTCTGAACTATATTTTCGTCTGAAATTTGGCTTATTTGTGGAGATTGGCAAAGTTAAATTGTACATTTTCTGCAAATCTGACCTTACGGTTAACTGTGAGGGCAAGGGACTGTCCCTTATAACTAATGGATGGGAACAGGTGCATGAGCACTCAGTTCAGGTGAGGGGGGGGGGGCAGTTGCTGTTTGCGCAGCTAAACTGCAAGAATAACATTTCAAGAAGAGAAATGAAGCACAGAAAATGTCATTTATTTTGAAATATGCCTCCATTGCTTAGTTATACATTGCAGCAAATTGTTGGCATTCAGAAATCTTATTTCTTCAAAAATATATTTCACATTGGCAATATAATCTATGCGTGTCCCCCCCCCTTGTTGAAACTACTGGATCCACCTAGAGTATAGTAAAAGTGCTGCACGACATATTCATGTGAACTATATACAGTGTTTGCCATATTAAACAAATAATCAATGATAGAGTGCCATTAACATGTTTCGTAAGATTGTATATCATAAGGTCATGGGCATAGGCATGGGACGGGTTATTGAAGCGCTTCATTTGTTATATGTGACTATGTAGGACTAGAGGAGGAAGCTATTAGTCAGTTTACATAATATAAAATATAATAAGGATTGGGAAATATACTCACATTCTTTTGTACTACAGTTGTACATATCTATAGGACACCAGACCCAGGTGTATATCTTCCCTTGCATCAGCTTAAATAATTCCGTGGCTTGATTTCTATTATATCTATTTGAACTATTTTGAATACAATAAGGATCATGACATATATACTCACAATTGCTTCTTCTTCTGTACTTTTCAGACAGACTTTAATTGTGCATTTCTAGGCTACCTGAATGCCCTTTTATTAATTTAAACTGTTTGATACTTATTGACAAATAAACTTACAAAGCTTGTTTTTTGTATTTTGCGGACTTTAATTGTGCATTTCTAGGCTACCAGATCCCTCTAATTTAAACTACTTAACATTGTGAGAGACAAGGCGAGGTGTGACACACTTGTAAAATATTTTGCTGATATAACAGGAGTAGGAAAGCAACATGACTCCCTCCCAGTCCCAGACAAAAGAATTTGCATCACCTTAAACTATTTAACAGTAATTGACAACTGATTCTACTTTTCAGACGGACTTTAATTGTGCATTTCTAGGCTACCTGAATGCCCTTTTATTAATTCAAACTATTTAACAATAATTGACAAATAAACTTACAAGCCTTGTTTTTTGTATTTTGCAGAAAGACCGGTCTGTGCGACTGCGCGTGATGCCAGAAGCAAGCAACGACTACCGCGTGGTAGTGTTTGGAGCAGCGGGTGTGGGCAAGAGCTCATTGGTATTACGGTTTGTCCGGGGTACATTTAGAGAAAGTTATGTTCCAACGATTGAGGATACATACCGCCAGGTGATCAGCTGCAACAAGCAGGTATGCACACTGCAGATTACAGACACCACGGGGAGCCACCAGTTCCCTGCCATGCAAAGACTCTCTATCTCCAAGGGACATGCATTCATCCTGGTCTTCTCCATCACCAGTCTCCAGTCACTGCAGGAGCTCAAGACCATCTTCATGGAGATCAACCAGATCAAGGGAGAGATAGAAAACATCCCCATCATGCTGGTGGGCAATAAGTGTGATGAGACAGCCAGGGAAATCACTACCAAAGAGGGAGAGCAAATTGCCAAGAACTGGAAAATTTCTTTCATGGAGACATCTGCTAAGACAAATTACAATGTAAGAGAACTGTTTCAGGAGCTCTTGCAGCTGGAGAAGAGAAGGACAATGACATTGCAGATGGACCCAAAAAAATCCAAGGCCCAGAAACGCAAGGATAAGCTAAAGGGGAAATGCTTGTTGATGTGATGAGTACACACGACAAGAATCTCACATACTACTATATCAACATATATCAACATAAAATGAAATGACACAGAGACTAGGCACATTCCACAATGTGGCAGGTCTTGCAGGACCAATTACTGTTACTATTATGACTATTTAATATGTAAGTTACATATACATTATATATACCTTTTACCATTACAAACATATATATATATATATAAAGGATCTCCGACTAACCTGTGTATATAGATAACTGATTCACATATGGAAGGATGCTGCGACAGAACACAGACAGGGAGTTATATATGTTAATGAGATAACGGTTGAAGATGAATATTTATGAGAAAGGAATAATAATGAGAAAGAAGTTGTTCGGTGAAATGTGCTAGATATCAAAATATTGACATTTTGTTATGGGGATATATACGCTAATAGACAGTCTGGCAATATCTATGATTTTCCCCATTGTGATGCAAAATTGCCGACAGGATGCTGCTTCAAGAAATTGGATATGTTTCAATTTGCCGGTACTGGGATTGAATATTTCTCATTAATTCTCAAGTTCAGTTCAAATGTACTTTTGTGTTGCTCAGCCCTGTGGGAGAAGTGTCAATATTTTGCTAGCATTATTGTGTGATGATTGAAGATTGTGATGAAGTTGATTGCTACATTGTTGAAAGATTGTTTCTCATCCAACTCTTGTAATACGGGAGGAGGTAATACAACATTTATTGCTTATCGCTTGAAATGTAGGGACCTGAATTTCCTTCGTCAATTATTTTTTACATACAACCACCGAGTGACAATTACAGACAAATGTTATTACATGTGAAGAATGTTAACAAAACATGAATACATTAAATACCAGTGAGTAATGAATAATGGTGGCACTGCCCTACGCAATGTTCTCATCAGTTATATCCTCATGTAGATAGTGTCAATGACTTTAAGCAGTTGGTATTGGTTACTTAGGAGTTAATTACAGGGAATGGGAGCTTGCTCTCTATGTTTAAATGTAGGACCAGTGCATCCTTGCCTAAACTAATCAGGTTAGCCAATATTTAAAGTAAATCGGGGTAATTAAACATTTTAATTGCAATTTGTAATAAATTAATTCAATGTCAAAATGAAGCATTCAAATACAGTGAATATTAGTCAACTAATAAAACCATACAGGTAGCAGGACCTGTTTAACGCTCTATTCTTGCTGTTATGTATTCCTGAATAATGAGATTGTCCGGGAAGGTGATGAAAATGTGGTTACTTTTCCATCAATCTGGAGCAATAAAGTTCCAGCGATATGTCCTTAAACATGTAGCTAAAGTAGGTAAATAATGTCTCAAGGTCCTTCCATTCCTCGCTCCCTAACTTGCTTATTTATATGTTTCATAATGATCAGTCATAATCTCCTACTTTTGAAATAATCAAATCCTCCAAGACGCATTTTGTGAACACTGGCAAATTATATAGTGGACTGGACCTGCGGAACCTCAGCAGTCTGGGTAGCTCTGTGGTAGAGCAGTGGCATGGAAAGCCAAAGGTCCTGAGTTCAGTTCCCAGTCTGAGAAAGGCTGTTTTTCACTGGCTTATCATTAGTAAATTTTAAAAAGTAAGTCAGGGTAAACTTTTACATATCGACTAGTTTTGGTGGTAAACAACTGGTAAAATATTGATTCGACAATATAGATTTAGCATCTTTAAATGACAAAATATTTAAGTTGGGAGTATTTAATGAAATGCAGGCAATTGTGTAAAACTAATATTACATAGTATACAGAAATCTAAATCAAAATGCAGTCTTGTAATTATATTCTAACAGATTTGAATATAGCATAATCATTTGTAGAGAGATGGCTATAGTGTTTCTTATTTGAACCTGTTAGGAATAAAGCCAAATCCCAAATACTGCTAAACCTCCCAACTCCTAATTTTAGTTGATATTGATCAGTTTTTAATGAGGAAATCTGAATATAATAACAGATGGATCTGGTCAGAGGAGTCTTGATAGGCTGTGTAACATAGGTTGTAAAGATTAATATTAATGACAATAACCACAACTATTAGCTGCAATAAGCATACAGATTGGTCTGTATTTGTCCACTTGGGTCAGCCTCCTGCATGCCTTTGTACTGGTCATCAACTTACCCCCTATATTAGGGGCTTAAGTATAATTAAACTTACAGGTCAGATACAATTATTAGAATATTTGTGATCCATTTAGGAAAATGAGTCATAAGTCGGAAAATATTGATTTTGAAATATCACCATATTTGAAAAGGGGAGGTCAAACTGATTCCAATGAATGTAAACACCAGGATGTTTAATAAGTATTTCTATATTTTTATAAAAAGATCTTGTAAAAAAGAACACTTTGAAAAATATCAATTTTGCGACTTATGACTCATTTTCTTGAAACTTCACACATTTTAATATACATAATTCGTTTTCTAATATATAAACTGACTGAATTATGGTTCTAGATCTATTAATTGTCATAGTTATTGTATAAAATGAGAAATTAAATTACAAAAGTCAGTAAGATTGCTGATTGATTGACCATTGATTTGATACATTTCACTATGAAATAAATAAAACAGTTTAAGCAACCCAGTGTGATAACGAGCACTTCTCACAGAAAAATAAATTATACAAATCAACATCTCTAAGATTTATCAATATGAAAAGTCCGCTGATGTTTACTGAATTATTGTACATAAATGAACATAAAATAAAGTAATGCGAATAATGATAAGCTTTGACAGGATGTGATTAGAAACGACACACTGTCCACTGGGTTGCAAGAAACAAGCAATAGGGAATTTACATATTACAGTGCATGCTGGGATAGATCTGGTTCCGCTTTGACACAAATATTTAGTTTTAATCAATATCATAGCCTGTATAAATGATTTATGAAAACTAAATGTATAACATAGATATTGACCTGCACCAATAAATATCCAATTCTAGATATGACACGTTTTCAATAGATTTTACACTGTACCATAATTCCATGCAGGAATATCTAACTAGTTTAATATTATTTGATGGCAAGCAACAAGGTGGCAACAATTAGGTGACAAGCACTCTATACCTGCTCCTTGCAACCCTGTGGACAAGCCCTATATGACCATGTCTGGGTTATAGTGATGTAGAATACATTCACCATTATTACAAAGACAATTAGTATAATTAGTATATATACTGAGGTGTGTGAGCTTGGTCTCTCTCTCTATTCCTCTATGTAGGTCCCTTCACTGCCGCACGTGTGTTCTTCATAGACACATTGCATCACTTTAGTTTGTATAGACATATTATGGAGAAACGTATCGAGTAAAAGACCGAGTGTGTTACATGGGGGTGAGCACATAGAGATCTCTCTCAAAAAGTGGCCATTAAACCTGCAACTGCATGTAATGTAGGGGGGGGGGGGGGGAGGGGGTTAGATAAGCTTTACTCCATCGATGAATCGATGAAAGGAACTCTTAATAATTATAGGATTATATAAAATCAATAGAATGAGTTTTGGGTTTCAATTTCCACATTTTATATTCAAAGTTTGACGGCCACCTTTCGAGGAGACTCGTCCAATTTAAAGGGTGATAGCTGATAGTTGTTTACTATGAAGTGCTGACCAGAACATGGCATGAAAGCTACTCTACTGCATATATTATGTAACTACTGCCGTGGTTCCATACACACATATATACATGATGTACCCTATACGTGATCCGTTTTAGAAAAATTTGTCATAAGTCGGAAAACATTGATTTTAAGATATCACTGTATCTGAAAAGAGGTCAAACTGATTCCAATGAATGTATAAGTATTTCTATATTCTAAGTTTGATATTTTTAGTTTTTGAAAAAAAAAAGTTTGCAATATTTCTGGATGGGTAATTACCAGTAAAGTAACTAAATATACTCAATACGAATGTCTACAGAACACAAGGACATATTTAATACAATGTCCCGAAATGTGTTACTTGAATTCATATGACTATGAGTGCTAAACCCTCTAAAAATCAGAAGATTTCAATAAACAGATCTAGTAAAAAAACACTTTGAAAAATCTCAATTTTGCGACTTATGACTTGATTTTCCTGGAACACATCACAAATATGTTTATATTGAAGAAAACACACTTCACAGTTGATGTTAGGCATCACATCCCCTATATATATACACATAGGGGATTATTGTTAATAATATTATAATTACATTATAGCTAGCAGGTGTTTGTGATTACATGAAGGTATATATAAATACAGTTGCTAAGACATGATGTAGATAATAACACAAACTCCTTGATCCCGAATAGGTTTATATTTACACACAACTTGCTCAGGCCCTTTACTCTCTACAGTAGGAGAGAGTTTGGTGGGAGTTACATTGGTTTTCATAGAATGGAAGTTATTACCATTAAATCCTGTTTTCCCTCTGAGGTACAATTGTACATAGACTGATATTCACGCACACTGTATGGTCCATTATTAAGGATATAAGTGTAAATGTTGATTAACATTATGTTTCATGCGCGTGTATATCCTCCTTACTTTCACATCCCTCTCGATTGTTTATAAAATGTGTAAAACCTTGGTATCAAACACTGAGTTGGAATTTAGTAAGTGGCACAGAAATAGAGGGTTTGTATTATATTGCACGACACCCTTTTGATGGTCAACAATTTTAACCTTTCCATAATACAATTTGGTGTTATTTACTACTTCATAGTATGGATGACCAATTGGATGAAACAGACCGTCAAAAATCAACAAATTTTAAAAAATTCAGTCATCAAATTCAAATAAAGTTTCTATGCATGTGGATATCCGCTTGCCTAGTCCCAACCGTTCTCACAGTAATTATGGTCTGTCCATTTCAAAAACTTGAAATCACTTTTCAACAACTCCTTTTCACAGACACAACATGTTGATGTAATGTCACCATACTTGGTTTACAGACGTACAGACCCGTAGGGAACTCATCCCAATTTCCTAAAGTAAAATTAATTATTTTCCCTCCAGGAATTCAAAAACCATTTTCACAATATTCTTCAAATTTGGCCTTTCTAATACTTGGGCCGAACCGCTCTCCATTTGGTAAGCACAGTTTCTATAAACTACCTGGAACTATCATCTGATCTACCACATCCCAATGACAGCCTTATTTTATCAATTAAATACAAAATTACTTAAATAGTGTCTTAATCCCTAGAGGGAATAACCTACGGATCTGTTAGGATAATGATATGTACATTACTTCTGATATTGTACTGTATTGTTTTAATGGAGAAATATAATATCATGTGTTTTAGGGATGCTTTTTACACACCGATCTTTACATAGTTTCTGGTCTGGTGCTGTTTGTTTACTCCTATTTCTGAAGCCTAATATCCTGGGATGTTTATACATACATGTATCTGATTATACTGAGCAATATTGGTTTCTGAATGATACCACTGAAGTAAGGCAAAAAAAAAAATAGGAGTGTTTCCGATTTATCTGGCTGAAAACTTGGTAAGGGGGTGGTAACTTTTTGTCTTTTTTGTCAAAAAATCCAAAAAAAGTAAGATACAATACAAAAAAAATCAGGTATGGTAAAAGAAATTTAGGTAGGATCAGGTTTTTCTAGGTAGGAGGGGGGGGGGGGGGGTAAATCGGAAAGACACCTATTTATTTTTGTTGGCCTAAGGATGAACTCTGTTTCTTGTCACACATTATAGAATGGAAGGGTTTAGACCTTAGCACCTATTTCTACCTATACCCCTTGCCACTACCAACTTTATTACATCCTTCTCAAACTTATCCTACTAACATTTCTACTAATACACAAACATCTAACTTATAACAGTGCATCATCTTTGGTGTGCTCTGGATTTTACTTTTTATTCCATCAAACATCTTCTCAATAAACTGAAGACTAGGAGCAGTGTATAAGTCTGTTCCAGTCCTTCCTCAAATCCTTGAATTCTGCCATATTGTGGTCAAATATGTAACAAAG
The DNA here is from genome assembly GCA_942159475.1 of Sthenelais limicola. Classification (NCBI taxonomy): domain Eukaryota; kingdom Metazoa; phylum Annelida; class Polychaeta; order Phyllodocida; family Sigalionidae; genus Sthenelais; species Sthenelais limicola. The sequence goes on along the minus strand of OW804094.1, from coordinate 4,056,703 downwards.
TGTTCAAGAACATGGTACATTTGTGCAGTCCAAATTGTTTTCATGAAGTACAAATAAATTAGGTCAGCACTTGCAAGTGGGGATGTGCTTGTGGCTCCCCCTGCATGAAGTCAACCCAACTACTTAAATTGTATGTCACTTCCTGACACTAGATGTCAGGTGACTGCAACTTGTTGTATCAAATAACTATGGCAACCGTTATGGAAGATTATATTGATTATACCAAAGAGTCACTAACACTAACATTCTCTTCAAAAACATACTAACAGCTGCGCTGCAAATATAATATTTTACCAGTACAACTTGAGGCTACTGTGCGTTGTCCTTACTAAAGCTTAATGGAGATGTGTAACTAATCTAGGGGTAAGCCACCATTGTATAATAGACTACCAGTGTATGAAGAGACCTATAGTTCCGGAACCATTGTATGAACAGACCTATAGAATATTCCACAACTATTGATAGAAAATACTTGAATTAGAAGATGTGAAGCTAAAATAAAAAATAATTAATGTCATGTCTCACAGGCTAAATGAGTCACAAGTCACAAAAAATGGATTTTGAAATACCATCATATTTGAAAGGATAAACATCTAATACGTACTTCTGAAAATGCATGAAAAAGAGTCAATCACTAGTAAATTAGTTAAATATGTTGCTCAGGATGACCTCAGAAATGCATGGATACATTTGGCAGTCTTGGAATTTGGTACATATATTGCTATCACTAAGAACATTAAACTCACCCAATGAAAACATTATACTATGAAGAGTTTGTGAGAAAGACATTTTGAAAAACACCATTTCTGTGACTTTTGACTCATGTTTCTGTAAGACATCACAGATGTGAAGCTAAATGCTGGTGTGATAGGAAATGATACATTTTAGTTTGACGATAATTGCTTCATTAAATGTGATGAGTCCTCAGATACATACAGTAAAGCAATTAGCAAATATTGGAATAGTCTGAAATAAACGCTCCTTAGCGATACATTCTATAAAATAACAACTGTCTTGTTTTTGCTTGAATTGGAGTTAATTATTCTTCAGGGACTCTGCGCTTTTGGACTGAAAACATTCAAGGCTTTTCAATTCTCAAAACATTATCTCGAATATATTCTAATATATGGTAATATCTACAGTAATTTAGTAAACCAACGTAAAAAGAAATGTCTGAAATATAAGGGTGTCATAAAATAACACCATTTATTATATTCTTGTAATGTTCTCTCAGTCTGATAATAATGTTCTCTTTATACTTTGCTCAGTACATTTCGTTTTCAATGATTTGAAAGCACCACCTGTGTGGAATTGTTTGTCAAAATAAAATATGTTTTTAAAAAAAGTGGGATACACAATAAGAGCAATCCTCTGGGGGTATCAAAGAGATCGAGCAAGGGCTTGAATCTTAATATTAACAGATTTATTTTTGTGTAGGAACATTTTGCATTTTTAAACCTGTAGTCGTCATCAAGTGATCAATTGAGATTTTTGAAACATAGAAATAGCTCAATAGCTGATAAGATGAGTAGTACACATTGCATTAATATCATTTGAAAAAAAGACTTTTTAAGGTCTAAAGTTCACATTTAATTTTACCGTGAAATAGAATTTGAAATTATTTCAATCTAAGTAGTAATTTGGTAAAATATATATATTTTCAAGAAAAGAAAGTTGAGTTTTGTTGTTAAAATTAATGCTTTTCTTATGGGAAATGAGCTAGTTTTATTCTTGAAGGTATTCCTCCTAACAGCTTATTTTAATAGGAACTTAGGAATGTTTTACCTATTTCCATTATAAATGAAACAGCAAACTGCCAGCAGAAATCAAATTTTGAAAAGAGAAAACAAATTAAACAAATGGGCTTCCCTACAAACTATTGACTCTGCACCAGCATCACTGATGGGCGGCAGTGGTGCCACCTACTGGTACAAGACTTCAACACCATCCACCAGTGGTGCCACCTACTGATACAAGACTTCAACATCATCCACCTTCATTTGTCCATGCAGGCAAGTGGTGCCTATCCTACCAACTAGCCACTAAAGATATTTATAATTATATATTTGGGATGTGTTTTAGGAAAATGAGTCATAAGTATGGGAAGCCATTGGTATATTTATTCCTGTATTGTGGATATGAGAAATTAATTTTAGATATCCACAATCCTATTTTAGATATCCAAAATTGAAACATAGATATCCGTAATTGCCAGTGACATATCCAAAATTAAAAAATGACATAATCCATAAAAAAAGATCTTTAATACAATATCAATGTCCAAAATTCAATTTCAGATATATCCAAAATTCGAATATCAGATTCGAATTTTGGATATATCTGAAATTGAATTTTGGACATGTGATTTAAAACTTTCTATATCTAAAATTGTCTGTGGAGGAATTAATTCTATACTTAAAATATCCAAAATTTAATTCAAGTTCAGGTATGTTTTTATTTTTTTTATATCAATTATTGATTTATGGATAAACAAGAATTGAAAATTTGATTCTTGATATCCATGAATCAATTCTTGATATCCATGAATTAAATCTGGATATCCAAAAATCGAATTTCAGATATCAACAATTCAATTCTTGATATCTATAAATCAATTCTTGATATCCATAAATCAATTCTTGATGTACAAAATTCGAATTCCAAATCAATCACATCAAATTTAATTCGATTTCACATCGATTTTCCTCCTTTCCCTTCCCAAATTAGAAATTCAAATCAGAACAACTGAAAAAAGTATATGGCCAATTCCACCAATTTGACAACATTTGGTCTCCTACCGTGGAAAGTGATTAAATGGGCTTAATACCAACTAATTACCATTAATTTTATTTTCTTTGTGCTTGGATGGTTCGACCAACCTGTGGAACAACATTTTTGGCCTTTTCACTCATATTTTTTTTTTTTTATTAAAAATCCCATTAATTTTTTTGGGGGCAAAAATCTATTTTTTTTACTGTCAATATACCGTGGAATTGCTGAATTTTTAAATAATCATTTAAAAAAAAAATTGTCATGATAGTAGGTTACGTATAGGTTATTTGTGTAAAAAAAATGGCGAAAGCCATTAAAAATAGAAAAAAAATAAAGTGGGTACCCCCTCCCTGTATCCTACCGTCGGCATAGTTGTTTATGGCGGAGAAATTTTTAAAAAAAATGAAAATTGTCCAATGATGTTGAAAAATGATAAAATGCATTGGGTTATATATGTATAAAACATCAGATGTATTGATTTGAGTTTTTCATGACTCATAGGCAAAAAATAGCATGTTTTCAAAAGTCACTGGAACAGGAGACTTTGTATCCTACCGTCGGCCTCATTTGAGGGTTTTTAGGGCCTAAAGGGCATTACTTTAATAATAAACTTTAAATTTGACAATTTATTATTGACTTTGCTTAATTGCAGTCTATGTATATCAAAATTCATAATTTCCGAGTAGTTTTTACATGATCCTTAGAGCAAAATGCTTTTTAGTTGTGCTGTATCCTACCGTCTCCCTGGCTGTATCCTACCGTATTCTGCCGTTTTTTGCCCTCAGATTTGCAATTACAAAATGTAATTTGGCTGTAACTTTTCTTCTAGTTAGAATATTTTCACAAACTAAAAAGCATTATCACCCTTATGTCGAGCCCTATCAGGTACAAAATAGTTCAATACAGTATGTGCATATTTTGTTTTTTTTATTTCTAATTTAAATCCCCATTTATTTCCTTACTTTGTTAGGCAAAGCACAGAAGTGAAGCAGAAAATATATACCTGTTCCCCAGCTCGATTTGTGATGTATTTATACACATTTACTGTCATAATCATTTTATATCATTTTCTGAGTCTTTATCTATACATAATTATATGATATGATGGCAAATAAAATACAAATATTAATTTTACTTGCATTTCATATTCTTATTCACATAGGCTGACGGTAGGAGACATGCTATTTTTGGCATTTTTTCCATATTTGGGAGCTATTTTTCAACCCCCTGTAAAAAAAACCTAATAATCAGAATTGTTCCATTCTTGGTAGTTCAATGCGCATATATATAAGGTTGATAAATAATACGAACTCAACTGGTTAATGTAAAATTAATTTTTGGGTACCCAGGGGGGGTCTAGGGGGCCTAATGTTGTCAAATTGGTGGAAATGGCCATATCCAGAATTCACATTCCGATATCCATAATGCATATAATTAAGTAAACTGGGTCATGTGCAGGGGCACTTGATAGGTTATCTTTCATTCCATCCCAAACACAAATCAGTGTCAGATTAGGTTGAATGGATAATCAAACAAGTTTTTATGAATAATCAAACAAGTTTTTATTATCCATGTTGTTATTACGATTTATTATAATACTCCCAGTTTGCATGATAGCAAGATCTGGCGTTGCATCTGGTTTGTCTGTCAAATTTTACCAGTTAGCAAAGCAGACGTTATAACGTCACTGAGGGAAGTTCTGACAGGGCGGGAAACTTTGAAAAGGCAAAAATGTGCTAGGTGTGCTTCGGGTAGATATATCCCCACACACTGTTTTAATTTGACTTTACAATTCATCAAAAGCCATCAAATCATATATGAATGCAAGATAACACATCAGGAAAGTTTTCGGATTTCTAACGGGTATATCAGAAGATATCATTGATTCTATACTGAAATTCCCAAGATCGTCGCTATGTTCAGGGATGGACGTCAAGGATCCAGCGACGGGCCTGAACCCTGTAACCGTTAGTGCAAATTCAATGGAATGTGTAAGTCATTATTTTCCAATACTGGACAAAACGATTCTCTCATTATTATGGATGATTTATGCACTGAACTTTGGCCAGAAAACCCAAGTTACATATGCTCAACTTTGCAACAAAATTTGAATTTGCACAAATCATTGCTTGATTCTGACCATGATCGAGACGGGAGGGAGGCCTGGGAGGCTATAAATGGTTCTGAGCCCCAAACACCAACAGCCTCCAACGGTCCCTGGCACCGATTTGGTTTGGTTTGGTTTGGTTTGGTTAGTTTCACCTCCGCTAATAGTAATTAAAAGTTAGCAGATATACTGTGGTTATATTATTTTATTCTGTGAAATTCCCTATTTCATGAAACAGGGTTTGGCCTGACGAAGTCAGGCTTCATTTAGGTTACCTAAATTTTGTCGTACAATTTGGTTTCCCGTAGGAAATATTTTTGTTCCCAGATTCCCGGAAAATACTCTGCAGTGTCCTGCGATTTTGCAGGAATTTTATTCTGCACCGAACTTTGAAAGAAATGATGTTAGAGATTCAAGTCAAAATCTGCTCAAACCGATCCTAAAAATCGCTTTCACTTAGGAAGCATGGATCTACATGAACTAATTGATAGCATTACAGCCAAAGTACTTCTAAAAGTAAGGAAAAAACAAACAAAGTCACAAATTCATATTCAAACGAGTCGTGTTCCGAAGGTAGAAATCAATGGAAATCAGTATGAGAATGTTTTTGTTGCTGACATAAATATGCTCAAAAGCTTGGACAAAAGGTTAGACTATATCCGAAATATGTTGGGCCACCTCAGGGAGATTTGGATTCTTTGCATGATGAGTTAAAATAACAACCATGCTTGCTGCCAATGCAATATCCAAATATTCATCCCTGAGAAGTCACAGGATTCTGTTGGAGGAATCAACTAAGTTTGATCTAAACGGGTTATCCCATAAAGTCAGGAGGTTGGAAACAGAAGACCAATCTCTGCTTGATAAACTTGAATCCATAAAAAAATCCATGAATCCAAAAACTAAATCACAAGACAGCACTTTAGCCCCTTGCCTGGAGGATAGTTCCATACACATTATTATGGAGGGTGTCCCTGAGGCGTCCCTGAGGCAGATTTACCTTCACTAAGTTTTTTTTGTTTTTTTCCCTTCACTAAGTTTTATGAAATCACAACTTCCCACAAATAGGGGGTCGGCCAATCACATCCAGGCGTGGTGATTCAAGATGGCCGAAGGAAGAAGCTGGATCCTAGTCAATTAACAGGAGAGAATTGTTTCGGGCAGATCCTTGAGAAGGTTTGAGGGTGGTTAAGTATTCTAAGTCATAAATTGCTACCTCACCATAGCCATGATGGATATATTGTACATAGTGGATTTGAGAGGGAGAAATATGTATCGGACATTTCATGAACTGCATCCACATTGTCGCATCAGAGTCTTGGCGAAGGGTGGAGGTAGACCAGGGCCTGAATTCTAGAAATAATTTGAGACCTTTTTGAGACCCAAAAAGGTCTCAAAAACTTTACTCTGTAGGGTCTCTATTTTGAGTCGTTCTCTAATAAATGCAATTCTAAAAGAGATTTGAGACCCTCGATGGGTCTCAATAGGTCTCAAAGTTAAAGTCCCATATATTATTGGACTTGAGAAGGGTCTCTAATTACAAAGGGTCTCAAAATGGCCGTTGTAGCAAGACGCCCTGAGGGACGCCGACGAGGTTTTTACCTGCCGACAGGGGTTTGAACGACCTGCAAAACCCTCTGGAAACTTTCTCAAGAGTTGAGGTTAAGAGGCGGTATCAACTTTACCCGGAACAAGTTGTCGAGATCCTGGAACTTGTTGTCGGGGACCTTGCGAGGGTGAAGGGGACGGGGTCGCCTTGCCCACCATTGCTGGAGGTGCTAGTCACCTTGAGGTTTTTTGCCTCAGGTAGTTTCCAAAGCGTGACAGGGGATGCTACACTGGAACTCTCACAACCAACGACATGCAGAGCCATCGAGAGAGTTTCGCGTGCCCTGGTCGCCCACCGAGGGCAGTTTATATGCCTACCAAACAGGAATGAGCTGCCGACAGTGAAACATCGATTTCAACAATTGGCTGGTGAGTAGAATTTTAATAAATTAATCGATAACTAAGAAACTTGCAGTATTGACATTATTGTTCAATATTCATATTCATTATTGTTGACTAAGGGCAACGTCAACGCGTTTGTTATGCTTCATACATGTTGTAGGGGGCCCTCACATATCCGCTTATATCATCACAAGCTACCCATATTTAAAAAGAGAATGATAGAACCCGTTTGTGGAAGTTATAAATATGTTAGTATTTATTAGATACACTTTCTACATATTTCCACAACCTCAGCTACTTCTCTTGTCCAGAATATGTGGGTGAATCAAAGCTAACAAAAGTGATCCATAAGACAAATTGTTATAGGCGGCATCAGCGTCAGACATGGGTGCTCCATCAACTTTGTATTTGCTGATACAGGAACGATACAACAACCAGACAAACAGAAACTTGAAGGCAGACCCAGTCATTCACTTGCATCATGATAACATACAAGCTGAAATAAAAAATATATTGATTTTAACCAACCTTAGTGGATATTCCGCGCTATCGCAAACGTGTTGACCTCGTGAGACGTTCTGACCTCATTGGTGATAGGTTAATGTGAATCAGTCGTCGTCATGTGACTGCTTCAATTCCCCGCCAAGTAGGCCTCTCGTGCTGGCTGTTTTAACGAGGTAAGACGTGTGTAATAATTTGTTTCTATTTTGAATTATTTTGAAAGCAAGTTGACTGCCAAAAATACGAACTACTATCTCATTGCAGACTATAGTCTAACTAGAAATACTTTTTACTCTTTTTTTATTTAATTTTAATGAGCCTATCATCAATCGGCCTGTCATTCTGGTTTCGTGATTCTAGCCCGTAGAAGCCCGCCACATGCGGTTTGCACCAATCAGTCAGTTACTGTTTGTTGGTTATTGCATGGATGAAGTATCTCTTAAAATATATACTTTTATATTGTTCACCTCTAAATGACAGGTTTGGTTTATTTTCCCGCAGTATTTGTACTATTTTCACGTCAATTTAATGCAGTCATGAGCAATAATGAAGCAAATTGACATTGAGGTGGCAAAGGTCACCGATTTTCACGACTAGGCATTTGGGTTTTTTTTTTAGCAATAACACGTTTAAAATTGTGTCAATCAATGGTAATGAACATGGATGGGTTACAACTTGTTCAAATCAGTCCAGGGCCCCTAACTTTTTGTGGTTTACAATTTAAAATGAACTTATTGGGGGGTGGGGGGGGGGGGCAGACAGGTGGTGACGACGATATGACTGAGTAAATAACGGGAAAGGGTTTTTCCAATTGTCGTTGTTTTTTTAAAATATTTTAGTCAAAATAATTCCTGTAAATGATGCATTTGAGTAAATTTCGATGTGAATTAATTTTCTTTTAGTGTCCGCATATGTAACTGAATCAACCTCTTTAGGAAAACTATAATCTAAATTGTAGATTGTCACGTTTAAATGTGAATACTTTCTAGACCTGAGATACTATTTTTCACAATTATAGGTGGACGAATCAGTGAATTTAGTCAACCAAAATGCCTCTTAAGTGTTATAGGAGCACACGATTAAATTCACCATGCCAAGATACGGATACGTGTACACCCAGTGGCCAACCAATGCAGCACTTTCCCTCCCATAACTTATGGGGTTTCTCTCTCTTGTCCCCCCCATTATATATGGGCTTAAAGTGGACAAATAAGGGTTTGTCCCTGACCCACCATAGCTTATCATGGGAACAGTTGGCAGTCCCTCCTCTCCTCTCACCCTCTTCAGCCCACCATAACTTATGGGTGGGCCACCAGAATCCTCCTCCCCTCTCACCCTCTTCAGCCCACCATAACTTATGGGTGGGCCACCACAATCCTCCTCTTCTTTCACCCTCTTCTGCCCGCCATAATTTATAAGTGGGCCACCACAATCCTCCTCTCCTCTCACCCTTTTCAGCCCACCATAACTTATGAGTGGGCCACCACAATCCTGCTGTCCTCTCACCCTCTTCAGCCCACCATAACTTATGGGTGGGCCACCACAATCCTCCTCTCCTCTCACCCTCTTCAGCCCACCATAACTTATGGGTGGGCCACCACAATCCTCCTCCCCTCTCACCCTTTTCAGCCCACCATAACTTATGGGTGGGCCACCACAATCCTCCTCCCCTCTCACCCTCTTCAGCCCACCATAACTTATGGGTGGGCCACCACAATCCTCCTCTCCTCTCGCCTTTTTCAGCCCACCATAAATTATGAGTGGGCCACGACAATCCTCCTCTCCTCTCACCCTCTTCAGCCCACCATAAATTATGGGTGGGCCACCTAAATCCTCCTCTCCTCTCACCCTTCTCAGCCACCATAACTTATGAGTGGGCCACCACAATGCTCCTCTCCTCTCACCCTCTTCAGCCTACCATAACTTATGGGTGGGCCACCACAATCCTCCTCCCCTCTCACCCTTTTCACCCCACCATAACTTATGGGTGGGCCACCACAATCCTCCTCCCCTCTCACCCTTTTCAGCCCACCATAACTTAAGGGTGGGCCACCACAATCCTCCTCTCACCCTTTTTAGCCCACCATAACTTATGGGTGGGCCACCACTATCCTCCTCCCCTCTCACCCTCTTCAGCCCACCATAACGTATGGGTGGGCCACCACAATCCTCCTCCCCTCTCACCCTTTTCAGCCCACCATAACTTGTGAGAGGGCCACCACAATCCTCCTCTCCTCTCACCCTTTACAGCCCACCATAATTTATGGGCGGGCCACCACAATCCTCCTCTTCTTTCACCCTCTTCTGCCCACCATAATTTATGAGTGGGCCAACACAATCCTTCTCTTCTCATACCTTCTTCTGTCCACCATAACTTATGGGTGGGTCACCACAGTCCTCCGCTCCTCATAACTTCTTCTGTCCTCCATAACTTATGGTTGAGCCACCACAATCCTCCTCTCCTCATTCCTTCTTCTGCCCACCATAACTTATGGGTGGGCCACCACAATCCTCCTGTCCTCTAACTCTCTTTAGTCCACCATAACTTATGAGTGGGCCACCACAATCCTCCTGTTCTCTAACTCTCTTCAACCCACCATAACTTATGGGAGGGCCATCACAATGCTCCTCTCCTATTATCCTCTTCATCCCACCATAACTTATGGATGGGCTGCAACAACACTCCTCTCCTCTAACCCTCTTCAGCCCACTATAACTTATGGTTGGGCCTTTAAATCAGATGACATCATTTCGCCTGCCTTATCTATTCCACTTGATCAGTAATACATTACTGCTCTGCCCATGTACCACCCATTTCTCACCTCCACCATATTCCACTCCATGCTGGCACATGCTCCCTGCACCATATTGCCCCCCTCTGGTTATTATGTAATAACCCTCACCCTTACCCAGTCATGGTTGGGTGCACACTGACATTGTGGCTCTATCCCTCCCTTGCCTTCCAGTCTATCCCTCCCTCCCTCCCTCCCTTGCTTTTTACCCATTACCCCAATCTCTCTTTCCCTCTTTCACTCTCTGAAGCATGGCTAGGCAGCTATCAAAATGAGTGTCCATCTCACAGTTCAGGTTTATTTAGTTTTTTTTTCTTCTCTTTTTCCATTGAATCGCAGTAACTATAACTTGACATCGGATACAAGTATTTGATTCTGAGAAAACGTTTCCTTTGGAAACGCCAGGTAGCAACTGTAAATTGACACTAATTGTAAAGTTTAATAGATAAATAATTAAATAGATCATTAGTTAAGTTAATACTTGTTTTACTTCTTTATTCCTACCACACATAGCCAGGATATATATGAGAAACCTCAACTTCAATATCATTTGTAGTATCATTAGTGGGGGGTGGGGGTGGGGGGGATCTGGTATTTGGCTATTTTTTCTTGATTCTATCTATCAAGTAATGTACTATAATGGAAAATATAGTGATTTTCAAACAATATGAAAAGAAAGAGAATTAAATGAAAATCTGTCATAAACAAATCAAATATCTTTAATGCATGAATAAAAAGGACAATTTTTGTCTGATATATAAATTCCCTCTCGAATAGGCCAAAATGTATTGTCCATTGTATCACAGTAACTATATCTTGACATCAGATACAAGTATTCTGAGATTCTGAGAAAACGTTTCCTTTGGAAACGCCAGGTAGCTACATTAAGTTGACACTAATTGTAAAGTTAAATAGATGAATAGTTATATAGATCATTAATTAACTTAATACTTGTTTTATGCTAACATCAGAGTAACTGACTTTTAATGACTAGCTAACCCTATTTGAATTTTCATTTGACCGACATAATGAAGCATGCAAAAAAACTTGGTAAACCAGATCATAAGGAACATTCAAAATCTGCTTTAAAATTTGACCTTTTGGACGTCATCTCAAATCAATTAATGCATTGATAGAAATTACTTAATTAAGGTATTATTTAACACGATAATTGCAATTCTTTCCATTTAAATCCTGTTTTGTTACAAGGAAGCTCTTGGGTCAGATTTTCAGAAAATGCACAATCTAAAATTCTACACCTCTCTCAAATTCTGCCAAATTAGAGTGAGAAATGATAAATAATGACAATATCCGAAGGTATTCTGTATTGTATTCATTCAATGAATCCGTCTGCTTATGTTGAACAGTATTTTGAACCTGATTTATGTCCTAAATTTGGGTTATTTGAGGGTATTGGTGAAAGTGAATTGTACGTTTTCTGTCAGTTTCACCCTCTTATGAAGACCCTTCAAACAAGTAATCATTAATAAATATAACTTTTTTCCATCACTTTCCCCCCCGAATATTTTGGTACAGTCTTGGTTCAGTTTCAAAAGAGTAATTTTAAACATTGAAGTAATAATATTATGTTCTTCTCTGAAGAATTCATCTTTTGTACTGCAAAGATTGACAAGATTTGCTATTCAAATCCATGTTGACACAACGCAACAGTTTCAGCCTTATACTCTGGCTGTAGTTTTGTTCAATTTGGACTTATTTGGACAATATTAGTATTGTGATTTCTGCGCATATTATATATGATGTGTATCACGAAAATGAGTCACAAGTTACAGAAAAGGGATTTTGAAATGTCATCATATTTGAACAGGTGAGGTCAAGGGGATTCTAATGATAGTAAAATAAAACAGAGTACTTAACATATAATAACTACTTATATATTTTATGTTTGATATTTCAATTTTGAAAACAAAGGTAATCTACTAGTAATGTAGCTAAATCTGACCTCTTGGTTGGGAACGCTTATATATATTCTCTCATTATATCTTCATTATAAATTAGATGTCAGACAGGACGCCTGCTGCCACCTAGCAGTATGTACCTCCTCCCAGAAAAACAAAATTCGACAAAAAAAACCCTATTTTTGAAGCACCATATCTCAGCGACTATTACCGGCAGAGACACATGTTATATACGAAACGTTTTGTCCCCTAAAACTGATTTAATATTATCTAAGCTCTAAATATTATATTCTAGGGGTTATTTACAAAAACGTCGAAGCATATTCACCATGCGGCCATTTTTGGAATTTTCCCAGAGGCTGACGGCTTAGAACTTTTGGCTTAGTAAAAAAGGGTTTCAAGGAAAAGGATCCTGCACAAATAAATACTTTTGCAATATCTTTGAGGACATAACATAGATTGACTGGACTAGACTGGAGAGGGAGAGTGTATGTACCCAACACTCAGAACACTGAGTATAGGGCCGGGGTGCAGGCAGGGGTGAGTCATGGTGAAAATGGGTCACAAATGCTTTACTGTGTAGGTAACGGTGGGGGCATAGCTAACTGCCCAAGTCACGGGTGGGGCACTGATCCCCGTAACATGCGTTACCTCATCACATATGGCGAATGCAATTAAAAGTGGTCATTGTTTACATCTGAGTTTAGGTATTTATAAAGTTCGGACATGCCTGTGAATCACCAGTAAAGATGGCAAACGATATTTGATAACGAAAATTGTTTTATTATAGTGATCACAACAGCAGTTTCTCTATAATATATTTGAACAATTCTGATGGTGATGAGGTAACGCACACCAGTATTGATTGTGGTGATGCCTGTGAAGCAATTGGTTGATGCCTGTGAAGCGGTTTTCTTAGAATATAATATATATTCCTAACTTCTATGCAATTTGTTTGTGAACAATCTGAATTAATGTCTACAAATGCCACCATAAATAATTAATCCCTTAAATAAGCCAATTAATTCTTTTTTTCATTATTCGAAAAATACCCTCAACCCCATACCTTCTATTGGCCATTCAAATATATTTCTTTAGTACATCGAATTCCTCACCCTCTGAACATAATCATGAATATTATTTAAAGTCAGAAAGTTTAAACATCATTTATGTAAAAACGAAGAGAATCAGTAAAAAATGTATTGTTCTTGATGACTGGCTGAACTTCATTACTGTATAGCGATCTTGCATGTATGTATCAATCTTATTTCCAATTTACAAGTTACGAAATTTATCAATTTACATTGATTCGAAAAAAGGGAGAAGTATTAATCAGTCTCCCCCCCCCCCCCCCAATATGTTATCTGTTCCGCCGCCCCTATACATGGCTAGGCACAACATGACAGTTCTTCTTCTCAGAAGATATAATTATGGCGAAAAATTAAATTAAGTAGGCCTACATATGGGCCAAGTCAAAACAATGTACAAATGGCCATATTTCACATGAAATTTTGACATTTTTTCAAACGCACTTTAGAATATTATCCTTAGGTATTCTAAATAGCCCACAGGTTCCTGCATTTTGGGAAAAACTTGCCTGTTGATAGCTTAAACAGCTAATCTAGGAGAACGATTTGAATTTTGAACCCTTCAAACCCTCTTTTTGAAGTTCACCATTGGAAAATTCTAGTGGAAAAATAATGATTAAATAAAATATAAAGACCTTTGACCTTGACCATTATGAGGCATTTTGCTAATAACTCTTAAAATAATGCACTGACATCTTAGATCAAGAAAAGGAATTTTTAGGGCATATCATTCTATATTGATTGATATCAGCGACTTGATTCTAAATGTAGAAGATAATATTTTATCTTTTTTAATTTATTTATTTATTTTCAAACGTGGATAATTAGAATTCCTCAAAAGTTAGAAAGTGGTAGATTTGGAATCAAAAGATTCCAGCGATTTGGCTTAATCAAAAATCATTGTTGTGACTGAAGATTCAGCATTCATCAAATAAATTGTCTATTTAAATGACCATTAAAATGAAGCCAGGCCGTTGGCTCCATAAGCTTTGCACTGTCAGGAACAGTTCCCAATAACTCAGAATCTGGCATGGAGAACTTTTGGGATATTATAATACAGGGTATTAGCAATAGAATAGATTTATGCATGTTTCATGTCTGAAATGTTATTAACCATTAGCTTGCTTTTGGTTGGTGTATTTACTAATTTATTTATTAATTTTAATGTTGGTATATATTTAGGAGAGGAGGAATTAAGGTAGCCCCCCCCCCTAACTTATGGTGGGCACAAGAAGGTGCAATAAGAGGAGGAGTGTGATGACCCCCAATAAGTTATGGTGGGCAGAAGAAGGTGCTAGGAGAGAAGGATTGTGGTGGCCCACCCATAAGATATTATGGGTAGAGGAGGGTGAGGATTGTGATAGCCCACTCATAAGATATGGTGGGCAAAGTAGAGAGAGGTGGTAATGATTGTTGTGGCCCACTCATTAGATATGGTGGGCAAAGGAGGGAGAGAGGTGGTGAGGATTGTGGTGGCCCCTCCATAAGGTATGGTGGGCAATGGTGGGTGAGAGGTGGTGAGGATTGTGGTGGCCCACCCATAAGGTATGGTGGGCAATGGTGGGTGAGAGGTGGTGAGGATTGTGGTGGCCCACCCATAAGGTATGGTGTGCAATGGAGGGGGAGAGGTGGTGAGGATTGTGGTGGCGCCTCCATAAGGTATGGTGGGCAATGGAGGGTGAGAGGAGAGGAGGATTGTGGTGTCCCACCCATAAGTTATGGTGGGCAATGGTGGGTGAGAGGTGGTGGGGATTGTGGTGGCCCACCCATAAGGTATGGTGGGCAATGGTGGGTGAGAGGTGGTGAGGATTGTGGTGGCCCACCCATAAGGTATGGTGGGCAATGGAGGGGGAGAGGTGGTGAGGATTGTGGTGGCGCCTCCATAAGGTATGGTGGGCAATGGAGGGTGAGAGGAGAGGAGGATTGTGGTGTCCCACCCATAAGTTATGGTGGGCAATGGTGGGTGAGAGGTGGTGAGGATTGTGGTGGCCCACCCATAAGGTATGGTGGGCAATGGTGGGTGAGAGGTGGTGAGGATTGTGGTGGCTCACCCATAAGGTAGGGTGGGCTGAAGAGGGTGAGAGGAGAGGAGGGTTGTGGTGGCCCACCCATAAGTTATGGTGGGCTGAAGAGGGTGAGAGGAGAGGAGGGTTGTGGTGTCCCACCCATAAGGTATGGTGGGCAATGGTGGGTGAGAGGTGGTGAGGATTGTGGTGTCCCACCCATAAGGTATGGTGGGCTGAAGAGGGTGAGAGGGGAGGAGGGCTGTGGTGTCCCACCCATAAGGTATGGTGGGCTGAAGAGGGTGAGAGGGGAGGAGGGTTGTGGTGTCCCACCCATAAGCTATGGTGGGCTGAAGAGGGTGAGAGGGGAGGAGGGTTGTGGTGTCCCACCCATAAGGTATGGTGGGCAATGGAGGGGGAGAGGGGAGTAGGGTTGTGGTGGCCCAACCATAAATTATGGTGGGCTGAAGAGGGTGAGAGGAGAGGGGATTGTGGTGGCCCACCCATAAGTTATGGTGGGCTGAAGAGGGTGAGAGGGGAGGAGGATTGTGGTGGCCCACCCATAAGTTATGGTGGGCTGAAGAGGGTGGGAGGAGAGGTGGATTCAGGTGGCCCACCCACAAGTTATGGTGGGCTGAAAAGGGTGAGAGGGGGTGAGGATTGTGGTGGCCCACCCATAAGTTATGGTGGGCTGAAGAGGGTGAGAGGGGAGGAGGATTGTGGTGGCCCACCCATAAGTTATGGTAGGCTGAAGAGGGTGGGAGGAGAGGAGGATTGTGGTGGCCCACCCATAAGTTATGGTGGGCTGAAGAGGGTGAGAGGGGAGGAGGATTCTGGTGGCCCACCCATAAGTTATGGTGGGCTGAAGAGGGGGAGAGGAGAGGAGGGACTGCCAACTGTTCCCACGATAAGCTATGGTGGGTCAGGGACAAACCCTTTTTTGTCCACTTTAAGCCCATATATAATGGGGGGGACAAGAGAGAGAAACCCCATAAGTTATGGGAGGGATAGTGTGTCATTGGGTGCAGTGGCTACTTAAAAGTACGTAAAATGTAACATTTTATAATCATGTCTCAGATTATACATTGACCTACTGTAATCCTTGAGTTGCTATGTAAGCAACTGAGACACACATATATATGCACGCATATACATATCGAAGTATCCTGCCTCCCTCCTCTCAAATGTATGTTAAATAGGCAATGTATCGCATTCCGGGTCTCAATGGACAAAAACCTGTATGGCCAAAAGCTACCGGCTCGCTATGTTCAAAAACCTGTATGACCAAAAGCTGACGAGTTGCCGTGTATTTACTATTAAATTATTATTTCTTAAATGTTAAAAATTAATTTGGGATTGTCAAGGTGGGCCTAATGATTGATGCAAATGTGTAGTTACTAGACTTACTTTAAAGTAGTAAGGCCAATCAATATCTCTTAAGATTTTAATGCATACAACATGACATGGTAATAAGCATGCTACTTTTTCTTCTATTTCAAGTTATTTAATTATGTAATGACACTATGCTACCTGTTAGAAAAACGAAAAACGATAGGCCTATCTCTAAAATATTGTTTGGGTGACTAGGAAAATAAAGTTTAATGTACGTTATGAGTTTAACTTTTAATGTTTTAATTTAAAGTGTTACTCTGATGGCCGTTAAAATCAGCAGAACGCACTGAAACAGCTTCATTTCCTAAAGATTTTCCTGTGGGTGCGTGCATTCAGATATACATTTGGGTGTATATTTCATAAAAGAACGTGAAAGAACCCTTAGAATACATGGAGGGCAGGACGTTTCTTGTATTCATTATTTATTAATGAATGTTTTAATTTTGATATATTCTTTTCAATTAACTATTGGCTTTATCAACATGATTAGTGTTAGCTGATTTTTGATCCGGGCAGGTAGATTTTTTTTTTTTTTTAGAAACGTTTATTAATCGATACACAAAATAATATGACAATACACAATCTATTCTTGCAGAGTACAATGACATGTGTATAATTGGTAGGAAAGGAGCCTCAGTTTTAACCATTTGAATGGTTAAATCTGGTTGAGTGGCTATTACCTTTGGGTTCTATAAACTGTGACTTGTTTATGCATGTAACAACACAAATAGAAAGAGACTCGCTAAAAGAAGAAACTAGGAGAGAACTACAATGATAGGATGAGGGGTGAGAGATAGGAGGATATTTACGGTTTTAAGAGAATATAGGTAACATACATTCAGCCTTGGTTAAGGCTGTGAAGACCTTATAATCGTTTATGTTTCTTGTGTCAACATCGAGATTGTTCCATAATAACGCAGTTTTTCTTTGGACACTTTGGTCATAAGACACAATGTTTGGCCTATTGGAGAACAGCACTGGTGCCTGCCACTGTCTGGTCTGTCTTACATTTTGGTCAACAAAGGCTGGTTTTTGGCTTCGTTTAAATTTAGATTAATAAATCTATAGCAAGAACTATAACATTGATTGTCTTTTTTCGAAAGTTATGAATGTAATTCGTCAGGCTTAAGGGGTTCAAAATGACTGAGCATGTGAAATTCCGAGGTGGACAGGTCGAATTCAAATTAACCTTGTCGCACCCTGTAACCCTAGAATGGCCCTTTCGTTGATTGAATCCCTGTAGGCGGGCAAAGGTCTAAAAACTTTCTCTCTCCCTCAGAAATTTATTTCACAACAATACATATTTTACATGCTTGTAATTCTTGTATGTAACTGGAATGGTCTTGCTCTAGCCATGTGTAAGTTTATAAAACCAACATCATTGACAATGTTATTGGAAAAACGAGAGAAATCGCACTAAAATTTCCTGGAATCGACCATATGTGTAAAATATGAATGTGATAATCATGAAACATATACAAAGTACTGATGTTCGTTTTTTTTTTCAGGTGTAGTTATTGACCGTAGTCGCGTGGAAAGATGCTAAAAGCACCATAACCAACATAATGAATCGGATAATTGATTGCATGGCTGCAAAGTTATTCAACCATCGTGGGATGGGCAGGAAGGTGTCCTTCAAGGCATATCAACTTCGGGGATAGTTTTCGGTAAGTTGGCACTGTATTTCCGATGGTGTTAGATGTTTAAATGTGATCAGATTTAGCAAAATTAGTCAAAAGTGGGAAAATATTGATTTTGAGATATCACCATCTTCGAAAAGAGGCGATCAAGCTGATTCCAATGGCAGATAACACTAGGTCACCTAATAAGTATTTCTATATTTTACATTTGATATTTTTATTCATGGAAAAAACGTTTTTAATATTTCTGGAAGGCTAAATTACCAGTATAGTAACTAAATTTATTTGATACCTAATATAGTAGGTATTCTATTTGCCTTGAAAACGCAATGATATATTTGATATATATTCAATTCACGAAATTTATGCCATTTTTGATATGACTATTGAGTGCTAAACCAGTTAAAATTTTGAACTTTTTTTACATGGTAGACAAAGGCCACATGGTGGTTTCTCATGAATGAACTTATATTCTTTGGTTTGGTTTGGTTTGGTTAGTTTCACCTCCGCTAATAGTAATTAAAAGTTAGCAGATATACTGTGGTTTTATTATTTTATTCTGTGAAATTCCCTATTTCATGAAACAGGGTTTGGCCTGACGAAGTCAGGCTTCATTTAGGTTACCTAAATTTTGTCGTACAATTTGGTTTCCCGTAGGAAATCAAGAATATTTTTGTTCCCAGATTCCCGGAAAATACTCTGCAGTGTCCTGCGATTTTGCAGGAATTTTATTCTGTGTCTCTTGGTTGCCTGACAATGTATTAAGAGATGCTCTACACTCAGTTGAGTGTTGCATGTCTGACATACAGGAGCCACTTCACCTTTTAGAAGGTGCCTGTGAGTCAGTTTGGTGTGACCGGTACGAAGACGGGTCAGTATCACCTGTTCGGGTCTTGTCAGGTTATCATCTTTGAATTTTGGTGTGATTGATGGTGTGATTGCTCGCAGCTTGTTACTGTTAACACCATTCCATGTGCGCTGCCAGCTACGTTTGACATGTGCCTGCGCCACAGGTACAATGTCTGTGTATGGCATTTGGTCAGCCCCAACAGGGCGCCTCAATGCATTTTTGGCTGCAATGTCTGCTGCCTCATTTCCTTCTATTCCAATGTGGCTTGGCACCCAGCACAACACCACTTCTTTGTCCAGTCTTTTGTTTTCAGTGTATGTCTCTTGAATTGCTTGTATGATTGGGTTCTTAGGATAAAGGTTGGTCACAGCTTCTAGACATGGGTGCGAGTCTGAGAATATGATGAATTTCTTCATCCGTGAGACCTGTACCCATTCAAGTGCCTTAAGCAGTGCTTTTCCTTCAGCAGTGTAGATGCTGCTTTCCTTGTGGAGAGCCTTCTTCAAGTTCCCAAATGGTGTATGCACGGCAAATCCAACACGACTACCATCTTTGGATCCATCGGTGAAAATGGCTGTATGGCTTTCAAACTGTGTCCTGATTTCACTGTATTGTTTTTCAAATACATGCACAGGAGTCTCAGTTTTCTTGTTTGTGTCAAGGTCCAGGATAACCAGGGGTAATTTTTGTTCCCATGGTGGAGTCTCTGGTGGTTTTTCAGTCAATACTCTTTTCATTGGTACACCAGCTTCTCGGAATAAAGACCTTGCTGTCACTGCCATTGGCTTGATGGCATTTGGCTTCTCCCGATACACAGTATTCTTGTTGTCAAATATGAGTTTGTGGGCTGGATTTTTGTGGTTAGCTCTGACACGTATAGTGTATTGCAGTGTGAGCTTTTCCCGGCGAAACTCCAGAGGTGGTATACCAGCTTCAATATGAAGGCTTGGTGAAGGAGTTGTACGTAAGGCTCCAAGACAAAGTCTCAGTCCCTGGTTCTGAATGGGCTTAAGTCTGTCCAGGTAAGACCTTGGAGCAGAGGCATACACCATAGATCCATAGTCTAACCTTGATTGGATATACATTTTGTACAATGTCAGCAAGGTCTCTTTGTTACAACCCCAGTTGGGGTGACTGAGGACCTTCAGCAGGTTCATTGCCTTCTGGCATTTCCTCCGGAGGTATTCAATGTGTGGTTTGAAGGAAAGAATCCTGTCAAATACCACGCCAAGGAATTTTACCTCCTCCTGGACTACCAGATTTTTTCCTTGGAGATGTAGTGTTGGCTCCTCTTTGCACCCTCGCCTTCGGCAGAAATGCACAACACAAGTTTTCTCTGCTGAGAATTTGAAGCCATTGTTGGTGCTCCACTCAGCTAGTCTTGTCAGAGTCTGCTGTAGTATGCGTTCAATTGTTCGCATGTGAGTGCCCTTGTAGCAGATGACAAAATCATCCACATACAAGCAGCATTCAACACTAGGTTGAAGTTGTTTAGTGATGCTGTTGATCTTAACACTGAAGAGGGTCACTGAGAGGATACAGCCTTGGGGTACACCCATTTCCTGCTCTTCACTTTCGGAGAGGACTGACCCTAGGCGGACTTCGAAAGATCTATCCGTCAGGAAGTTTCCAATAAATCCAGTCAGTCTTCCTCTCAAACCAAGCTTGTGAATGTCTCTCATGATCCCATACCTCCAGGTGGTATCATATGCCTTCTCCAGGTCAAAGAAGACACTGACCACATGTTCTTTGTTAGCAAACCCATCTCGGATCCAGCTCTCCAGGCTCACTAGGTGATCTGTTGTGCTGCGTCCTCGACGAAATCCGGATTGGTGAACTGAAAGGTGCCCTTTCGATTCAAGAAAGTAGACTAGCCTGTTGTTCGCCAATCTTTCCATTGTTTTGGCCATACAACTGGTCATGGCTATTGGACGGTAGCTAGAGGCCAACGTTGGGTTTTTTCCTGGTTTAGGAATTGGCACAACTATTGCCTCTGACCACGATGGTGGATAATTTCCGGTGACCCAGATGTTGTTGTACACCTCCAGAAGAAGGTGCATGGTTTCCTCTGGTAAGTGTTTCAACATCTGGTAATGGATGTCATCTGGTCCAGGGCAGGAGCCTTTTGCCTGTGAGAGCGCATGCTGCAACTCATCCTTGGTGAAAGGCTTGTTGTAGCTTTCCTCATTACGGGATTCAAAGTTGAGCTTCTGTCTCTCACATTTAGTTTTATGACTCAGGAACTGGTCTGAGCAGTTGTCACTAGATGACACCTTCCTGAATTGCTCAGCCATGGTGTCTGCAATTTCCTTAGGGGTCTCCACCTTTACAGGTCCATCCTTAAGATGACGTACTGTAGGTGGAGGGTCCCCGTTAAGCTTCCGAATCTGTTGGAATACTTTTCGCATAGGAGTGGATTTGGAGAGTGAACCCATATAGGTGTGGAATGATTCTCTCCTCTCCTGCTTGAAAGTCTGCTTTGTGATGGCTCTAGTGTTGAGGTAACTGTGCATATTTTCAGGTGTGATGGTCTTCCTGAATTTACGGAGGGCCTTTCTTCTTTCCCTCCTGGCCTCCTGGCATCGCTCATTGAACCAGGGGCATTTTTGTCTCTTTTGTGTGATGGAGGTTTTCCCAATGCACATGGCACTGATTTCCCTAAGGTTATTGGCAAAGTACTCGGCAGGATGTTCTTCCCTTTCCTTTATCAGTGGCCATGAGCGAAATGATTGTTTGCATTTCTTTTGGTACTCCTCCCAGTCAGCCTTTGCTATGTTCCACCTAGGTGGACGCTCGGTGTCTTTGTTTTTCCGTTCAGTCTGGATAATGATTGGAAAGTGGTCACTACCACAAAGGTCATGATGTACTTTCCAGTCAAAATCAGCAAATACTGAAGCGTCACTCAAAGAGAGGTCAATGGAGGAGAATGTTCCAGAAGCAGGATGATGGTAGGTTGCTTCCTTCCTGTTGAAGAGGCACAATGACTTGCGGTCAATGATTCTCTCAATCATTCTCCCCTTTCCATCAATCTTTGAGTCCCCCCAGACAGTATTGTGAGCGTTAAAGTCACCCATCAATATGAATGGGGATGGGAGTTGGTTAATTATTCCTGTTAGTTCTGTCTGAGAGACACTCTTGTCTGGTGGTAGGTACAGACAACAGAGTGTGACAGGTGTATTTAAGGTTATACGAGCAGCAACAGCCTGCAGTTGGGTGTCTAAATGTATTTCCTGTTGTGGATGTTCACAGGCTATGAATAGACTTACTCCTCCCTTTGGTGTATCACCATCAGGGAGTTTCAGGTATACTTCATAGCCTCTTAGTTTTATATGTTGTGGCTTTATTGTCTTTATTTCTTGCAGGGCTAGTGCCACTGGGTTGAAGTCTTTGCAAAGAAGTTGCAATGACTCCAGGTTGGCTCTAAAACCTCTGCAATTCCATTGCAGGATGGTATGTTTATGATCCATCATGGTTAGTGAGGGATTCAAACCTGTTGGATGTTTTTACAGGTTCTTCCATCTGCTGTTGCTCTATTGTTGTGGTCTGACCATCCAAGGGTTGGCCAGATCTTGTCAGCCTTGGGCTTGTAATAAGGCTTACATACCTGGTCATGGCTACATTTAGTTGGGCGCGATATCGCTCTGATATACTCATAAGAAGGGTATTTTATTTTTAAGTTTGGCTATCGCCAGTGGTAAAACTGGTTCGACCATCTGTCTGAACCTTTTACCCTTAGTGGAAAGGTGACATTTGTTGTCTGACATTGATCATGGATCATGGAAAGGCACAGCTACATAACAAAACATGCACACAAACACCACAATCATGACCTCTCCTCACAATTTATTGGGTTAAGAATAGGAAAGTTATTCTGGATATCCATTATAAATAGGAGTTAGGTTACGTCGTAGATCGTTTTGGCCATTTCTCTGAATGTGGGGTTTGTTTGATAAAGTAACACGTCATTGTACGTCAGCCATCGTTGTACATCACGCTCATCTCTAAAGATCCTTAAAACCGGGCCATTTTCAGATTTGCAAGTAACGAATTTGTACATCGAAAATTGACTAAAATAAATGAGAAGGCACTTATTTCACGTTGGGTATTTTGTCTATACGTTGGTTACTGTCGTATTAAATGTTTTTGCAAAAGTTTTGCTTGATATTAATGCAGTGTTCCCGAAAACTTTTTAGTGACGGCGGCCAATGTGGCCGACGTGGACAAGCCCCACGCCGGCCATTTGTCACTGACGCAGGCCATTTTTTACCTACAAAAAAATTGTAATGGTACCTGCAAATTTTCATGAAAAAACACCTTATTTCACAACACCTATGGCCGAAACCTTATTTCACCTAGATGTCACAGTAATAAGATTGGTCCTGCTTAATATTTCAGTGATAGCATAATTTTGTATGCACTTCACATAGATTCTTGTCCACTTTTAATATACTGAATGCATATAAAACAACGAAAATAGAACTAACAAATATAGGGAAAACTATCACTTAATATTAGCATGTGTATTTAGGGGGAGGGCGCGGGGGGGGGGGGGGGGGCGCCCTTTTCGAAATCAAGCTAGGGCATTTTTGTTGCAAAAGACACAAGAAAAACATTCATTACAATGAAAAAGGACTTTATATATACTTTTATGTACACTTTATCAACTGTATTCCAATAATTGGGCTTGTAAAAGCCTAGAATCTAGGCAAATAAATTCAAGGGTTGAAACATTAACATGTAGAGGTCTAATTATTACCTTATACAACTTAAATAATTCTCAGAAGCAAGCCAATGTGAGTTCGGAGGGTTCCCTGATGTTACTTTAATCTTTATAAGTAAAATCTAAAATTGAAAATAAAATATGAAATTGGGCATTAAGGAAAATACTTGGATGCTCTTAAAATGAATTCTTGAATGGTGAGGAGGCATAACTAATGCTGTAGGGCCTATTCAAGAAAAGTTCAAAACGAAAAAATCCTGGATCTGCCCCTTACGTCGGCGTGGAGTTTCAATGGATAATCTTATGCCCTTGGTTTGACTGAAGAAGGTGTATTATTTGAATAATTTGATGTTTTTGTGTTGAAAATATTGGGCCCATAGGCGGGCCATATTGAGGCGATTTTCGGCGGCGTTCACTGGACGTATAATTGTTTATTCCAAGCGATGGGAATGTCGCGGATATAAGTTTCAAATATGCAGAGCTACCAACTTCTAAAATTTTGCGATAGTTATTACGATTTCAGCAGCAAAATACGATGCTACGATTTGTATGACAAAAACTACGTTTTTTTTTAAAACTTGGGACCAAAACATGTTCTAGATGAATACCGTAGTTTGTAGGCTATCCACCACCCAGAGCTTTTTACCATGGAGTGTTTTAAAGTATAAACAGCTACTATCGCACCTGTATGTGGACACTTAGATCTGATGAAACGTTGACAAGAGTTCCTAGAGCTGTATTTCGTGATAATGAGTGATTTAGAAAAAAAATAGCTTGTTATCCAACTAAAACATTATAGCAATGGCATAATTTGTGCTTACACAGTGAACGACGGAATGAAGTATATCATTATTTTATCCAAATGCATATCCCAATGAAATCAAACCAATACATATTGTATGGGATCGATTCCAGAAACTTAACTGCAATTTTGATGCTTTTTGTTTATGTCATATCTTTGTCAATTTTGATCATATAAACCTATTATTGTTAAAACATGCCTATAATGATGATCTGTACTGAGTAATGTTACTTCGCAGAACCTGTATATGTTCAGGGTTTTAATAATGTAAGTAGGGTGGCCATTTTGAATTCTTACGACGTAGATGGCAGCTGGTTCATTGAAAATTAATTATTACAGATTAATTAGAGCATCTCATTGTTTTAAATCTAGCCGATTCGATGTAAAATGACCTATATTTATACTTATAATAAGAAATATACTTAATTTTTACTTATAATTATTACATTATATATAATTCGAATAATTAAAAGCCCGTTTTACACAAGCTTATGCTTTTAATTCGTGTTTATTTGCCACTGTCAATGGCACTTACAATGAGTCACTTGACAATGAGTACATAGTAGTACAAATGAGTAAAATACACGATTGACAAAGGGTCGACATGCCTTCATGATAGAGCGAGTGAGTGAGTGAGTAATGGTTGCTTAATGCCATGACGACATCCATGCGGAGTCATATTCATGGCAATGAAAGTTAGTGAGATGGAATGAGATGAGAAAAGTGATTTAGTTTACAGTCCAGCTGTAAATAATACAAACAAATAAAACAAAGAATAAAATGGATATAGCTATAACGAAAGTTTGGTTTTGTATGAAAGAGACTATAACAAAGAGAACAGACCAGCAGTTCTTAGATAATTGATGACATTGTCACCATTGACCGTTTTAAAAAGCGTTTTGAGATCAGGAGCGTTGAAATATTTTATACGGGCATCATGCAAGTCTGCACATTCCAGTAGGATATGCTTGACAGTGAGTGGGGTTTGACAAGCAATGCATTCAGGCTGTGGTTCTCGCTTCACCAGGTGGACATGGGTCAGTCTGGTGTGTCCGATAAGACAACGAGAGAACACAACTTGTTCTCGCCTGGTGTTAAAAGAAGCCTTAATAGGTTCTGCAAGCATTGGTTGTATTTCATGGAGTTTGTTGTCAATACATTCGTCCCATTCACTTTGCCAAATGGACTGGGTATGTGTTTTAATGAGGGGCCTCAAGTCAGATGGAGGGAATGCACATACAGTGATTTCTTGATTGAGGGCTTGTCTAGCAGCTCTGTCAGCAAACTCATTCCCTGGAATGTTGACATGACCAGGAACCCAGCAGAACTGGATATCATAGTCAGCATCTGTCAGGGAGTACAATTTGTCATGAATGCACATGACTGTTGGATGGTCAGTTTTTAGATGGGCAAGAGACTGCAGGACAGATTTGGAATCACTAAAGATGATGCATGCTTTGTGGTCTGCATCAGCAATACACTCAAGAGCCATTAGGATGGCTTTGGCTTCAGCAGTGAAGATGGAGCAATGGTCTGGAAGCCGACTGCTCAGTCTGGCTGTACGGCCAAACACAGCAGAGGATACCCTCTTGCCCTCTTTGGAGCCATCAGTGTAAAAAGCCACATGGTTGAAGTAGTGGGATCTAACGTTGTTAAACATTTCGAGATATGTAAGTGGGGAGGTATCCCCTTTTTTTCTTGCAGTCAGGTCAAAAATGATGTTAGGTTTTTTCCTGAGCCAAGGAGGGATGCTGGGAGTAGTCACTAAGGACAACATGTTGAGATCTGCATCAAGTTCTCTAATGCTGGTTCTCAATCTCAGACCAAATGGTTTGGTGTAGGTCGGTCTGGCATCAAAAAGATCTCTGTTGTTTTCACCAAAGATAGCACTGTGTGCAGGGTTTCGTCGCCCACCTTGGATCAATCGGCTGGTCATGTCAAGCCCTAGGAAGTAAAAATCCTCTGAAAACTATCAAACCAACACTCTGGATAAATTTCTGGCTGATTTGCCATTACTTATTTCCTAGAAGGCGGTGGCTTGGGCTAATCAAGGGATGCCAAAACTTGTTTTTGTTCATCTTAAGAGTATACCACCCATGTATCCCTGGTGCTCATCTGCTGGAAACCCGCAGCTCTGTGCATCCCCTTGTAGGACTCCGTGGTGGGTGGGGACCATGGGTGATGAAAACCAGTATTCACTATGGGTACAACACAAAAAACAACCAAACGACTGCATGAATCGGACTCAGACTCGGACTATCCCCACGAACAAGACAGATGGCCCCGTTTTATAGTTATTTCTTCCTCAAACCCAGAGCACCCGGTTACTAAATTGTCACCATTTGCAATACAAAAAGGCATACAAGGAGTAGCTGGAACAGTTAAAAATGTCAAGAAGATGAAGGATGGCCTTTTGGTTGAGTGCTCTAGGCAGCAACAATCAACAAACCTCCTGACTCTCAAGAATCTAGCAAACATTCCTGTCATTGCTGCTCCGCATAGGTCCCTGAACTCATCCAAGGGTGTGGTCAGGTCACGAGACCTAGCTGATGTCACTGAGGAGGAAATGATTAGCGAACTGGGCCACCAAGGTGTCACTCATGTAAAAAGGATCTCGATCAGGAAAAACGGAGAGGAAATTCAAACCAACACATTTATTATCTCTTTCAATGCACCTACCCCCCCTAAAAACCTAAAAGTTGGATACTTGAATGTGAAGGTGGATTTGTATGTCCCAAATCCCCTACGCTGCTTCAAGTGCCAAAGATTCGGTCATGGCAGAAACTTCTGCAAAAATGAAGCTGTCTGCATGAAATGTGGACAACAGGGTCATGAGAGCGAAGGCTGCCAGAACCCTGAGAAATGTGTGAATTGCCACCAAGACGGCCACAATGCCATGTCCAAACAATGCCCAACCTGGCAAAAAGAGAAAGAGATTCAGAAAGCTAAAGCAGAGAGAGGGATATCCTATCCTGAGGCTCGAAAAATTGTTGAGACCTACCACCAAACAGCGCTACTACCCCTGAGCTATGCTGGGGCAACCAAAAGAGTCAGGAGCATTGAGTGCCAAACACCCTTTACCTGGCTTGAGGCTGATAACCCCATTGAAATCAAAACAAAGAAACAGGTGATCGCTACACAAACTCAAACAACCTCAAAAGTCAATGCAGAAAATGTTAAGAAAGCAGAGGCCCCCAAACCATCTGCTACTCCAAATATGAAACAGCAACAAAATAAGAAAGTGACTGATGCTCGCCAAGCATCAACTCCACACCCTGCTAAAAAATTAAAGGTGGGGAAAGGGTCCTCAGGACCCTTGAGTGAGTCTATGGACTCACTTAATGATATGGATGTGGACCTCCCCCCGCCCGAAAGGGGGAGAGGTGCCACATCCAAAATAACCATCAACAGGGCTGGGCCACCAAAAGACCCTAAAAAGTTATAGGTATGCCCATCCTCCAATGGAATTGTCGAGGTTTTAGAGCAAACTTTGAAGAACTAAAAATCCTCTCAAGGCTCTACAATCCTGTTGCCTTCTGCCTTCAAGAGACCTTCCTCAGAGAATCTGCTGCCACCTTCAAAAGCTATAACTGTTATCATAGACTTGGCCCTGTTGCAGACCGTGCCTCAGGCGGATCTTCTGTCCTTGTCAGACGTGACCTGTGCCACAGCCAAGTCTATTTAAATACACACCTCCAAGCAATAGCAGTCAGAATTACCCTACATAAGTCCCTCACACTGTTCACTGTATCTACCACCTAATACAGACCCCACAAAACAGGAACTTGCTGATTTGGCAAACCAGCTACCCCCACCCTTCATTATAATGGGTGATTTTAATGCCCACAACCCTCTGTGGGGAGATGATAAGCTTGATGGCAGAGGCAACACTATCGAGAGCTTTATTCAAAATCAGTCCTTATGTCTCTTAAATGATGGCTCCAAGACCTATCTCCACCCTGGGCTTGGTGCCTCCACTGCGATTGACTTGACGCTCGCTTCTCCCGATCTGTTGGTAGACCTCTCCTGGCAGGTACTTGATGACCTCCATGGGAGCGATCACTATCCTATCATTTCCAAGATAGATGCCCCAAATCAAAATCAAAGGGACCCAAAATGGAAAATCACAAAGGCGGATTGGAGTGTTTTTGACTCCCTCTGCAAGGAGAGGCTCCAGATCCCTATTGATGATGAAGCAGCTTCCAAGTTCACAGAAACACTAATATCAATTGCAGAAGAGACTGTACCTAAAACCTCGACAAAACAAAAAAACACATCCACCCCATGGTTTAATAAAAATTGTAAAGAGGCCATAGCTCAACGAAAGAAGGCCCTGAGGAAATTCTTCAGGCAACCAACAGCTGAAAATTTGGAAAGGTTTAGAAATAAAAGAGCGGCTGCTAGAAAGACCATCAAACTAGCAAAAAGAACCTGCTGGAAAGAATATGTATCCCATGTAACATCAAAGACCCCCTCAAAAGAGGTATGGGACATGATTAGAAAAATCAAAGGAAAGGGTCCATCTGTGGGAGTGAGCCACCTCAAGCGGGGCAATGTCCTACTCGCTGACATGCCAAGCATTGTTGGTGAGCTGGCCAGGGCCTTTGAGGTTGTTTCCTCTTCTGGTAGTTGTTCCCTCAAATTACAGGCCCATTGCACTGACAAGTTGCCTTTGTAAAACCATGGAGAGGATGATAAATGACCGTCTTGTCTGGCTACTGGAGTCTGAAAACCTTATTTCAGACTTCCAATGTGGCTTCAGACATGGTAGGAGCACCCTTGACCACCTCACCAAACTCGAAGAAATGGTGAGAAGCTCCTTCATCAAGAAGGAACATGTGGTTGCCGTCTTCTTTGATCTGGAGAAGGCTTATGACACCACATGGAAGCATGGCATCATGAAAGACCTGCACAATATGGGATTAAGGGGTCGTTTGCCCAACTTCATCAGGAACTTCATGTCCAACAGACACTTCAGGGTCCAAGTGGGAGCAACCTTCTCTGACTACCATCCTCAGGAGATGGGAGTTCCCCAGGGTAGCATACTCTCTGTTACCCTGTTTAACATCAGGATGAACAGCATTGTCAATTCCATACCCAGGAACATGACATACAGTTTGTTTGTTGACGACCTGTTAGTGTGCTTTAAAGGCAAGAAAATGAGCGTAATTGAGAGACAACTCCAACTAGCCCTCAATCAGGTACAGAAGTGGGCATCGGCCAATGGTTTCCGGTTTTCTAAATCGAAGACTGTGGCCATGCACTTCTGCCAGCTCAGGAGTGAACACCCTGAACCTGGCCTATACCTGGATGGCAACCCCATCAAAGTAGTCAAGGAAACAAAGTTTCTTGGTCTCACATTAGACAGCAAATTCTCATTTGCACCTCATATCAAGGCACTCAAAAACAAATGCCTAAAGACTATGGACATTATGAAGGTTGTCTCGAGTATGGATTGGGGAATGGACAAAAACACACTCCTACATCTGTATCAAGCCTTAATAAGATCAAAGCTTGATTATGGATGTACCATTCATGGCTCAGCCAGGGAGTCCTGGCTAAAGCAGCTAGACACAGTCCACTACCAAGGATTGAGGCTGGCTACTGGAGCCTTTAAAACAACACCAGTGAAGAGCCTCTTGGTTGAATGCAGGGAAGCCTGCCTCGAGAATAGGAGACTTAAGCTGGGATTTGGTTTGGTTTGGTTTGGTTAGTTTCACCTCCGCTAATAGTAATTAAAAGTTAGCAGATATACTGTGGTTTTATTATTTTATTCTGTGAAATTCCCTATTTCATGAAACAGGGTTTGGCCTGACGAAGTCAGGCTTCATTTAGGTTACCTAAATTTTGTCGTACAATTTGGTTTCCCGTAGGAAATCAAGAATATTTTTGTTCCCAGATTCCCGGAAAATACTCTGCAGTGTCCTGCGATTTTGCAGGAATTTTATTCTGTTTCTCTTGGTTGCCTGACAATGTATTAAGAGATGCTCTACACTCAGTTGAGTGTTGCATGTCTGACATACAGGAGCCACTTCACCTTTTAGAAGGTGCCTGTGAGTCAGTTTGGTGTGACCGGTACGAAGACGGGTCAGTATCACCTGTTCGGGTCTTGTCAGGTTATCATCTTTGAATTTTGGTGTGATTGATGGTGTGATTGCTCGCAGCTTGTTACTGTTAACACCATTCCATGTGCGCTGCCAGCTACGTTTGACATGTGCCTGCGCCACAGGTACAATGTCTGTGTATGGCATTTGGTCAGCCCCAACAGGGCGCCTCAATGCATTTTTGGCTGCAATGTCTGCTGCCTCATTTCCTTCTATTCCAATGTGGCTTGGCACCCAGCACAACACCACTTCTTTGTCCAGTCTTTTGTTTTCAGTGTATGTCTCTTGAATTGCTTGTATGATTGGGTTCTTAGGATAAAGGTTGGTCACAGCTTCTAGACATGGGTGCGAGTCTGAGAATATGATGAATTTCTTCATCCGTGAGACCTGTACCCATTCAAGTGCCTTAAGCAGTGCTTTTCCTTCAGCAGTGTAGATGCTGCTTTCCTTGTGGAGAGCCTTCTTCAAGTTCCCAAATGGTGTATGCACGGCAAATCCAACACGACTACCATCTTTGGAACCATCGGTGAAAATGGCTGTATGGCTTTCAAACTGTGTCCTGATTTCCCTGTATTGTTTTTCAAATACATGCACAGGAGTCTCAGTTTTCTTGTTTGTGTCAAGGTCCAGGATAACCAGGGGTAATTTTTGTTCCCATGGTGGAGTCTCTGGTGGTTTTTCAGTCATTACTCTTTTCATTGGTACACCAGCTTCTCGGAATAAAGACCTTGCTGTCACTGCCATTGGCTTGATGGCATTTGGCTTCTCCCGATACACAGTGTTCTTGTTGTCAAATATGAGTTTGTGGGCTGGATTTTTGGGGTTAGCTCTGACACGTATAGTGTATTGCAGTGTGAGCTTTTCCCGGCGAAACTCCAGAGGTGGTATACCAGCTTCAATATGAAGGCTTGGTGAAGGAGTTGTACGTAAGGCTCCAAGACAAAGTCTCAGTCCCTGGTTCTGAATGGGCTTAAGTCTGTCCAGGTAAGACCTTGGAGCAGAGGCATACACCATAGATCCATAGTCTAACCTTGATTGGATATACATTTTGTACAATGTCAGCAAGGTCTCTTTGTTACAACCCCAGTTGGGGTGACTGAGGACCTTCAGCAGGTTCATTGCCTTCTGGCATTTCCTCCGGAGGTATTCAATGTGTGGTTTGAAGGAAAGAATCCTGTCAAATACCACGCCAAGGAATTTTACCTCCTCCTGGACTACCAGATTTTTTCCTTGGAGATATAGTGTTGGCTCCTCTTTGCACCCTCGCCTTCGGCAGAAATGCACAACACAAGTTTTCTCTGCTGAGAATTTGAAGCCATTGTTGGTGCTCCACTCAGCTAGTCTTGTCAGAGTCTGCTGTAGTATGCGTTCAATTGTTCGCATGTGGGTGCCCTTGTAGCAGATGACAAAATCATCCACATACAAGCAGCATTCAACACTAGGTTGAAGTTGTTTAGTGATGCTGTTGATCTTAACACTGAAGAGGGTCACTGAGAGGATACAGCCTTGGGGTACACCCATTTCCTGCTCTTCACTTTCGGAGAGGACTGACCCTAGGCGGACTTGGAAAGATCTATCCGTCAGGAAGTTTCCAATAAATCCAGTCAGTCTTCCTCTCAAACCCAGCTTGTGAATGTCTCTCATGATCCCATACCTCCAGGTGGTATCATATGCCTTCTCCAGGTCAAAGAAGACACTGACCACATGTTCTTTGTTAGCAAACCCATCTCGGATCCAGCTCTCCAGGCTCACTAGGTGATCTGTTGTGCTGCGTCCTCGACGAAATCCGGATTGGTGAACTGAAAGGTGCCCTTTCGATTCAAGAAAGTAGACTAGCCTGTTGTTCACCAATCTTTCCATTGTTTTGGCCATACAACTGGTCATGGCTATTGGACGGTAGCTAGAGGCCAACGTTGGGTTTTTTCCTGGTTTAGGAATTGGCACAACTATTGCCTCTGACCACGATGGTGGATAATTTCCGGTCACCCAGATGTCGTTGTACACCTCCAGAAGAAGGTGCATGGTTTCCTCTGGTAAGTGTTTCAACATCTGGTAATGGATGTCATCTGGTCCAGGGCAGGAGTCTTTTGTCTGTGAGAGCGCATGCTGCAACTCATCCTTGGTGAAAGGCTTGTTGTAGCTTTCCTCATTACGGGATTCAAAGTTGAGCTTCTGTCTCTCACATTTAGTTTTATGACTCAGGAACTGGTCTGAGCAGTTGTCACTAGATGACACCTTCCTGAATTGCTCAGCCATGGTGTCTGCAATTTCCTTAGGGGTCTCCACCTTTACAGGTCCATCCTGAAGATGACGTACTGTAGGTGGAGGGTCCCCGTTAAGCTTCCGAATCTGTTGGAATACTTTTCGCATAGGAGTGGATTTGGAGAGTGAACCCACATAGGTGTGGAATGATTCTCTCCTCTCCTGCTTGAAAGTCTGCTTTGTGATGGCTCTAGTGTTGAGGTAAGTGTGCATATTTTCAGGTGTGATGGTCTTCCTGAATTTACGGAGGGCCTTTCTTCTTTCCCTCCTGGCCTCCTGGCATCGCTCATTGAACCAGGGGCATTTTTGTCTCTTTTGTGTGATGGAGGTTTTCCCAATGCACATGGCACTGATTTCCCTAAGGTTATTGGCAAAGTACTCGGCAGGATGTTCTTCCCTTTCCTTTATCAGTGGCCATGAACGAAATGATTGTTTGCATTTCTTTTGGTACTCCTCCCAGTCAGCCTTTGCTATGTTCCACCTAGGTGGACGCTTGGTGTCTTTGTTTTTCCGTTCAGTCTGGATAATGATTGGAAAGTGGTCACTACCACAAAGGTCATGATGTACTTTCCAGTCAAAATCAGCAAATACTGAAGCGTCACTCAAAGAGAGGTCAATGGAGGAGAATGTTCCAGAAGCAGGATGATGGTAGGTTGCTTCCTTCCTGTTGAAGAGACACAATGACTTGCGGTCAATGATTCTCTCAATCATTCTCCCCTTTCCATCAATCTTTGAGTCCCCCCAGACAGTATTGTGAGCGTTAAAGTCACCCATCAATATGAATGGGGATGGGAGTTGGTTAATTATTCCTGTTAGTTCTGTCTGAGAGACACTCTTGTCTGGTGGTAGGTACAGACAACAGAGTGTGACAGGTGTATTTAAGGTTATACGAGCAGCAACAGCCTTGCTGTCACTGCCATTGGCTTGATGGCATTTGGCTTCTCCCGATACACAGTGTTCTTGTTGTCAAATATGAGTTTGTGGGCTGGATTTTTGTGGTTAGCTCTGACACGTATAGTGTATTGCAGTGTGAGCTTTTCCCGGCGAAACTCCAGAGGTGGTATACCAGCTTCAATATGAAGGCTTGGTGAAGGAGTTTCTTAAGCTGGGACTCCAATATGCAACCAAAATACGGAGCAGCAGACGAAACCCTGCACACAGTGCTATCTTTGGTGAAAACAACAGAGATCTTTTTGATGCCAGACCGACCTACACCAAACCATTTGGTCTGAGATTGAGAACCAACATTAGAGAACTTGATGCAGATCTCAACATGTTGTCCTTAGTGACTACTCCCAGCATCCCTCCTTGGCTCAGGAAAAAACCTAACATCATTTTTGACCTGACTGCAAGAAAAAAAGGGGATACCTCCCCACTAACATATCTCGAAATGTTTAACAACGTTAGATCCCACTACTTCAACCATGTGGCTTTTTACACTGATGGCTCCAAAGAGGGCAAGAGGGTATCTTCTGCTGTGTTTGGCCATACAGCCAGACTGAGCAGTCGGCTTCCAGACCATTGCTCCATCTTCACTGCTGAAGCCAAAGCCATCCTAATGGCTCTTGAGTGTATTGCTGATGCAGACCACAGAGCATGCATCATCTTTAGTGATTCCAAATCTGTCCTGCAGTCTCTTGCCCATCTAAAAACTGACCATCCAACAGTCATGTGTATTCATGACAAATTGAACTCCCTGACAGATGCTGACTATGATATCCAGTTCTGCTGGGTTCCTGGTCATGTCAACATTCCAGGGAACGAGTTTGCTGACAGAGCTGCTAGACAAGCCCTCAATCAAGAAATCACTGTATGTCCATTCCCTCCATCTGACTTGAGGCCCCTCATTAAAACACATACCCAGTCCATTTGGCAAAGTGAATGGGACGAATGTATTGACAACAAACTCCATGAAATACAACCAATGCTTGCAGAACCTATTAAGGCTTCCTTTAACACCAGGCGAGAACAAGTTGTGTTCTCTCGTTGTCTTATCGGACACACCAGACTGACCCATGTCCACCTGGTGAAGCGAGAACCACAGCCTGAATGTATTGCTTGTCAAACCCCACTCACTGTCAAGCATATCCTACTGGAATGTGCAGACTTGCATGATGCCCGTATAAAATATGTCAACGCTCCTGACCTCAAAACGCTTTTTAAAACGGTCAATGGTGACAATGTCATCAATTATCTAAGAACTGCTGGTCTGTTCTCTTTGTTATAGTCTCTTTCATACAAAACCAAACTTTCGTTATTGCTATATCCATTTTATTCTTTGTTTTATTTGTTTGTATTATTTACAGCTGGACTGTAAACTAAATCACTTTTCTCATCTCATTCCATCTCACTAACTTTCATTGCCATGAATATGACTCCACATGGATGTCGTCATGGCATTAAGCAACCATTACTCACTCACTCACTCGTCTGCTGCTCCGTATTTTGGTTGCATATTGGAGTCCAAGCTTAAGTCTCCTATTCTCGAGGCAGGCTTCCCTGCATTCAACCAAGAGGCTCTTCACTGGTGTTGTTTTAAAGGCTCCAGTAGCCAGCCTCAATCCTTGGTGGTGGACTGTGTCTAGCTGCTTTAGCCAGGTCTCCCTGGCTGAGCCATAAATGGTACATCCATAATCAAGCTTGGATCTTATTAAGGCTTGATACAGATGTATTGGTTTGGTTTGGTTAGTTTCACCTCCGCTAATAGTAATTAAAAGTTAGCAGATATACTGTGGTTTTATTATTTTATTCTGTGAAATTCCCTATTTCATGAAACAGGGTTTGGCCTGACGAAGTCAGGCTTCATTTAGGTTACCTAAATTTTGTCGTACAATTTGGTTTCCCGTAGGAAATCAAGAATATTTTTGTTCCCAGATTCCCGGAAAATACTCTGCAGTGTCCTGCGATTTTGCAGGAATTTCATTCTGTTTCTCTTGGTTGCCTGACAATGTATTAAGAGATGCTGTACACTCAGTTGAGTGTTGCATGTCTGACATACAGGAGCCACTTCACCTTTTAGAAGGTGCCTGTGAGTCAGTTTGGTGTGACCGGTACGAAGACGGGTCAGTATCACCTGTTCGGGTCTTGTCAGGTTATCATCTTTGAATTTTGGTGTGATTGATGGTGTGATTGCTCGCAGCTTGTTACTGTTAACACCATTCCATGTGCGCTGCCAGCTACGTTTGACATGTGCCTGCGCCACAGGTACAATGTCTGTGTATGGCATTTGGTCAGCCCCAACAGGGCGCCTCAATGCATTTTTGGCTGCAATGTCTGCTGCCTCATTTCCTTCTATTCCAATGTGGCTTGGCACCAAGCACAACACCACTTCTTTGTCCAGTCTTTTGTTTTCAGTGTATGTCTCTTGAATTGCTTGTATGATTGGGTTCTTAGGATAGATACAGATGTAGGAGTGTGTTTTTGTCCATTCCCCAATCCATTCTCGAGACAACCTTCATAATGTCCATAGTCTTTAGGCATTTGTTTTTGAGTGCCTTGATATGAGGTGCAAATGAGAGTTTGCTGTCTAATATGAGACCAAGAAACTTTGTTTCCTTGACTACCTTGATGGGGTTGCCATCCAGGTATAGGCCAGGTTCAGGGTGTTCACTCCTGAGCTGGCAGAAGTGCATGGCCACAGTCTTCGATTTAGAAAACCGGAAACCATTGGCCGATGCCCACTTCTGTACCTGATTGAGGGCTAGTTGGAGTTGTCTCTCAATTACGCTCATTTTCTTGCCTTTAAAGCACACTAACAGGTCGTCAACAAACAAACTGTATGTCATGTTCCTGGGTATGGAATTAACAATGCTGTTCATCCTGATGTTAAACAGGGTAACAGAGAGTATGCTACCCTGGGGAACTCCCATCTCCTGAGGATGGTAGTCAGAGAAGGTTGCTCCCACTTGGACCCTGAAGTGTCTGTTGGACATGAAGTTCCTGATGAAGTTGGGCAAACGACCCCTTAATCCCATATTGTGCAGGTCTTTCATGATGCCATGCTTCCATGTGGTGTCATACGCCTTCTCTAGATCAAAGAAGACGGCAACCACATGTTCCTTCTTGATGAAGGAGCTTCTCACCATTTCTTCGAGTTTGGTGAGGTGGTCAAGGGTGCTCCTGCCATGTCTGAAGCCACATTGGAAGTCTGAAATAAGGTTTTCAGACTCCAGTAGCCAGACAAGACGGTCATTTATCATCCTCTCCATGGTTTTACAAAGGCAAGTTGTCAGTGCAATGGGCCTGTAATTTGATGGATCACTATGATCTTTGCCTGGTTTTGGGATTTGGTTTGGTTTGGTTTGGTTAGTTTCACCTCCGCTAATAGTAATTAAAAGTTAGCAGATATACTGTGGTTTTATTATTTTATTCTGTGAAATTCCCTATTTCATGAAACAGGGTTTGGCCTGACGAAGTCAGACTTCATTTAGGTTACCTAAATTTTGTTGTACAATTTGGTTTCCCGTAGGAAATCAAGAATATTTTTGTTCCCAGATTCCTGGAAAATACTCTGCAGTGTCCTGCGATTTTGCAGGAATTTTATTCTGTTTCTCTTGGTTGCCTGACAATGTATTAAGAGATGCTCTACACTCAGTTGAGTGTTGCATGTCTGACATACAGGAGCCACTTCACCTTTTAGAAGGTGCCTGTGAGTCAGTTTGGTGTGACCGGTACGAAGACGGGTCAGTATCACCTGTTCGGGTCTTGTCAGGTTATCATCTTTGAATTTTGGGACTGGTATGATGGTTGCTTCCTTCCAGTGCTGTGGAATGTTACCAGTATCCCAGATTTGATTAAAGATCTGGAGGAGGAGTGTGAGACACCCCTCTGCCAAGTGTTTTAGGAATTCATAGTGGATTCTGTCAGGTCCAACAGCTGAATTATGTGACCTCCTCAGAGAGTGGTCTAATTCCTCTCGAGTTAAAGGTTTGTTGTAGCTTTCTGCATTATCGGTTTGGAAATTGAGCTGGCATTTCTCCTGTTTCTCTTTGATCTTAAGGAAGTCTTGGGAACAACTAGCAGAAGAGGACACAACCTCAAAGGCCCTGGCCAGCTCACCAACAATGCTTGGCATGTCAGCGAGTAGGACATTGCCCTGTTTGAGGTGGCTCACTCCCACAGATGGTCCCTTTCCTTTGATTTTTCGAATCATGTCCCATACCTCTTTTGAGGGCGTCTTTGATGTTACATGGGATACATATTCTTTCCAGCAGGTTCTTTTGGCTAGTTTGATGGTCTTTCTAGCAGCCGCTCTTTTATTTCTAAAGCTTTCCAAATTTTCAGCTGTTGGTTGCCTGAAGAATTTCCTCAGTGCCTTCTTCCGTTGGGCTATGGCCTCTTTACAAGTTTCATTAAACCAGGGGGTGGATGTGTTTTTTGGTTTTGTCGAGGTTTTAGGTACAGTCTCTTCTGCAATTGATATTAGTGTTTCTGTGAACTTGGACGCTGCTTCATCATCAATAGGGATCTGGAGCCTCTCCTTGCAGAGGGAGTCAAAAGAACTCCAATCTGCCTTTGTGAGTTTCCATTTTGGGTCCCTTTGATTTTGATTTGGGGCATCTATCTTGGAAATGATAGGATAGTGATCGCTCCCATGGAGGTCATCAAGCACCTGCCAGGAGAGGTCTACCAACAGATCGGGAGAAGTGAGCGTCAAGTCAATCGCAGTGGAGGCACCAAGCCCAGGGTGGAGATAGGTCTTGGAGCCATCGTTTAAGAGACATAAGGGCTGATTTTCAATAAAGCTCTCAATAGTCTTGCCTCTGCCATCAAGCTTATCATCTCCCCACAGAGGGTTGTGTGCATTAAAATCACCCATTATAATGAAGGGTGGGGGCAGCTGGTTTGCCAAATCAGCAAGTTCCTTCTTTGTGGGGTCTGTATTAGGTGGTAGATACAGTGAACAGAGTATGAGTGATTTATGTAGGGTAATTCTGACTGCTATTGCTTGGAGGTGTGTATTTAAATAGACTTGGCTGTGGCACAGGTCACGTCTGACAAGAACAGAGGATCCGCCTGAGGCGCGGTCTGCAACAGGGCCAAGTCCATGATAACAGTTGTAGCCTTTGAAGGTGGCAGCAGATTCTCTGAGGAAGGTCTCTTGAAGGCAGAAGGCAACAGGATTGTAGAGCCTTGAGAGGATTTTTAGTTCTTCAAAGTTTGCTCTAAAACCTCGACAATTCCATTGGAGGATGGGCATACCTATGACTTTTTAGGGTCTTTTGGTGGCCCGGCCCTGTTGATGGTTATTTTGGATGTGGCACCTCTCCCCCTTTCGGGCGGGGGGAGGTCCACATCCATATCATTAAGTGAGTCCATAGACTCACTCAAGGGTCCTGAGGACCCTTTCCCCACCTTTAATTTTTTAGCAGGGTGTGGAGTTGATGCTTGGCGGGCATCAGTCACTTTCTTACTTTGTTGCTGTTTAATATTTGGAGTAGCGGATGGTTTTGGGGCCTCTGCTTTCTTAGGATTTTCTGTACTGACCTTTGGAGTTGTTGCTTGATTAGCATTATTTGTCTTTGTTTCGGTTTGTGTAGCGATTACCTCTTTCTTCGTTTTAACTTCAGTAGGGTTATCAGCCCTGAGCCAGGTAAAAGATGTTTGGCATTCAACACTCCTTACTTTTTTGGCTGGCATACTTCCAGATGCAACAGCAGCATAGCTTTGGCCAAGTGGCAAGGGGCTATTAGCCAGAACTCTCTTTCTAGCCTCAGGATAGGGTATGTTGTGGACTGCTTTAACTCTCTGTATTTCTTTTTCCGTTTGCCAAGTTGGACACTGCTTTGACATAGCAGTATGTGCACCTTTACAGTTCACACACCTTTCAGGTTTCTGACAGCCATGACTGTCATGTCCCTCTTCTCCACATCGCAAGCAGGTATCCTTATTATTACAAAAGTTTTTGCCATGGCCAAATTTCTGGCATTTGAAGCAGCGGAGTGGGTTTGGGATGAATAAATCCACATCCACAGACAAATAACCTATCTTCAGTTTATTCGGTGGGGAAGGTCGGTTGAAGGTGAGTATGAAGGTGTTAGTCTTAATTTCATTGCCGTCTTTCTTGATTATAATTCTTTTGGCATAAGTAAGGCCTTGGTCCTTGAGGTGGTCCACCATCTCTTGTTCCGTAACTTCTGACAGATCTCGGGACCTTATAACTCCTTTGGGTGAGTTGAGGGATCTGTGGGCCGATACTTTGGTCTGGACATTAGCAAGGGAGGTGGAAGCAAGGAGGTTTAAGGCTGATTGCCTCTTAGAGCATTCAACCAAATAGCCATCCTTCTGCCTTTTGATTCCAACAACTCCAGTGCCTGCAATCCCCTCAATACCTTTTTGAATACCAAAAGGAGATACTTTAGTTATCAGATTATTATCATCTGCACTTGATATTATTATAAATCGAGGCCAATAATCATTTCCATGGGCATGTTCCGCGTCTGAATCATCCGAGTCTGTCATATGAGGTCGTTTATTTTTGTTAGGGGTACCCATAGTGAGTATCTGGTTTTCACCACCCATGCTCCCCACCCACCACGGAGTCCTACAAGGGGTTTGGTTTGGTTTGGTTTGGTTAGTTTCACCTCCGCTAATAGTAATTAAAAGTTAGCAGATATACTGTGGTTTTATTATTTTATTCTGTGAAATTCCCCATTTCATGAAACAGGGTTTGGCCTGACGAAGTCAGGCTTCATTTAGGTTACCTAAATTTTGTCGTACAATTTGGTTTCCCGTAGGAAATCAAGAATATTTTTGTTCCCAGATTCCCAGAAAATACTCTGCAGTGTCCTGCGATTTTGCAGGAATTTTATTCTGTTTCTCTTGGTTGCCTGACAATGTATTAAGAGATGCTCTACACTCAGTTGAGTGTTGCATGTCTGACATACAGGAGCCACTTCACCTTTTAGAAGGTGCCTGTGAGTCAGTTTGGTGTGACCGGTACGAAGACGGGTCAGTATCACCTGTTCGGGTCTTGTCAGGTTATCATCTTTGAATTTTGGTGTGATTGATGGTGTGATTGCTCGCAGCTTGTTACTGTTAACACCATTCCATGTGCGCTGCCAGCTACGTTTGACATGTGCCTGCGCCACAGGTACAATGTCTGTGTATGGCATTTGGTCAGCCCCAACAGGGCGCCTCAATGCATTTTTGGCTGCAATGTCTGCTGCCTCATTTCCTTCTATTCCAATGTGGCTTGGCACCCAGCACAACACCACTTCTTTGTCCAGTCTTTTGTTTTCAGTGTATGTCTCTTGAATTGCTTGTATGATTGGGTTCTTAGGATAAAGGTTGGTCACAGCTTCTAGACATGGGTGCGAGTCTGAGAATATGATGAATTTCTTCATCCGTGAGACCTGTACCGATTCAAGTGCCTTAAGCAGTGCTTTTCCTTCAGCAGTGTAGATGCTGCTTTCCTTGTGGAGAGCCTTCTTCAAGTTCCCAAATGGTGTATGCACGGCAAATCCAACACGACTACCATCTTTGGAACCATCGGTGAAAATTGGTTTGGTTAGTTTCACCTCCGCTAATAGTAATTAAAAGTTAGCAGATATACTGTGGTTTTATTATTTTATTCTGTGAAATTCCCTATTTCATGAAACAGGGTTTGGCCTGACGAAGTCAGGCTTCATTTAGGTTACCTAAATTTTGTCGTACAATTTGGTTTCCCGTAGGAAATCAAGAATATTTTTGTTCCCAGATTCCCGGAAAATACTCTGCAGTGTCCTGCAATTTTGCAGGAATTTTATTCTGTTTCTCTTGGTTGCCTGACAATGTATTAAGAGATGCTCTACACTCAGTTGAGTGTTGCATGTCTGACATACAGGAGCCACTTCACCTTTTAGAAGGTGCCTGTGAGTCAGTTTGGTGTGACCAGTACGAAGACGGGTCAGTATCACCTGTTCGGGTCTTGTCAGGTTATCATCTTTGAATTTTGGTGTGATTGATGGTGTGATTGCTCGCAGCTTGTTACTGTTAACACCATTCCATGTGCCCTGCCAGCTACGTTTGACATGTGCCTGCGCCACAGGTACAATGTCTGTGTATGGCATTTGGTCAGCCCCAACAGGGCGCCTCAATGCATTTTTGGCTGCAATGTCTGCTGCCTCATTTCCTTCTATTCCAATGTGGCTTGGCACCCAGCACAACACCACTTCTTTGTCCAGTCTTTTGTTTTCAGTGTATGTCTCTTGAATTGCTTGTATGATTGGGTTCTTAGGATAAAGGTTGGTCACAGCTTCTAGACATGGGTGCGAGTCTGAGAATATGATGAATTTCTTCATCCGTGAGACCTGTACCCATTCAAGTGCCTTAAGCAGTGCTTTTCCTTCAGCAGTGTAGATGCTGCTTTCCTTGTGGAGAGCCTTCTTCAAGTTCCCAAATGGTGTATGCACGGCAAATCCAACACGACTACCATCTTTGGAACCATCGGTGAAAATGGCTGTATGGCTTTCAAACTGTGTCCTGATTTCCCTGTATTGTTTTTCAAATACATGCACAGGAGTCTCAGTTTTCTTGTTTGTGTCAAGGTCCAGGATAACCAGGGGTAATTTTTGTTCCCATGGTGGAGTCTCTGGTGGTTTTTCAGTCATTACTCTTTTCATTGGTACACCAGCTTCTCGGAATAAAGACCTTGCTGTCACTGCCATTGGCTTGATGGCATTTGGCTTCTCCCGATACACAGTGTTCTTGTTGTCAAATATGAGTTTGTGGGCTGGATTTTGGGGGTTAGCTCTGACACGTATAGTGTATTGCAGTGTGAGCTTTTCCCGGCGAAACTCCAGAGGTGGTATACCAGCTTCAATATGAAGGCTTGGTGCAGGAGTTGTACGTAAGGCTCCAAGACAAAGTCTCAGTCCCTGGTTCTGAATGGGCTTAAGTCTGTCCAGGTAAGACCTTGGAGCAGAGGCATACACCATAGATCCATAGTCTAACCTTGATTGGATATACATTTTGTACAATGTCAGCAAGGTCTCTTTGTTACAACCCCAGTTGGGGTGACTGAGGACCTTCAGCAGGTTCATTGCCTTCTGGCATTTCCTCCGGAGGTATTCAATGTGTGGTTTGAAGGAAAGAATCCTGTCAAATACCACGCCAAGGAATTTTACCTCCT
Organism: Sthenelais limicola; assembly: GCA_942159475.1. Lineage (NCBI taxonomy): Eukaryota > Metazoa > Annelida > Polychaeta > Phyllodocida > Sigalionidae > Sthenelais > Sthenelais limicola. The sequence goes on along the minus strand of OW804094.1, from coordinate 4,013,690 downwards.
CCTGGACTACCAGATTTTTTCCTTGGAGATATAGTGTTGGCTCCTCTTTGCACCCTCGCCTTCGGCAGAAATGCACAACACAAGTTTTCTCTGCTGAGAATTTGAAGCCATTGTTGGTGCTCCACTCAGCTAGTCTTGTCAGAGTCTGCTGTAGTATGCGTTCAATTGTTCGCATGTGGGTGCCCTTGTAGCAGATGACAAAATCATCCACATACAAGCAGCATTCAACACTAGGTTGAAGTTGTTTAGTGATGCTGTTGATCTTAACACTGAAGAGGGTCACTGAGAGGATACAGCCTTGGGGTACACCCATTTCCTGCTCTTCACTTTCGGAGAGGACTGACCCTAGGCGGACTTGGAAAGATCTATCCGTCAGGAAGTTTCCAATAAATCCAGTCAGTCTTCCTCTCAAACCCAGCTTGTGAATGTCTCTCATGATCCCATACCTCCAGGTGGTATCATATGCCTTCTCCAGGTCAAAGAAGACACTGACCACATGTTCTTTGTTAGCAAACCCATCTCGGATCCAGCTCTCCAGGCTCACTAGGTGATCTGTTGTGCTGCGTCCTCGACGAAATCCGGATTGGTGAACTGAAAGGTGCCCTTTCGATTCAAGAAAGTAGACTAGCCTGTTGTTCACCAATCTTTCCATTGTTTTGGCCATACAACTGGTCATGGCTATTGGACGGTAGCTAGAGGCCAACGTTGGGTTTTTTCCTGGTTTAGGAATTGGCACAACTATTGCCTCTGACCACGATGGTGGATAATTTCCGGTGACCCAGATGTCATTGTACACCTCCAGAAGAAGGTGCATGGTTTCCTCTGGTAAGTGTTTGAAGGGGATGCACAGAGCTGCGGATGTCCAGCAGATGTACAACAGGGATACATGAGTGGTATACTCTTGAGATGGTCAAAATATTAAATTTTTGGCATCCCTCAATTAGCCCAAGCCACCGCCTTCTAGGGAGTTTGTAGGCCAAGTATAGGCATTAATTGGTCGAGAGAGTTTGGGAAAAGTTGTTTAGAAATTTGGTGCTTCCTAGGGCTTGACATGACCAGCCGATTGATCCAAGGTGGGCCAACCTGGACCTCCTGTCTAGGTGAAGTAAGAGCCAAAGAGCCGTATTGGGGAGGAGGAAGCCGTAGCAACCTTTCCCCTCAGACTCCAGGACCTCGTCCTCCACCGACACAGGTCGCGATTCACGGCAAACGAATCGCCGCATTTCACTTGCCTTGTACAAGAAGTTATGCGGAACTGAGGACCTATTCTGACCCGGGTCCCCACGGGGTTCATGATAGAGCGAAGGTACCATTTCTTCTGGCTGATGTCATAGCCTTTCACGTATCGCTCTTAGACGATTTTATCAATTCTTTCACTTGTTTTGTAGTCTGCTGTTAAGAAGTAGGAATTTGAGTTTATAAATCGGTTCGACATTTAATTTTATTGTCGGAATTGGACATAGGAGATTTCTGATTTATCTTTAATTTTTGTATTTATCTTCAATTTCGGCGAAAGACGTAGGTCTGTACATGCACCCCCCACCCCTTTGTATTATAATTTATCGAGTTATACACTTGTACTAGTCGTATAATATCATCACTAAATGTAATTCAGTCTTATTGACTCTTTCTATTTGCTTTTGTAGTGTGGAGGAAAGACAATGTAGCAAGATCTTCCCGAGCCAGCATACTATGTTTAAGTACTTCGTGCCTGGGGATGTTTCGATAGAACAAACACATCAAGTGAGTATTCCTCCAGTGTTAATCTCTGAACTTCAACGATTATACTTAATTAGAAGACTTTCATTTCAATTGATTTGTCTTATATCCAGTGTGCAACACAGTGAATTTGGAGACGAGAGTCCGTTGTTCTCTGCCAATTTGTAACAGTGGAGACCGCAAATAATTTTACAGAGACCAAAAACAAAATATGGGTCATAGCACAGGGCTGGAAAAAAAACCTACCAACTTCACTTGTCCATTGCTCATTGGCAGCCAAGATTTACTCGCCCGACGTCATCTATCACTTGCCCAAAATTTATTTACAGAATTATAAATGAAAGCACACTGATCTGTATGTATCTTGTTTTATTGTAAGTAGACATCACAACATGGTTTTGAGTGAGTGAGTGAGTGAGTGAGATTGGTTGCTTTATGCCCTTATCAACACTTTGAAGTGTTATATCAAGGGCGGGAGAGCTGAGAGGGAGGCAGTTTATGATCATACCCAGGAAATAGAGATAGAGAAGAAGGGAGAGAGAGACAGAGAAAAGAGACAGAAAGGCCCTTTAAGGTCTTACCCAGGACCAGGCACTTTAAGGTCTTACCCAGGACCATAACATGGTTTTGAAATGGGACAAAGTAACATTTAATTTTACTTGCCCTAGACAATGATTACATTTATTTTTACATTTAAAATTTTAAAAGACATCTTATCTTATATTAATGCCCCCCTTTTTTCGGTCTCGGTAAAATCTTGTTGGTCTCCCCTGTTACAATTTGACGGTCTGGTCTTTCAATTCACTATATGTTGCACACTATATTACTTTATGTATTGTTAAGGTATTTCCATCCAGTATCTATCGTTTTTGGGTGATTCAGAGAGTTTGTATTACTGTAGTCAGTTGATCAGGCATTTTCTGAATTATTATTTAGGTAGATGATTATTCATTATCCATTAATCCTTTCTTCGTTAAACCTTTTCCACATATATTACTGTCACAAATGTTGATACCTGAGTTAGAGGTGTCAAGTCGTTCATCTGCCAGTTTTATGACTTAGGCCTCACTCAGGTGTCATTGAGTTTATAGCCATAGCCACAGTTTTATCAAGATAAATTCATAGATGTTTATTTTGTTTTCCAGGAAAAGTACATGTGACTGAAGCCCACTGGACAGGAGATGGTCATTCCCTGCATAGGTTGTGAATTTCCTGACTCGCAGAAGGGATCCTGAAATCGCAATTGGATGTCTGTAATACCACGAACCAGAACTTAATTTAAGCTATAACATAAATGTCTTCAAATAAGACTGTGTTCAAAGTTAAACGTCTGAGAGTGCACAACTTCATGTTTGAATGACGTCGAGAAACAGAAAATTGACAGGATATGGCCGTGAATAACAGTTCGGATGAGAATGGGCCCCAAGTGTATATAGCTGATTTTACGTTTGTATTTTAAAGGGTTGTTAGAAGACACTTGAGCTTCATATCAAGTGTACAATGTGTACAATGACAAAATTAATTGTTGTAAATGTTGTGACAACGTACACTCAGGTTTAATTTTGTGTCTGAAATATATGTGACCCAGTGTTGTACAGCCACAACGATTCTGGTTGTCTGCTAACACCATGCAAAGTTAGGTGAAACATGGTTGTCCACAATTCTGATAGATTGGTGGCTTTATAAAGGTATTCCATTGCACAGTAGTTTGAAAAAGAAACTATTAGTCAATCCATGGCCATAAGACTGCACTTTGGAGGACATCAATTAATATGAAAATCAATTACTTCTCTGCCCACTTGGACATTTTGGCCAAACCATGTCCGCACTGTATATGTTAATACATCTATGCTCGCTTTGATATATTTAAATGTCTACTAACTTCACCACTGCCTTACATGAAGGCACAACCTTCATTCGGGTCTCGACAGTAAACTATCATTTGGATTTTTGTTGTTGTTGTTAATGTTTTCTTTCAATTCAACTAATAAAGGGCGGTCTTTTTGGCTGCCGGCAACAAAAGACAGGTTAATCATAATATAGAATGTAATGAGAGCAGTGTCTAGGAGGCTGTATACGATGCCCACCAGTTTTTACCGACCTCAGTATCTCTCGAGAGGCCGCTAGAATAGAATATTAACAAAATTTACTGCTGCATCAGATCAGATTTCACCTCTTTCTCCCCCAGAAATAATAATCTGAGAATGCAAGTTCTCAGATTATTAACTGAATTCAGATATATGGAAAATTAGGCAAATGTCCCATACAATACACTTAACTGACTTATAAATTTCAAAATCTCATTTGACAATATTGTTGTTGGATCATCTTGATGAATACGCCTAAATTCACGCGTGGTTTCTCTGTGACGTTATACGATGGTCGGATTTCACTCTGTTACAGGGTGTATGACCCCCGATCATGATATAATTATTTATATAATTGTATATTTTATAAAATTAGAACATCCAAAGTCATCTCTATTTCAAAATAGTTTCCTTTATAAGGCTAAAAGTGCCTGGAACAATCTCCCCACCAGACTACAAAATTCAGAAACTCAAAGACAATTCCGACAAGAGATAGAATCTTTTTATTTACAAAATAAAATTCAAATCTAAAAACGTTGGACAATGTTACTTCATAAAAGTAAATTAACCGATAAGCCAGGTAACTGACTCTCGAATATATGTATTTCTTGCCTATGAATCTCCAAAGTTTGATTTGATTTGATTTGATTTAAAATTGAAAATCAAAAATCAAACTGTATTGTACTGTACTGTACAATCATTGTATTATATCGTATTATCTCATGTTTGTTATACCCACTTATACAATCATAACTATCTTTATTCTTCATCTGTCATGATCTGTAAAGCTTTCTGGAAGTAAATCTGAAGCTCTCCTCAACCCTATTGTGTAAATTAAGGTTTCCAAACCAACTAATATAGTACATATAATCTACCCATCACTGAATCGCATACTTATTAATCTCTTATGATCTATGTAAGCATTGTGAAAGTACATCAAGTGCAGTCTTACTCACGAGTTATCTTTATATTACTCAAAACAACTGTTTTACCAACCAATAAAGTATATTATTGGAAAATGTCTATATATATTTAAACACTTGTTAGTCGTAGATCCATCTGATAATTCTCTCATCTCGCTTCTTTATTGTTTTATATTTTATCCCATATTTAATCCTAGCCTCAGTCGTATACAGTAAATAGGCCTTCTAAATTAAAGGTAACTGTCGGTAGAAATGGAATTTACTTTTCATATAGACATGTCGACCCTTTTGTCATCTCTTTGTATTTTAAATAGGCAAATAAAAGATTTTCTTATCTTATCTTATCTTATATAATTGCGTGTTGAGTTTAATTGTTCTCTTCATTTACAATATTTGAATAAGCCTGAGATATTAATCATAGCTGTTCTTCCCTGGTACACCCCAATTGTTGCCCCAACCCCCACCCACTCAATGAGTCAATGAAGCTTAGGGAACACTTTGAAAAATCTTCAACAAACTAGCCAGGTGGGCTAATATTTTTTTATTAAAGATATATATATAATTGTATATATGACCGGTGAATAAGATTCAGTCGATTTCATGACTTCTGATTTTAATGGGAATGTTAGCAAGTTTATATCTTTATAGCAGGTATTGATTTCATTGAAAAGGTATGACAATCGTTTAGCTTACATTTCTTATTTGAAAATAATATTTACTTAAACTATTATTTCCTCGAGTTTAAACTATATTGTACGCATGCAAGATCCAACTTTAGTAGCTGTCAGTCATAACCTAAGGGTTACTGTAAACATATTAATGTTCGCGCAGTATTTATTTTCGTGCACCCACCTTTGTGCGCAAAAGGTATAATTATTGCATAAACTATGTTTCAGACTTCCTTGCTGCGCGAATTTAAATCCGCGCGAAAAGGTGTCTATGTACTAAGTGCGAACATTTATCTGCGCGAAAATAAATACGTTTATTATGAGTATATTATGAGGTGTTTGTCAAACGTATTAAAGACGGGTCAGTATCACCTGTTCGGGTCTTGTCAGGTTATCATCTTTGGATTTTGGTGTGATTGATGGTGGTTTGGTTAGTTTCACCTCCGCTAATAGTAATTAACCCATTCAGGCCGCGTATTGCTTTAAAGCATTCCCACGCGTGTGGCCGCGTATTGCCTTAACGCACTCCCACGCACTTGGCCGTGTATTGCCTTAAAGCACTCCCATGCGTAGGACGCGTAATGCGATAAAGCACTCCGTGGGAAAGGACACGTATTGCCAAAAAGCATCATAATAACGTTATTCAATGGTGGCGACATAACAGGCCGTCCTTAAGTTACATGACGTTAATAGAATGTGCATCATCCGGAGAAAAGTGGACGCGGTGGAGCGTCGTCCTCATGTGACGTGTATATTTCACACAGACGTCATCAAATGAATGTTCTTTTCCCGCGCGTGGTCGTCAAGCAAAACGCAACGTTGGCAGTGCTGTCCTCAATGGGTTAAAAGTTAGCAGATATACTGTGTTTTTTTTTGTTATTTTATTCTGTGAAATTCCCGATTTCATGAAACAGGGTTTGGCCTGACCAAGTCCGGCTTCATTTAGGTTACCTAAATTTTGTTGTACAATTTGATTTCCTGTAGGAAATCAAGAATATTTTTGTTGCCAGATTCACGGAAAATAGTCTGCAGTGTCCTGCGATTTTGCAGGAATTTTATTCTGCGTCTCTTGGTTGCCTGACAATGTATTAAGAGATGCTCTACACTCAGTGTTGCATGTCTGACATACAGGAGCCACTTCACCTTTTAAAAGGTGCCTGTCAGTCAGTTTTGTGTGACCGGTACGAAGACGGGTCAGTATCACCTGTTCGGGTCTTGTCAGGTGATCATCTTTGAATTTTGGTGTGATTGATGGTGTGATTGCTCGCAGCTTGTTACTATTAACACCATTCCATGAGCGCTGCCAGCTACGTTTGACATGTGCCTGCGCCACAGGTACAATGTCTGTGTATGGCATTTGGTCAGCCCCAACAAGGCGCCTCAATGCATTTTTGGCTGCAATGTCTGCTGCCTCATTTCCTTCTATTCCAATGTGGCTTGGCATGAGTGTGAGTGTGGGCTCTCCCTGCCTATCTGGTATGCTTCGGGTAATTACATTACCACAACCTTTTTTTTCCCCATGTTCGTTTTTTATTATTATTGAACCACGATATCACATAAGGAGTGCATTGAACATGCCTTAAAATACAAGCAACTCTGAGTATAGAAAATACATCAATGCCTAACAGTAACAGTGGATCATCTATAGGACGACTAACTTTACACAAAACGTTATGCAAATAAGTCTATCGTTGTGATAAATACCAGGCACAAGACTTGCCGATCTACGCATCACAGCACTTTTCAAATCATACTTTGCCCCAGGTTTCAGCTGTGTTGTATCACAGCTTGTCTGGACAGTCAACGACCTTATTGTTTGTTGTGCAATGTTGCATAATTATTTGGGCAGGCCTTCTTCCTGCCATTGTAAGCCTTGTCTCCCTTGGAAGCCTTCCTGCCATTGAAAGTACCCCGTCAGGATTAACCATGTAGTGCTTGGAAGCGTTCTTTCCCTTGTAAGCCTTGTTTCCCTTGGAAGCCTTCCTGCCATTGGAAGTACCCCGTCAGGATTAATCATGTAGTGCTTGGAAGCCGTCCTGCCATTGGAAGCGTTCTTTCCCTTGTAAGCCTTGTTTCCCTTGGAAGCCTTCCTGCCATTGGAAGTACCCCGTCAGGATTAATCATGTAGTGCTTGGAAGCCGTCCTGCCATTGGAAGCCTTGTTTCCCTTGTAAGCCTTGTTTCCCTTGGAAGCCGTCCTGCCATTGGAAGCCTTCTTTCCCTTGGAAGCCTTCCTGCCCTTGTAAGCCTTCCTGCCCTTGGAAGCCTTCCTACCATTGGAAGCCTTCTTTCCCTTGTAAGCCTTGTCTCCCTTGGAAGCCTTCCTGCCATTGGAAGTACCCCGTCAGGATTAACCATGTAGTGCTTGGAAGCCTTCCTGCCATTGGAAGCCTTGTTTCCCTTGGAAGCCTTCCTGCCAATGGAAGCCGTCCTGCCATTGGAAGCGTTCTTTCCCTTGTAAGCCTTGTTTCCCTTGGAAGCCTTCCTGCCATTGGAAGTACCCCGTCAAGATTAACCATGTAGTGCTTGTAAGCCTTGTTTCCCTTGTAAGCCTTGTTTCCCTTGTAAGCCTTGTTTCCCTTGGAAGCCTTCCTGCCCTTGGAAGCCTTCCTGCCCTTGGAAACCTTCCTGCCATTGGAAGCCTTCTTTCCCTTGGAAGCCTTCCTGCCAATGGAAGCCGTCCTGCCATTGGAAGCGTTCTTTCCCTTGTAAGCCTTGTTTCCCTTGGAAGCCGTCCTGCCATTGGAAGCGTTCTTTCCCTTGTAAGCCTTGTTTCCCTTGGAAGCCTTCCTGCCATTGGAAGTACCCCGTCAGGATTAACCATGTAGTGCTTGTAAGCCTTGTTTCCCTTGTAAGCCTTATTTCCCTTGTAAGCCTTGTTTCCCTTGTAAGCCTTGTTTCCCTTGGAAGCCTTCCTGCCATTGGAAGTACCCCGTCAGGATTAACCATGTAGTGCTTGTAAGCCTTGTTTCCCTTGTAAGCCTTATTTCCCTTGTAAGCCTTATTTCCCTTGTAAGCCTTGTTTCCCTTGGAAGCCTTGTTTCCCTTGGAAGCCTTCCTGCCCTTGGAAGCCTTCCTGCCATTGGAAGCCTTCTTTCCCTTGTAAGCCTTGTTTCCCTTGGAAGCCATCCTGCCATTGGAAGCCTTCCTGCCCTTGGAAGCCTTGTTTCCCTTGTAAGCCTTGTTTCCCTTGAAAGCCTTCCTGCCATTGGAAGTACCCCGTCAGGATTAACCATGTAGTGCTTGGAAGCCTTGTAAGCCTTGTTTCCCTTGGAAGCCTTCCTGCCATTGGAAGCCTTCCTGCCCTTGGGAGGAAGCCTTCCTGCCATTGGAAGCCTTCTTTCCCTTGTAAGCCTTGTTTCCCTTGGAAGCCTTCCTGCCCTTGTAAGCCTTCCTGCCATTGGCAGCCTTCTTTCCCTTGTAAGCCTTGTTTCCCTTGGAAGCCTTCCTGCCATTGGAAGCGTTCTTTCCCTTGTAAGCCTTGTTTCCCTTGGAAGCCTTCCTGCCATTGGAAGCCGTCCTGCCATTGGAAGCGTTCTTTCCCTTGTAAGCCTTGTTTCCATTGGAAGCCTTCCTGCCATTGGAAGTACCCCTTGGACCCCGTCAGGATTAACCAGGTAGTGCTTGGAAGCCTTCATTCCCTTGAAAGCCTTCCTGCCCTTGAAAGCCTTCTTTCCATTGTAATCTTCCTTTCCCTTGTAATCCTTCTTTCCATTGTAAGCCTTATTTCCCTTGTAATCCTTCTTTCCATTGTAAGCCTTATTTCCCTTTGAAGCCTTATTTCCCTTGGAAGCCTATCTAGGTACCTACCACACTGCACTGACCAAGAAATCAAACTCGCACTTAAAACCCTCTGGAAGCCTTCCTTCAATTACCAAACTTTGTACACCCAGAGCGGAAATGATTCCTGAAAGATAAGTCCAGTTTGAAGGAACAGAGGTGATTTACAAAGGGTCTCAAAATGGCCATTGCAGCAAGACGCTGCAACTCTTTAATTTAAAAAAAAATCTTTTCCTTTGGGCCATAGTGCCGTGCTTGTCTTCAGGTCCAAACATTACATCTTCCAAAGCCTTCGTGCCATTGGAAGCCTTTGTGCCATCGGAAGTACACCTTGTCCCCCGTCATGATTTGGTCCTGGGTAAGACCTTAAAGTGCCTTTCTGTCTCTTTTCTCTGTCTCTCTCTCCCTTCTTCTCTATCTCTATTTCCTGGGTATGATCATAAACTGCCTCCCTCTCAGCTCTCCCGCCCTTGATATAACACTTCAAAGTGTTGATAAGGGCGTAAATCCACTTCTTTCCATTGTAATCCTTCTTTCCATTGTGATCTTCCTTTCCATTGTAATCCTTCTTTCCATTGTAATCTTCCTTTCCATTGTAATCCTTCTTTCCATTGTAAGCCTTGTTTCCCTTGTAAGCCTTGTTTTCCTTGGAAGCCTTCCTGCCCTTGTAAGCCTTCCTGCCATTGGAAGCCTTCCTGCCATTGGCAGCCTTTGTGCCATCGGAAGCCTTTGTGGCATCGGAAGAACAGCTTTTCCCCCGTCATAATTTGGTCCTGGGTAAGACCTTAAAGTGCCTTTCTTTCTCTTTTCTCTTCTTCGTGCCATTGGTAACCTTCAAGCTTCTCTTCAAGTCCAAACATTAAGTCTTAACAAGCCTTTGTGGCGTCGGAAGAACAGCTTTTCCCGTCATAATTTGGTCCTGGGTAAGACCTTAAAGTGCCTTTCTTTCTCTTTTCTCTTCTTCGTGCCATTGGTAACCTTCAAGCTTCTCTTCAAGTCCAAACATTAAGTCTTAACAAGCCTTTGTGGCATCGGAAGAACAGCTTTTCCCCGTCATAATTTGGTCCTGGGTAAGACCTTAAAGTGCCTTTCTTTCTCTTTTTTCTTCTTCGTGCCATTGAAAGCCTTCGTGCCATTGGTAACCTTCAAGCTTCTCTTCAAGTCCAAACATTAAGTCTTAACAAGCCTTTGTGGCGTCGGAAGAACAGCTTTTCCCGTCATAATTTGGTCCTGGGTAAGACCTTAAAGTGCCTCCCTCTCAGCTCTCCTGCGCTTGATATAACACATCAAAGTGTTGATAAGGGCATAAAGCAACCAATCTCACTCACTCACTTCTTTCCATTGTAATCCTTATTTCCATTGTAATCTTCCTTTCCATTGTAATCCTTATTTCCATTGTAATCTTCCTTTCCATTGTAATCCTTCTTTCCATTGTAATCTTCCTTTCCATTGTAATCCTTCTTTCCATTGTGATCTTCCTTTCCATTGTAATCTTCGTTTCCATTGTAATCCTTCTTTCCATTGTAAGCCTTGTTTCCCTTGTAAGCCTTCCTGCCCTTGTAAGCCTTCATGTCCTTGAAAGCCTTATTTCCATTCAAAGCCTTTATGTCTTCTTTCCTTGGAGGCAGCATACATCTGCAGCATGCTAAAAAAGACCTTATTGTTTGTTGTGCAATGTTGCATAATTATTTGGGCAGGCCTTCTTTCCCTTGTAAGCCTTCCTGCCCTTGTAAGCCTTCCTGCCATTGGAAGCCTTTGTGCCATCGGAAGAACAGCTTTTCCCCAGTCATAATTTGGTCCTGGGTAAGACCTTAAAGTGCCTTTCTTTCTCTTTTCTCTTCTTCGTGGCATTGAAAGCCTTCGTGCCATTGATAGCCTTCAAGCTTCTCTTCAAGTCCAAACATATCTCTCGTATTGAAAGATATAATACATAAATCGATTATTTTCACAACTAAAACTTCTACATACAAGTCATACATGCTTGAATTGAGTGTTTTTCAATTGTCAACAATTTGTAAAATAAATCATCAACAATGCACAGGATATAAAGTATAATATAAAGTATAGTAAAATATAGTATAACTTCTATTCCTGAATCATATAATTATCATCAGGTATATCCTAAAGTTAGCCAGGTCTTCTACCTGGTGACCTTCGAAAAATGTATTGTTTTCCGAATTCCATAGCTTTGGTGCTATGTATACAAATGATCTCTTTATTCTCTCAGTGTGAGGAATTAATGTTTTTAGAATACTCTTTTTATTATTTTTGTTAAATCTGAGGTGGGGTTGTTTTCTTCAATATTTTCAGGTTTCAGAGACATTTTGAAGGCCAGTTCTAATAAATGGGCCTCTCTCCTCTTTTCTAGGGTTCTAGGTATGACATACTTCTTAAAACTGCACATTATATACCAGCGGCATACAGATTTTACAAATGTATAGATCACTACATGGAAGATCCCATGATGATAAAATTTGGACTGTTTGCCTCTAGGTGCCTACACAAAATGGGAGGCGTTCTGTTCCGGTCCCCTGAACGGGCCAGCAACATTGTGCTGGCCTGCTGCATGCTTCACAACATTTGCCGAAGGAGGGGACTGGAGTGAGTGAGTGAGTGAGTGAGTGAGATTGGTTGCTTTACGCCCTTATCAACACTTTGAAGTGTTATATCAAGGGCGGGAGAGCTGAGAGGGAGGCAGTTTATGATCATACCCAGGAAATAGAGATAGAGAAGAAGGGAGAGAGAGACAGATCAGACCCATTATAGATTATGGAGATGTCTTTTATAACTCTGCACCACAAAAGCAGATTATGAAACTCCAGACTCTACAAAATTCTGCTTTAAAAATAATATTACATCTTCCTGTCCAGTACTAGAGACATTCATAACAAACTAAATATTACTTCTCTTCAAACAAGAAGAGAAACCCATATTTTAGATTTAGCTTTCTTACGGACGAGAGACATAGTAAATGTTGACAGGAGGAAAGTCCGACTGCGGGGCCTTTCGGAGGGAAAGAAACTACTTTACCCTCATCCAAATAACGAGTTATTCAGAAAGTCATACCTATATTGTATTCCAACTCTATGGAACAGACTTGAACCAAAAATACAGATGACAAATGCGAGAAAGGATTTTAAAATGTATTTAAAGCACCAGTATCATCTGGCATTTGATCCATTCCTTAAGTCTGACGTAAAATCTAATTCCTCTGAAATTTGAAATCCATTGCTTGGGAAAATTGTATAGGGGGGAAAATTCTGGGATTTGTAAAAGCCCAGTCAAAGTTAGGATCGATATACCAATGTTCAAGGGTGGGGGGTCCTTATTGACTTTTCAGTCAATCCTATTAGTATGAACGGTGTTACTTAGAATTAATCTGAGGACATAGTTGTGGATGTATGATGCCCTACCAGTCTTTAAAGTAGGCATTGCTAATTTCTTGTACATGTAATTTTGTTAAATAACTTGACCTTATGCTCATGTTATACTGTTTAATGTTATATGTAAAAATAATGTTCCTGGTCTACGACTGAATCAATAAGAACTGGTAGTAATTTACAATTATATTCTACAAAAGTACATAAGGATGTACATAAATCCAAATAATGGATCTTAGTGAGATGACGTGATCTCTATCAAACATGATGGACATAAAATAAATAACAATATCGTCACAGATTAACAAGTCATCGCAACAAAAGTCAGCAAACATCACCGACGACAGTGAAAGAAATAAATAAATACGAACTATACAAAAAGATGTTAACGAAAGGACTATGGACAAACATTTACTATACATTACAACCTTTAATTAATTTATTTTATTTTGGGCGGTCTGGAAGACCTCATGGTAGAGGATTATTAATGCCCAATTCCTGTTTTATTGTATTGAATATGTATGATGTGCAAAGTATTATATGTATGATCAAATAATTCGGAATAAAAATCTTTATATATATATATATATATATAGATTGGTTGCTTTACGCCCTTATCAACACTTTGAAGTGTTATATCAAGGGCGGGAGAGCTGAGAGGGAGGCAGTTCATGATCATACCCAGGAAATAGAGATAGAGAAGAAGGGAGAGAGAGACAGAGAAAAGAGACAGAAAGGCACTTTAAGGTCTTACCCAAGACCAGGCACTTTAAGGTCTTACCCAGGAAATAGAGATAGAGAAGAAGGGAGAGAGAGACAGAGAAAAGAGATAGAAAGGCACTTTAAGTTGGTGGTGGGGGGGGGGGGGGTGATGAGTTGTGTAAATAACCACAGATTTTGATACTACCGTATTACTAATGAGTCAGTAAATTGTGAAGATGACAATTGTTATAGGATTTGAATTGACCGATGTAAACTAAGTATTTTAAGAATTGGGATTTTCTCTGAAGTTGACGAACATGATGTAAACTGATAGAAGATGTAAACACGAGAAATTAAAACTATTTTCTTGTGACAATATCTACAAGAAAGGATAGGAAGGAGGGCTGTAGTTCAACGTTGTACTAAGACAGGAGCTAGAGCAGGAGCTAGAGCCCAACTTCAGAACAACGCAGACAACGGTTTTCCAACATATCTGATCCTTCCCCCTTACATCTTAAACCAAGAACTGTACAAGAAATTAATGAAAACGGAAATATGACAGAAAATATTTTTATCCAGAGATACACTAAAAAGAAATAAACTTATCAAACATTTGAGCTCAAATGAAATGATAAACTCTCCTCCCCCTCCCCAGACTTTCTCTCTTTCTCTATTACACCTAGGTACTCTAATAACACAAATTTTATTGTTTGTATTCAGAACCATGTCAGAGATTTTGGTGTATGGGGAAAATTTATTTGCCAGTACAGGCGAAAAGGCCCAACCATGACATATTTATATATATGTATTGATTGCCAGTGGGGGCCAACAAAGAAGTACTATATGTACTGCAGGATATGATATCCTTGTTTATGATGTGATGTTAGAAATTGTTTAGGGTTATAGGGGTCTTAAGGTGAAATGCGCCTATGAGAAAATGGTACTTGTTTACTTATGAGGAGTAGAGCATGGAATTTTTAATGTATTATGATGTGAAAAGTATTAAGGGTCTTCAAGGGGCTTAAGATCATATCGTGGAACGTTAGAAGCATTTTACAAAAAATAGACCAAATTAGACAAATTATTCACAAAATGAAACCGCATATAATATCTATACAAGAGACATGGCTAAACAACAATACTCTTGATAATGAAATACAGATAGATGAATATGAAAAAGATTTGATAGAAAAACGAAGAGAAGAGGTGGGGGCTTAATCACATATGTTCAAGTCCCTTGAGGTTGAAGAAGATGGATGAAGAAGAAGATGAATTAGGGGACTTATCCACGTCGGGTAAGGATATTGAAATGCAAGTTTTCAGAGTGTCAAAGGGATTAATGAAAACAAAGATTATTTTTAATGTCTACAGCCCCCCCCCCCCCCAAGGGGGTATTGCCGAAGCACTTGATAAGCTTGACAGAGCTCTAAACTCTGTGAACTCCACTCAATAAATTGTTATAATGGGTGATTTTAACTATGACTCGGATATTGTTGAGGAGGGCAAAACTATAAATGCTGCCAAGTTTAATATGGTATTGAATAAGTATAATTTACACCAGAAAATAAAGGTTGCCTCTAGGGTCAGTAAGACATGAAAATCTAAGATTGATCATACTTTTCCTAACCCAAATAATACAAATGAAAGTGGATCTTTAAATATCAATCTCAGTGATCATAATCCAGTGGTTATTCAAATAAAGAAAATCAGAAATAGTTATGTCCATAAAATGTTTGAAGCAAGGAACACTAACAATTTAGACGTGAAAATCTTACAAGATATCCTAAGGGTGAGTCCAACTTGGGAATATCAAGACAAATTTTATGATTAGCTTAGATGATATTATGTAATGTTACATGTCCTAACCTAGATGATAGGATAGGATTACAACAACTTAACATACCAATTACATTCCAGGTATGGATTACAATCTCGTCACATTAGGGTAACAATACCCTTTTTTTTAAAGCTCTCAAGACAAATCCTAGCCAGGATTCTGCACCTGATCGGGTATACATAGAAATCCCCTGACTCCTAACTAGAGAGTCCTGACCAGGGAGACAGTAGCAATGGAGGGGGAGAGATTGAAGTACCTCCAGAGAATAAAAACAGTTCAGGGAAGAGGGATGGAAGATTTTGTATTTGGATGAATCATATGTTTTGGTTTGGTTTGGTTTGGTTAGTTTCACCTCTGCTAATAGTAATTAAAAGTTAGCAGATATACTGTGGTTTTATTATTTTATTCTGTGAAATTCCCTATTTCATGAAACAGGGTTTGGCCTGACGAAGTCAGGCTTCATTTAGGTTACCTAAATTTTGTCGTACAATTTGGTTTCCCGTAGGAAATCAAGAATATTTTTGTTCCCAGATTCCCGGAAAATACTCTGCAGTGTCCTGCGATTTTGCAGGAATTTTATTCTGTTTCTCTTGGTTGCCTGACAATGTATTAAGAGATGCTCTACACTCAGTTGAGTGTTGCATGTCTGACATACAGGAGCCACTTCACCTTTTAGAAGGTGCCTGTGAGTCAGTTTGGTGTGACCGGTACGAAGACGGGTCAGTATCACCTGTTCGGGTCTTGTCAGGTTATCATCTTTGAATTTTGGTGTGATTGATGGTGTGATTGCTCGCAGCTTGTTACTGTTAACACCATTCCATGTGCGCTGCCAGCTACGTTTGACATGTGCCTGCGCCACAGGTACAATGTCTGTGTATGGCATTTGGTCAGCCCCAACAGGGCGCCTCAATGCATTTTTGGCTGCAATGTCTGCTGCCTCATTTCCTTCTATTCCAATGTGGCTTGGCACCCAGCACAACACCACTTCTTTGTCCAGTCTTTTGTTTTCAGTGTATGTCTCTTGAATTGCTTGTATGATTGGGTTCTTAGGATAAAGGTTGGTCACAGCTTCTAGACATGGGTGCGAGTCTGAGAATATGATGAATTTCTTCATCCGTGAGACCTGTACCCATTCAAGTGCCTTAAGCAGTGCTTTTCCTTCAGCAGTGTAGATGCTGCTTTCCTTGTGGAGAGCCTTCTTCAAGTTTCCAAATGGTGTATGCACGGCAAATCCAACACGACTACCATCTTTGGAACCATATGTAAATGAAAGACACAATGCCTCAAAATAGTCATACAAAAGGACATATTATCTGTACAATTACAGGTCTTCCAAATATTTACGTCTAACATAGTAAACATAAAGACTATTTAGTAATGAGAGATGCCCTATCAACTGTCTTAACTACCTTTTAAATGCTCCAGACTAAAAAAAGTTGGATGCATCGGGGATGTGATTCATATTTATTTTGCTCAGAACTCATTCACTCATAACATTTCATAGGTTTACATCCCCTGTGGCAAAGAGAAACGGTAGATTTTAGTAGACGCAGGCAGCAGTGAGGGGTGGGTGCACACTTCTGTGACAGCCCACCAAAGTCCTGCGAGGACTACCATAGTTCTGTGAACGCTGCACATTTTGAGGTATGTAAAACGACATTTTACCATGGTATGAGGAATCCCCTGCACTTATTCAAGGAAATACAGTACATGCTTTTGATCAGACTTGCATGGCTCAAGTATAGCAAGTTCTACAGCTGAGAATTATTTATGTTGTGTGGGTTAATACATCATCAGGATGGCGGTACACTAAGGTTTCATCAACTAGTTTATGCCGGAGGTATAATTGGAACATTTAACAGGTTGTTTTAATGCATTGTCTAGGTATCAATTTCCTTCTGCCATTCAGTACAGGAATTACATTCCTATCTTTATACATCTAACATTTGTTGTACAATTTTAAGCGAGATCTACATACACTATAATAATACAATATGCTTGAATACTGAATCACTCATGGACGGTTTATTTATAAGGAATTTATCATTGAATATCATCTCAGGTTCTTTTATAGTTTCATACAATAAGGGAATACATTTTTTTTAAAAACGTGTTTATTTTGCCACAAATTCCATATAAATGGTACTTTTCATAAAATTTGGAAAGGAGACAACTTAATGATTACTGAGTGATTTTATTCAAATCTATAACAATGTTTCAGTACTCATTGAACCTACATCAGGCTTCATTTTATGGTTTTACAACAGGAAATTTTCAAAACTATCTGCACAAAGGCTGCCAGTATCCTTATGGACAACGCAGCCTACCACAAGAGACCAGAAGATGCTGCATGCAGAATCACACTGGACTAAAATGCCTGCCACAGAGGTAAAAGGCATGTGGTCTAGGGGAGAAGTAAGTGTACTTATTACCACAAGACTCCCACCTCATTCCAGTCTGTTTAGCATCATCTCTCACTATCAATCTCTCTATATACATATCTCTATATACATAACATACATAACATTACATATACATATAAGATGATTACTATATATACCCTTGCATACAATGTAAGTAGAGAGCTCCGATGGTGGATTTAACACCTCGGATAATAAATGTCTTTCTTCAATTTTACAGCTTTGTTCGATATTGGGTGGGACAATTCAACATGCAGTATGACTTTCAGAGTTTCCATTAAAAAGATTAATACTAACTTAGGCAACCATAATGAGTGTGAAATGATTCATTAAGAAAATGGAAACGTCAATAGTTACATAACAAATGTGATGTACGTTCCCTTGTCAAAAGTTATGTCACATTTAAAATATGTGTATAATATATCTGTTATATATCTGTTATTCTACCAACAGATCCCTGTTAGACGTTACTGAACCATTGGTAATATTTCCCTGGCTACCTACTATGATGTATCCAAGGCGTTTAAGAGAATTGATCAGGATATTCTCGTACACAAATTGCATCATTATAACATAAATCCGCAGTTAGACAACCTTGTCGCTGAATATCTAGCAGACAGGAAGCAAAAAACTTATTTGAATGGCCACCTTTCTTCCTTGCATATCAAAAACGGGGAAGCCTTGTAGGTCCTCTCTTATTTTTAATATATGTGAACAACCTCCCAAATTGTTTAAAAAATATCGAACTGGATGAACTGTAACAAACTCACTATTAACTCTAAAAAATGTATCCTCCAGGTTCTCGGTTCTAAACATTGTTTGAAGAAAGTTAACTTTGCAAATATGGACCATCTTTATATAAACGGTGTGCCTATTGCAAAATCAAAGGTTTGTAAGTATTTGGGCTTTACAATAGACCCTCCTCTATGCTTTAAGGAGCATTTCTCCAGGGTGAGAGGTATTGCTAAGGTAAATCAACTGGCTAGAATAAGACATATTATTAATGAAAACATTGCGACAATAATTGTAAAATCACATGTATTATCTCTCGGGACGAATATGGTGTTTTTCTGTATAACATGGCCAATGCTGCTATAAGGAAAGTTCAATCAACGTTAAACAGGGCCATTAGACTGATATTTATAAACCAGATCATGTCCACGGCTGAAATGAAAACTCACCTGCGCATAAAAGACCTTGAGGTAAGAGGCAAAATTGCAATCCTTGGCCTCATGACCAAAAGAGCAGGCAAATGCCCCAACCTAATTTGTCCAACTGCAAACTTGGAAAAATTTAGCTGTTCCCCTCATATCCATGGTCCCACCTTATGGAACAAACTCCACCCCCCCCCCCCCCCCCCACACCCCCCTATGTAAAATTAAGTACCTGACCCAATCTAAAGGAATATCTAAAAAACACATTGTGATACTTGGTGATACTCCTTCACAACGATGTATATGATTGTTTCTGCTTGCTGTCTTTGTATCTAAAACTAAATGTTGTCTCATACATGATTTGCCATGACCAACTGGTCGAATTTGTCCTGTGTACCTCATAGTTTTACCCTGCGGATAGCATTTGTTTTAATGTATTTGTTTTAATGTCGGCAGAGAAAACCCACAAAAAACTCTATTTGTATGAATAAAGGGATGAATAAAGGGATCAACAGTCTGGACATCGATTATTTGTAGAATAGCTACATTTATTTTGTAGCCAAGGTTGCCACTCAAGTAATTGCAGAAGACCATGGCCACTGCATCATTACCCTGCCTCCATGCCGTCCGGAGTTGAATGCGATTGAAGTGGCATGGGGTGTTGCTAAAAAAAATGAGCCTGCAATGTCTTTTGCACAACTCTTGACCCTTGTAAATGAAGGACTGGACCAGGCAACAGCTACAACCTGGACAAAAATAGATGCAAAAGTACAGAAGAAAGAGCAGCTAAGAGTGCTTGAGGCCAAGGCCCAGTACCAGGAGGCCTATCGCCAACAACACCCTTTTTTCAACCGTTTCATGCTTGTAACTTATTATTACATAAATAAAAATTCAATATATATAAGGGACATGTGTAATTCAAAATTTGAATTCAATGATACAGGATAAGGATATAGAATTTTATTGTTATCAATATAACCTATAATCACTAACGCGAATAAACATATTCTACATCAATACAGATTGGCTGCACAGTTTTTTTTCTGCATAATATTAAACTCACCAAATTCATATTAATATTTTCATGACAGATGGCCATCCTGATAGCAGACTCAACAATTTGTGGTATGGAGGTTGGACCAGAAGAAGTGTGCTCACTGCCTCCAAATGTTGGGATAGCATGGGGAACCAACGCACGATCATCCTGGCAGTTGGAAGCAATGACCTCGCCAACGGACCCCAGTAAAATTATTGGGCACCTTAAAAAGGACTGTGAAAGAGGTAGGATACACCATAATTGATAAGATGATAGAACAGAGAGAGAGAGACAGAGAAAAGAGATAGGAAGGCCCTTTAAGGTATTACCCAGGACCAGGCACAATGAAGAAGTCAGACAGAGAGAGGGAGTGAGAGAGTGAGATTGGTTGCTTTACGCCCTTATCAACACTTTGAAGGTTATATCAAGGGCGGGAGAGCTGAGAGGGAGTGAGTGAGTGAGATTGGTTGCTTTATGCCCTTATCAACACATTGAAGTGTTATATCAAGGGCGGGAGAGCTGAGAGGGAGGCAGTTTATGATCATACCCAGGAAATAAGAGATAGAGAAGTAGGGAGAGAGAGACAGAAAAAAGAGACAGAAAGGCACTTTAAGGTCTTACCCAGGACCAGTCAGACAGAGAGAAAAAGACAGAAAGGCACTTCATGGTCTTACCCAGGACATAGAGACACAGAAGAAGGGTGAGTGAGTGAGATTGGTTGCTTTATGCCCTTATCAACACTTTGAAGTGTTATATCAAGGGCGGGAGAGCTGAGAGGGAGGCAGTTTATGATCATACCCAGGAAATAGAGATAGAGAAGAAGGGAGAGAGAGACAGAGAAAAGAGACAGAAAGGCCCTTTAAGGTCTTACCCAGGACCAGGCACTTTAAGGTCTTACCCAGCTAAATTTATGTGTAACTGAGATTATACAGGTGCTCGTGACTACGGGACCTGAGCCTTGGCATGGTAGGCATGGTAGGCTTTGCACTGAGCAACATCGAGCTTCATTTATCCAATCCATAACTATAATTTTGCTACTTTGGAACGACCACATACTTATCGGCCAACGTCCCAAGTATGATGTTAAAGTGCTTGTACCCTCATATAATTTTATGATTTCTCTGCCCTTGTAACGACAAATGTTACTTCTTGAAATTTGCAGTTGCCCAACAACCTTTCATACTTCTCATAAATCTCGGTAGTACTTCTTGGAACTCTGTCTGTTGCTCCTGAAAAATGACCTCCTTGTCCTTGTCCTAAGTATGACGGTAAACTGCTTTTCTTCTCATATGATTTTATGATTTACACTCCTCTTACCTTGAAATTTACTGCTCCTCAAAAATGACCTCATCAAATTGCTTGTCTTCTCGTGCCTTGCCCTACATACTTGCCTAGAAAATTATTATTATATTATATATAAATTTATTAAGTGAGTGAGTGAGTGAGATTGGTTGCTTTACGCCCTTATCAACACTTTGAAGTGTTATATCAAGGGTGGAGAGCTGAGAGGGAGGCAGTTTATGATCATACCCAGGAAATAGAGATAGAGGAGAAGGGAGAGAGAGACAGAGAAAAGAGACAGAAAGGCACATTAAGGTCTTACCCAAGACCAGTACAGATAAAATTAATATTATAGTATATATAAAATATATGGTATTCACCTATCCTATAATATATATGTATATATAGTATATTCACTTGTCCCAAGCATGACACCAAACTGCTGTTTTTCTCATATGATTTATGATTTATAATCTCTTGGGCTTTGACGCATGGCAATGCGTTGCGTTGTGTTGCGATGCCGTGCCATACAAATCTATATTATAGGAGTGAGTGAGATTGGTGGCTTTACGCCCTTATCAACACTTTGAAGTGTTATATCAAGGGCAGGAGAGCTGAGAGGAAGGCAGTTTAGGATCATACCCAGGAAATAGAGATAGAGAAGAAGGGAGAGAGAGACAGAGAAAAGAGACAGAAAGGCCCTTTAAGGTCTTACCCAGGACCAGGCACTTTAAGGTCTTGCCATGACAAATGTTTACAAGTGTGTCTAAAATGACCCATAGGGGCAATACATAGTGCGTTGACGTCCTAAACTATCCTAGGCAGGGGCATTGATAACATTATGTTATGATAGCGTGTGACAGCAGGAGTGGCCTGCTGTAATATATAAACCACTCTTAGCAGACTGATAAAAATTTGTATATCCGAAAGCCTTTAACTCTAGCATGCAAACTGAGTGGTTTGTGATGAACTGAATTTGAAACGCCGACTTGTAATTACCAGCTAAAAAAATTGACAAGCTCCGGAAGAGAAATTTCTTCCGTCAGCTGTGATTGTTTATAATCGCTGAAAATGCCTAAAACCAAGTACAATTTGTGTGGAAAATGTGGAGAAAGACACGCTAAGCCCACGGGAAAGTTAGACACCAGAAGTTAACAATATAGTGATACTTACAGGGCAACCCTCACCCGTTCATCATCATTTCCATGGCAATTCCCGGTTGTCCTGGATGCCATAAAGCTTCTCGACCATGTGCATGGTGTAGACATTTTTGTTGGATTTTTGTACCCTCCCAGATCTCCTTACATTTTCTGTGGGTCTTTGTACTACATGATCTTCTCTATTTTCTACTATTTCTCTGGGTTGACGAATCTCTACATTTCTTTCTGCTACTTCTTGATAGAACTCTTGCCTGTCAAACCCATCGACTTCTACTTTATTTGGGATTTTGTGTAGATCCCTCCTGTTTCGTCTAATTTCTCTACCTTGGTCTGTTTCTATGATATACAATCTAGGTTCTACCTCTTTAGGGCTAGAATCAGGCCATTAGTCTGTTCGGCATGGCATATGCACTCATTCATCCAAAATAAACCCCTGGGAAAACCTTGTTTCAACATTGTAACAGACTCTCTTACCTTCTCGTAAGCGGGAAAACGTTCAATGGACCAAAAGGTGGCAAGCTAGCTACAAAGTAGGATTGGTAAAATTATAGGAAGGAAGGCTCGAGTAGACCTGACCTGAGAACAACCACGGCACTATAAATGGTCATAGAGCACAATACTACAGAAAAATTATTCAAGACGATTCTTATTATCCTAATATTTGGGATTTTAGTCGTACGATTACTGACGATCAACGGTCCACTCACGGACGTCATGGATGCCATGGACGTCACGCTGAACATCGCCGAGCGCGATAAAATTCCTGAAGAAGTTATACAGGATGATAAATCGGGTATGGAAAAAGCAACCCCTGAGGGAAAAACAGAAACACCGGAAAAAATTGATCAAGCTAACGATGCAAACAAGGTTGGTTTCATTGACAATTTAAATCATGGTGACGAAACGGTGGGCGCAAAAGATAATGTGTCTGACGACGAAGAAAATAGGGAGAAGGAACAAGGTAAATCTAAATCAGAGAGAACTGTAGATGAGAATGATGCTCTAATTAAGAAAATCACAGAGGGAGTACTGGACAGACTTTCCTTAGAGGCTGATCCAGATATGAAATGGAAGGAAACTAGGAGATTACAGAGAGAAATGCATTCGATTAAGATCACAACTGACATGATAACGAGAAAGCTTGTCAACAAGTTTGCATGGATTGAAAATAACTATAGGGGTCTGGATCGTAGGCAGATTGTGAAGACAGATGTAAATGTTCCGAAAGAGGAAACCGATCAGGCTGTGGGGGATCAAACTGAGAAACAGGTAGAATCTGAGGAGGGAACAACATTCGTTGACGTGGTCGCCATGAAAGCGGTGGAGATGTTAGACGAAGAAATAAATAAATCCATTCTAGACCTACGACTATCAATTACCGATAATCTAGATAAAATTGATGGATTGGGAGCACAAATAGAGGAAGTGGGCACGAAGATTTCATCAATTGAATCTGGTATTGCAGAACTAAATGATACGAAACTAAATTCACCGACTGGTGCGACTAAAGTAGATGGAACGACCCACCTATTAATTGAGAACATACCCGAAAGGTGGCAGCAAGGCTCCCCTGCCCCATGTGCGATCGGAGAAAATACTGCGCTCGCAACTATTGAAGAAAACACAAATGGCATAGTCAGAAATCTGCTCAGTCTGGTAAATCAAATAAATAGAGAAAGTAAGGTGCTCGCATACAGAGTAGGGGTCCCTAGGAAAAATCTGACAAGGGCAATCTATGTGGAACTCGAGTCCGCGCAAATGAAAAAACAAGTCCTAAATCAAGCTAGTGAATTGAGAAGGAAAACTGGTTTCAGGATCTGGTTTAACAGATACCAGCCAGACAAAAACGATCCAAACTACCAAATGGTGCTCAATTGTCAAAAACTTCTACAAATAAAGAATTTTCCGGCCGATGTGGTGTTAGGGCACATTCTGGTCAGAGGAAAGGCGCATAAATCTAAGTCTCCTTCCCCCCGGGTGCCGCCCGGCAGATGTTTCCCAGCTACCGGTTGACGACGGGGGGATAGGATTCCATGGAAGACATAGTATCTATTCAAATTTTTACCCATCTCAAGTATATTACAAAGGTACGACTTACCACACCTCCGAGCACGCCTATCAGAGTGAGAAGGCCAGGTTCTATAATTTTCACTACATGACGCGGTTGATTAACGAAAACAACAACCCTGTGCACGCCAAGCGGATAGGCTCAAAACTAGACTCAAAGGTTACCTCGGCACAGATGCTGAATTGGGAGAAGATAGAAATGAAGGTATTGCGGGAAATTGCTACAGAAAAATTCCTACAGAATGATGAAATCAGGGAAAAATTATTAGATCCAACGATAAAATGCTACTACGAAGTTACAGCTAGTGAGAAGTGGGGGATTGGGAGAAACCCATGAGGTGTACTCGTCAGCAATGGCGAACGAGTTCCGCTGAAAGCAGCATCATTCAGAGGGCGAAACGAATTCGGGAGAATTCTAAATGACATTAAGAAGGAATTACTTCGCTAAGAGAGTGGGACTAACTATAAGAGACATATATACCTCAGGTCGGATTTAGGCAGCAAAATTTCAAGATGCAAAGACGTGAGTTAATGATATTGGGAGATTCCCGAGCCACTGGACTCGGAACATGGTTCACTGAGAAAGACCCCGGACTTGACGTTAGTGTATTTGTTGCCAGAGGGGCAGACACCCCCTCTTTACTTGAAAGATCTTTACATATAAGAATGACTGAGAAACCAAAGGTCATTGTAGTTGCGGCTGGAATATGTAATATAACGTATAGAGACAACCTTACAAAGGAAGTGGGATTAAAGTACTCGTGCCCTACACTACTCTCAGCGGACACGGGCGAGACCTTAGAGCAGGCAAGGAAAACCATTTACCAGACTGCTCCTCAAAACCTCCCCCCGCCTTTAATAATGTTTAGTACAACCATAGGAGTAGACCTAGTAAAAGTAAACATCTTTAACTCAGAAAATTCATGGAGACTTAGAAAAATCCTTACAGCTCCGAAAGTCCGAGCAATAGCAGATGATCAAGACCTGATGAACAGGTTGGTTGTTTCCTATAACAACACTGTCAAAAATAACAACTTCTCACATCAGGTACCTACACCATACGTCAGTCAGATTGTACACAAAAACAGAGCAAGACGTCACATGACAACCTTGCACCCGATATATACACATGACTACTCAAAGATGTCGGATGATGGATGCCATTACTCGGAAGAACTAAAGGAAGGAGTTGTTAATCAACTTATCAAAGCATATAGGAAAATATAAAAATGACAAATCCAGCATATACTAATAACAACAGCAACTGATTATAAGTAACACGAAATAAATGTGGGTTATAGGATAGAATCTTGAGAAGTAGACAAAGTGACTCAATGAAGGGTATTTTGTACGGAGAATATTTTATAATATGATCATAGGATGTTCGTGATTTTTATGAAGGGTATTTTGTACGGAGAATATTTTATAATATGATCATAGGATGTTCGTGATTTTTAACATGTGGATGTGGGTTACGAACTCTCCAGACGCCTGTCCCCATTTTAGTGTAACAGTGTGTTTTCTGGAACCCGACCTCACTAAATATGGTCCAGGCGTTGGGGTAGTCGTAACATTAGCCACCAAATAATACCCCGAAATCACGAATAGGTCTGTATTACATTGACTTGACAAAATAGGATTTATAGTAGATCACCGTTTAAGAGCAATGTACCCTATTATATAATAATAAGTACAGAATTTATTCAAAGATAGAAATACCTATGTAAATAATGTCAGTGATGTTAACCGAAGATAAGTTATGTTATAATCATAAGATAGATCGCAAAGAATTCTTTGGGAAGAATATGTGTGTGATACATGGTATAAACTGTGAAATACAGTATATAAACTGAGAAGTCACTTGGAAAAATGTATTATGACGAAATGTTGTTTATTGATCACAATTTATATTGACAATGTACAGTAATATAATGGTCAAGATCTTCCCCTATACACCTATAGAAGTATAAAGGTGCGAAATACAGGGTTAGAAACATTTAATGAGTACGTGTAACGTATTGAAATATGTATTTGTATCTTACCCTATACACCTAAAAATGCGGAAAAGGTGCGAAATGCAGGGTAACAAAAGGGATCGATGAGGTAATATAAATGTTTTAAATACTGTACACATTGTCACCTAGAAACTCAGAATGAGGAAAACAATGTAAGGTGCTGAGAAATGTGAATATGATAGTGCTGCTGAATGAAGGTGTTAGCTTGATGTTCGATAAACACTTTCTTATGGTTTAAGGTATTGGATAACAGGAACACACTAGGGTATGAAACCCTATACGAGAGTGTAACCCTATACATAAGTGTTTGGTCACAATTTAATGAGTTTATACGAATGAGTTTGAGTAAATGGTATCAAGGCAGTAATGCTATAGCATTGAGTATATTAATTGTTTAAACACCACCTTGACAGAGTGGGAAAAGAAAAAATACATTATTGAACCTTAACTTAATTCTAGATGATTAACGAATGAATACTTTCTGCTGACGATGCTGAATTATGGCGGTGTGACTGTGCGTTCTTCAGAACCCGACCTCACCCCATATGCCAGCATCGCTCAGAAGAGAGGCACACAAAATCTTAAATTGGGCTTAATGCCAAAACTTCCTTCCTAAATTGTTAAAAATTTTACCTTCCACCAATCCGCATGGAAAAAATTGTAATGGAGAAGGGACTGAGAGCCGTTTCGGACTGGAAACAGGCTATTTACTGTGTAAATATGTATTTAGGGTGCCCACCCGAAATGGGTGTGGACATGTTGCTATTAGGTAATTGCAGGAGCGACTGTAACGCCTCCTTCCTACACCGTTGTAGGAAAACAAACGTTGTTAATTGTTGGAATGTACAATTGTACAAAGGGGTTTATGGTCGGAGGAAATATGGGTTCAAAGTCAAATTTAAATATAAAAAATGGAGTATAGTGTAGAAGATTTCAAAAAACTCAAGGGACTAAAATTCATATCGTGGAATATAAGGAGCATGTCTCACAAATTAGATCAAATAAAACAACTTATGAAAGATGCAACCCCACAGGTCATTTCTCTTCAAGAAACCTGGCTAAATAAACAAACAAAAGATGGGGAAATAGAAATAAATGACTATAAGATGGTGAGATTTGATAGAAAGATTAAAAGAAGAGGAGGCGTTACAACTTTTATTCCATATCAGCATATACAATGACAATAAAGAAAAGGGCCATTGATCCCTCTCCAATGGAGATCTTCCTGGTAACCCTTAAATAAACAATTAAAATTACAATGTAGTATCACAGCTATTTTATAGCATTGAAGAAAAATTATGTGTCTTTGTGTTATTTTAAACAAATTGTCTTTGGTTTGTCCTTTCCGCGGTGATGATTATTATTGTTCGTAACGCATAGTTCTTGTTTTGAGGGTTGTTGAAATCGCCTCAAATTCATTTTTAATATATTTATTATTGTCTATCACCTTTTTTTTCGTAACTTGTGCTTGTGCTCTTGGATGGTCTTGACACAGCAGACTTGTATCTTATTAACCAGGTCGATGTTGATTTGATGTTCCTACATACACCATGCAAAGACATGACTATCACTTTGAGTGAAAAATAACTATTTTTGTTTAACCAATATAATTACCTTGGTACCTTAAAGCACCTTTAATATTAGCCCTGTACTGGGTTCATCGATATTCTAAGTAAACAAGATTTACCACAACAATTAATGAAAATAGTGTAAAAGAATCCTGTCCTATACTGGGATGTTGAAACACTTACCAGAGGAAACCATGCACCTTCTTCTGGAGGTGTACAACGACATCTGGGTCACCGGAAATTATCCACCATCGTGGTCAGAGGCAATAGTTGTGCCAATTCCTAAACCAGGAAAAAACCCAACGTTGGCCTCTAGCTACCGTCCAATAGCCATGACCAGTTGTATGGCCAAAACAATGGAAAGATTGGTGAACAACAGGCTAGTCTACTTTCTTGAATCGGAAGGGCACCTTTCAGTTCACCAATCCGGATTTCGTCGAGGACGCAGCACAACAGATCACCTAGTGAGCCTGGAGAGCTGGATCCGAGATGGGTTTGCTAACAAAGAACATGTGGTCAGTGTCTTCTTTGACCTGGAGAAGGCATATGATACCACCTGGAGGTATGGGATCATGAGAGACATTCACAAGCTGGGTTTGAGAGGAAGACTGACTGGATTTATTGGAAACTTCCTGACGGATAGATCTTTCCAAGTCCGCCTAGGGTCAGTCCTCTCCGAAAGTGAAGAGCAGGAAATGGGTGTACCCCAAGGCTGTATCCTCTCAGTGACCCTCTTCAGTGTTAAGATCAACAGCATCACTAAACAACTTCAACCTAGTGTTGAATGCTGCTTGTATGTGGATGATTTTGTCATCTGCTACAAGGGCACCCACATGCGAACAATTGAACGCATACTACAGCAGACTCTGACAAGACTAGCTGAGTGGAGCACCAACAATGGCTTCAAATTCTCAGCAGAGAAAACTTGTGTTGTGCATTTCTGCCGAAGGCGAGGGTGCAAAGAGGAGCCAACACTATATCTCCAAGGAAAAAATCTGGTAGTCCAGGAGGAGGTAAAATTCCTTGGCGTGGTATTTGACAGGATTCTTTCCTTCAAACCACACATTGAATACCTCCGGAGGAAATGCCAGAAGGCAATGAACCTGCTGAAGGTCCTCAGTCACCCCAACTGGGGTTGTAACAAAGAGACCTTGCTGACATTGTACAAAATGTATATCCAATCAAGGTTAGACTATGGATCTATGGTGTATGCCTCTGCTCCAAGGTCTTACCTGGACAGACTTAAGCCCATTCAGAACCAGGGACTGAGACTTTGTCTTGGAGCCTTACGTACAACTCCTTCACCAAGCCTTCATATTGAAGCTGATATACCACCTCTGGAGTTTCGCCGGGAAAAGCTCACACTGCAATACACTATACGTGTCAGAGCTAACCCTAAAAATCCAGCCCACAAACTCATATTTGACAACAAGAACACTGTGTATCGGGAGAAGCCAAATGCCATCAAGCCAATGGCAGTGACAGCAAGGTCTTTATTCCGAGAAGCTGGTGTACCAATGAAAAGAGTAATGACTGAAAAACCACCAGAGACTCCACCATGGGAACAAAAATTACCCCTGGTTATCCTGGACCTTGACACAAACAAGAAAACTGAGACTCCTGTGCATGTATTTGAAAAACAATACAGGGAAATCAGGACACAGTTTGAAAGCCATACAGCCATTTTCACCGATGGTTCCAAAGATGGTAGTCGTGTTGGATTTGCCGTGCATACACCATTTGGGAACTTGAAGAAGGCTCTCCACAAGGAAAGCAGCATCTACACTGCTGAAGGAAAAGCACTGCTTAAGGCACTTGAATGGGTACAGGTCTCACGGATGAAGAAATTCATCATATTCTCAGACTCACACCCATGTCTAGAAGCTGTGACCAACCTTTATCCTAAGAACCCCATCATACAAGCAATTCAAGAGACATACACTGAAAACAAAAGACTGGACAAAGAAGTGGTGTTGTGCTGGGTGCCAAGCCACATTGGAATAGAAGGAAATGAGGCAGCAGACATTGCAGCCAAAAATGCATTGAGGCGCCCTGTTGGGGCTGACCAAATGCCATACACAGACGTTGTACCTGTGGCGCAGGCACATGTCAAACGTAGCTGGCAGCGCACATGGAATGGTGTTAACAGTAACAAGCTGCGAGCAATCACACCATCAATCACACCAAAATTCAAAGATGATAACCTGACAAGACCCGAACAGGTGATACTGACCCGTCTTCGTACCGGTCACACCAAACTGACTCATATTCTTGATTTCCTACGGGAAACCAAATTGTACGACAAAATTTAGGTAACCTAAATGAAGCCTGACTTCGTCAGGCCAAACCCTGTTTCATGAAATAGGGAATTTCACAGAATAAAATAATAAAACCACAGTATATCTGCTAACTTTTAATTACTATTAGCGGAGGTGAAACTAACCAAACCAAACCAAACCAAACCAAATACTGGTAGGGTTCTGGTGAGTAAATGAGGTGATTAATCAACTCATCCCGTCTTGAACTGTCCTATCCTGTACTGGTTGAACCAACAAACAAATTTTTGTAGTATTATTTTATAGTAAACAGTGAACAAGAAATAGTAATATCGTCCCCCCTTCCCTACATTCGTTAATTTACTGTTATTTCGGTCTTAGTGGTAGGACTTACGTGCCTACTTACTTCCCCCCTCCCATACATTCATACATTATTCAGATTGTCATAAATTGATTCAAACAGGATTTCATTACAGTCAAAATGCCCTTTATAAAGGCGTATTACAGGTTAAAACCTCCTCAGATTTAAGAAAACCGTCGTTCTCCTTGGGATATACATTTTTTAACCACTTTCTAAAAGCTTCTCTTGTTTTTATATCTCTAGGTTGTTGTGGCAGGGTGTTCCATAACAAAGGCATTCTATATATATATGATTTTTTGTAGCTTTCACATTTTGGTATTGGAACTTTAAGTTTTTTGCCTGCACTTAATCCTCTCAAAATTATTTGTCTATCGTCAATATATTCCTTATCCAGAGACCTCCTGTATGCTAATTCTAAAATGTGGCCTTGCCTCCTAGTATTAAGCGAGGGCATCTCAGTTTTTACATGTATTTCCTTGGTACTCGTATACCTGGGGAGTTTGAGTTCAATTTTTATCGCTGCGTTTTGCAGAGACTGAAGTCTGTCTAAATATCTTTGAGGGGTGGACTGATAGAATAAATCCCCGTAGTCTATGTGAGGTAAAATAGTAGCCTTATATAATAACATTAACGTTTTTGTGTCACAGACTCTGTAGAGCTTTGATAATGATTTTAGTTTTGTTCGTATGGCGTGAATCTTTTTTTCCATAAAAGTTTTGAAATTTAATTGGCTGTCAATCTCCACTCCCAGAAATTTATATTACCCAACCTCCTCAAGGGTGTATTGGTCTATCTTATAAGACTTTACATTAGTTTTCTCTGGTCTTAAGCTAACAGTCAAATATTTACATTTTTTAATGTTCAAAGATATCTTATTTACTGCACACCAATTGACAATATTATCAAGGTCTGTTTGTAATCCCTTATTCGTCCCTGTATTTTTTTCCCTTTTTTCGTAGATAACAGTGTCGTCAGCGAAGTGCTGAATTTGACAATTCTTAACAACCTTATGTAGATCGTTTACATACAGTATAAAAAGTAGCGGTCCCAAGGCAGTTCCTTGTGGAACACCGCAACTAACCTTTTGTAGTGAAGAGAGACTACCATCCAATGCAACACATTGGGACCTATCATGTAAATAATTTTTGAACCAATTTAATGGGCCGTCTTGTAATCCGAATTTTTTAAGTTTATCAATTAAAATATCATGGTTAACGGTATCAAATGCTTTTTTGAAATCTAAAAATATTAAATCAGTTGAATTTTTATTATTTAAATTTTGATAAGTGTATGAAAATAGGTGGTCCAATGCGTCATTGATTGACCTTCCACTCCGAAAACCATATTGAGCGTCACACAATAATTTGTTACTTTCTACGTAAGATGCAAGCTGACTCTGTACACAGCTTTCTAAGATCTTTGCTGGAAGGCTAATACATGATATCGGTCGGTAATTACCTGTGTTATTTTTGGCCCCTTCTTTGAATAATGGAGTAACTATTGCAGATTTAAAGTCCAATGGTACTGTTTCTGTCTGAAGTGATAGGTTAAATAAGTAAGCAAATTGACTGCTTAATACTTTCATACAAGGTTTGAGTATCCTCGTCGGCATAAATTTTAGCCCAGAGGCTTTATAATTTCCAACTTTAACTAACGCTAATTCTACGGCGGCACTTGTTATGCCATTAAATTCAAATTTACTATCTACCTTGTCCATCACTTCATCAACTCTTATTGTTTTGCCCCCCTCTATTTTGTTAGCTAGATCAGGTCCCACTCCCACAAAGTACCTATTAAATTCTTCCGCTGCAGACAGCCCAGTGAGTTTGTCACCCTTCTCTGTAGATATCGTTATTTCCTCATTTTTACTTTTACACTTGTCACTCGATAGAATAGGTTTAATGATTTCCCAGAATTTGTGAGGTTCCGACCTGGATGCCTCTATCTGGTCTTTTAAATAATTACCCTTAGATTTCCTTACTTCTTCATTCGTCCTACACCTTTGTCTCCTAGCTTCTACCCAGTCTACCTCTAGACCCGATTTTTTGGCTTTCGTATACGCTTTGTCCCTACTTTTTGTCATGTCTATAATTTCTTTTGAATACCAATCTGGAGTCCTATTTACATTTTTAAATTTCTTTATGGGACACATCCTGTTGAGGTAAAACTCGATTTTTGAGTACAATATTTCCCATGCCTTATTAACTTCCCTGGCTGAATAGAATTCTGTCCAGTCCAGGTCTTTCAGTATTTCTTGGAGTATTTTTATGTCGAGGTTTTTTGTATTCCTAGCTTCGAAGGTCGCTTGGGTATATCTGTTCCTCTCTTTTTTTACTTGTAAGAATACTGGAAGATGATCACTAAGATTATAATTTATTGCTCCACTTTCGTTTATATTTTTTAGGTTGGTATATATATGATCTATTTTGGATTTTGATTTTTTACTAATTCTAGAGTGGACTTTGACCGCTTGCTGAAGATTGTATTTACTCAGAAGAGTATTAAATCTGTCCGCTTGTTTTGTTTTACCCGACTCTATTATGTCTGAATCATAGTTGAAATCTCCAAGAACAATGACATCGTTTGTAGAGTCAACTGAGTTCAGAGCCTTTTCCAATTCAGCTAGAGTATCAACCATGGAAGCCTGAGGTGGCTTATATACATTGAAAAGAATCTTAGTTTTCATAAATCTTTTGGTAATCTTCATAACCTGTACCTCTATATTTTTATTGGACACCTGCAGACAATCTAAGTTCCCTACACTAACTTCAAGGGATTTTTTTTTTTTTCCCTACGCCGGGTCTTTATTCCACCATAAACATGACAACATTCTAAATTTTCTTTCTGAATTACCTCTAAAAATAGTCAGTTTTCATTACGGATCATGGGCTTAAATCCACTATGACAGCTTTAATCATTTATAGCAAAGTGAAACATCTTCAAGTCACGAATCAATTTTCATAGAAAAATAAACCAACTGTATACACTCGTTTTGGTTTTTGTATAGGAAATAACTTTAAACACTAATCAACTATAAGTCCTCAAAAAGGATTTTCCACCTTTCCCAATCTCTTCTATGTGAGATATTTAGAAAAGAGCTATCGTACAGGCTAGCCTCTTTTTTTTCTTCTTCTATACAATCAAGCAAACATCATCATCTTCTTTTTCTTAGAACAATTCGATTCTCAGAATGGCTATATTCTTCATTTTTCGCATGACTGATCTCTAATCTTATTCAAAATACATCATACCAATTAATCTGTTATCAAATTCAACGTACTACATTATTCAATATACTTGCAATATATTCAAGTCCATGTCATTGACATTTGATAAACAATCAAACTAGTATAAACAATCAAACTAGTATAGGCCTACACAAATATTTCAGCTCAACTTATCAAATTAAAATAACAATAAACATTAGCATCTGCCAACTTAAAAGTCCTGATTTAGTTATTCATCCCATCTCGTCCCCTTTCCACCAAGTGCATAAGTCCCTTTTTAACCATATAGGCTTTTGCACCTTTCCTTCTTGTTCTTTGAGGAGATTCTCTCTTCTCACCCAGTCCCAGATGTTTTTCATTCGTTTGCTTGTACCAGAAACATATTTGATGTCACTTGGGGCACCTATCATATTGTCCAAGAGATTTATTGAGATATTAATCAGGGCTGCTTCATTATCACCATCAAGAATGTTGTTTCTTTCCAATGCTTTCACTCGTTTGTCTAAGGGTTCTTTAACCTTTTCATCCCTTTTCTTGATCATGGAAACGTTGATCTCCTCAATTTCGTCAGACTGATCCTCATGTTCTCTCTTTATTTCGTCCAAATTCCTGGCATTAACATTTTCAATTTGAGATGAGTTTGCAATAGTTGTTGACTCAATTTTGGACGTTGAGTCCTCCAGCTGTTTAGATATTTCTATCAACATAGCCATAACTTCTGCATTTGTAATAGTTTCTGCCATTTCGTTATCAGCCATATACTTTCGTTAGATGACAACAATCTGAACCGGATGTTTATGTTCTACAGTCCCTCTTTCCTGTTGGTTATGCACATGCGCAGATGGGTTGTGCACATAGGGAGAATTTGGTACCGGCAAAATAAAGTTCTAACAAACACTGACTGTAACTGTAATTTTGTCCATACAACACAGTTATTTCACACTATCCTTTAGTCCTTTTCTGAGGAATAATCCGACTTCTTATTTTCAGTCTATGCTGTCTGTCTTTTGATTCCCGTACGGTTCTAAATAGTGGCTAGCACACTGGTGTTTGAGCGGGAAGCTAGAATTGGAATCACTCCTTCTCACACAACCACCCTCACATAAATATCCTGATAATGACTAAATCCGACACTGTTGTGCTGCTAAAACAGTTCTGTGAACTCTATGTATCTTCGTCAGGGGATATATAACTTTTCAAGCCTTGGTCTGAACAACTTCCTATGTATTTCCTGAAAAAGAAACGAGCCTAGAGCTCAACGTTTACCGAGTACAAAACTCAACCGGAAGTCCTCAACTTCAAGGGATTTGTGTACATACGTGGCTAATCCGCCTCCTCTTCGTTTAATTTTTCTATCAAATCTCACAATCTTATAGTCATTA
Source organism: Sthenelais limicola (assembly GCA_942159475.1). Classification (NCBI taxonomy): domain Eukaryota; kingdom Metazoa; phylum Annelida; class Polychaeta; order Phyllodocida; family Sigalionidae; genus Sthenelais; species Sthenelais limicola. Next base: position 3,978,648 of record OW804094.1, on the reverse strand, counting down.
ATTGCTATTTCCCCATCTTTTGTTTGTTTGTTTAGCCAGGTTTCTTGAAGAGAAGTGACCTGTGGGGATGCATCTTTCATGAGTTGTTTTATCTGATCTATTTTGTGAGTCATGCTCCTTATATTCCACGATATGAATTTTAGTCCCTTGAGTTTTTTTTAAATCTTCTACATCGGCAAATCCAAGTCGGAGGTAAATTTGACTTACATGCTTGTGTTGTATATCATAACATCGGGTTAGACGAGAGAAGAAGAGAACTGAAAGCCATTTCTTGATATCTTAATTAGGATCTGAGTTATGGGGGTTGAATATCGTCGAAAGCCACATTTCTTATATCGGCACAAAGTGCAAACTAATTTATCACTTGGTTAAGTGAAATATAGAGGATTAATATAAACACCCAAATGTATTCTATCCTCTTGAAAATTAACTTTGACTAATGCTTGAATATGTAAGAGCAGTAGATTTTTAACTGTTGATGATTTATTTAAACAAATATTTTGAAAACCTGTTCCTTCCTATGGGCATAATTCTACAAATGATTCTACATGGTTACCAGCATTCTACAGGTAGTTGCAATGCTTGACAGTGCCAGAATATATATCTGAGATGTGTTTTTTGTCAATTTTATCCTGTTGGAACGTGGTTCCAAAATACTTTAAAAATGTATAAATTATTTCAATAGCGTCCACAACTAGTAGTTCAAGTGAACTACTTTGATTGTAGCAATATGAATCGACCTTAATCACTCTTTGTTACAGACAAACCTGTGTTGTCAGATAAATAAATGATAAAATATACATAAACGTTTATCCATATTTGTGTTGTATATCTTTCCTCACAAATAAAGGCATAGTTGAATAAATTTATTCTGAGGAGCTAGGGATGGCTCAATGTTGATGTTAAATAACTAGAACAGCTACTCAAATGAAATAATGAAATAACAGACGACTGGAGAATACGTTGCCCCTATTGGTTTATTAGTGATACATTCTTGTCATTCCTTAAACCATCATGTCAATTCCCAGTACACTTCCAAGTTTTACATTTTTATATTTATATCCTCGAGTCTTGGTTATACTATACTTTATTACAACCTTGGTATGAATGCATATATCTAGATATCTGGATCTCAAACCATACTGTTCTGTGTGAGTGTTCACTATATGTCTAAGTCACTTAATATGTCATTGTCCTATCAATGACAATTGGAGGAAAATCATACTGTATTGTATGATCACTGGAGTCGTTTATCTTATTTATTTAAACAACCTCGTACTGAAGTCACTTTATTTTGTAGCAAACATATAACATTTAATTTCCTTTGTGTTTATCAATGTAAAATCGATGTAAAAGTCATACTGTTCTGTATGACTGTTGGAATGATTTATTACTCACTATATACCTAAATATGTTGCTGTAGCTGCAGGGTACTACCACATAATGATTCAAACGCTCGTTAAACGTGACATCATAGTTCTTAAAACCAGCCCTTAGAAGAATTCTCAATTCATAAAACCTAGGTTTTCAAACCCAGACATATGTCAATATATTTCAGGAATAAATTCTTAAAAACAATACTGTAAGATATTCTGAATTTCCGAGTGATATTTTCACTGATTTGGGACGAAATAGCATCTCTGTAACTTAACCTATTATGAATGCATGACATTAGATATCCATATATAAGCAAGTTAAAAAATTGACACCTACAAGTACAAGGGTTTATGGTTGTTGAGAAATACCGCACAAATATTGCTGTCATCAAATTTGCGTGGTCTCACTAAGAAACCTGTGTTTAAATGAATAATCGCCTACTTTAAAACAGCCTAACACAGGAGGTCAGAATATTAAAGATAAATTGTATATCCTTCTAGATAACAAACATTTACAAAAATTGAGTAAAATTATTGTGGAATCTAATTAAACTTTCATCCAAGCACTATACATTATATTGTCGTTGCCAGGCCAGCAGAAGAATGGTAGGCTTAGGGGGGGGGGGACCTCTATTACATGCACATCAGATCAAAATCTTCAAACATCAAGAATAAATGGAAATTGTTATAAATTAGTGTTATTTTTAGGTAACGCCGATCATTATGCAATACAGTTAAATCAAAACTTTAATCCCAGTTATACAGAAAGTAGTCCTTTTGTTCAGGTATGCTAGTTTAAAGTATTTCTCAAAGCATCAAGTCCTTGCAGCATTGTCGTAATGAACTCCTCATCAGGAAGTACCTCAATGATTTTTATATCTTTTACTGTATAGACAACAAAATGGCACTTTGATTTCTTGGTGATGTGTAGTTGTCCTCAGACCTGATAGTAATAATCATGGCGTTCATCTAGCTTCAGTCCAGCAGGAGTGTTCTTCAAATATGGCACTGTGGTGTGACTTATCTCTTTTCCCTTAGATGTATATGGGCATTTAAATTTAACAACATAATCCCCAGACATTCCATCTACTGATGTCCCCAAATAAGGTCTGTCGTTATCAATGATGATCCCCATCTTGGTGACTTGATTTCGAGTCACTTCCTAATACTTGGCAAGAGCTTCATCCTCATGATCTATGCCATGCTTGATTGATTGTATATGGGACAGGCCCCTGGTTCCCATCAATTCTGATACAATTTTGAACTTGCTGCTATTAGATGCCTTTAAAATTTTGCTGAAATTTGAAGACTGGATTTGTTTGGTCCTTTCTTTTTTCCAGCATGGATTTTTGGATTGGCCCCAAGTGCCTTCCTCAATTTCTACAACCAGATCAGGGCAAATTAGGGTGATGGCCTTTTTTTTGAAGAAATATTTCTGACTTTGGGATATCCAAATACTTGTGGTCTACTTCCATGGATAAAGGATTGGCAGGACCAAACAGCTGCATGTATGGGACACTTTCCTGGTGCACTGTGCAGTCATTAATCAAAATATTACGGAATCTTGTCCTAAACTGTTCATCTGTCTCATCTGTCCTATCCTCCAGTGGGTCAAAAATGACACTTTTCAAGTCACCAATGAGGCCCAAATTGTTTGCCTTGACAGGTGATCCACTATGGAGATTTTTAGGTTGATGAAAAGTCTGAAGTCGCTCAGTACAAGCCAGCTCAACATTTATCGCCCTTCTAGACACAAAATCTGAAAGTTTTTCATTTCAGCACGGCACTGTACTTGAATGAAGATTCTGATACTTTGGCATATCACAGGTACCTGAAATATTAGAAGGTACAAATCTAGTGAAGTGAGATTGGTTGCTTTACGCCCTTATCAACACATTTAATATGGTTATACCAAGGGCAGGGGAGGTGAGAGGGAGGCAGTCTATGATCATACCCAGGAAATAGAGATAGAGAAGAAGGGAGAAATAGAGAAGAAGGAGAAATTAGACGGAAAGGCACTTTATGGTCATACCCAAGACCACATACAAACCTAGTGTTGTGCAATAGTTCAATATTCATGTCACTATATCAATATTGTTTCAAACATCTTTAAAAAATCATAGATACAGGCAAATCGGTCATTAGTCCAAAAAGATCAGATTATCAGATACCATTGAATTAAAAATTGAATTATTTCTGGATGGACAATCAATGTTAAAGTAGTTAAATATATTCCTCTTTACAACCTTCGAAATGGAAAGACATATATACAGTCCAGGGTTCTCATCTGAAATATTTTACAGCAAAACCAGGCCTAACAACAATCCCCTGGGAATTCTTTTTTTAGCAGAATGCGATGGGGAGATGGGGAAGTGGGAGGGCAAGAGGAAGGAGGTAGCATGGAAAATGGGGAGTGGGGGGTAGAAGAGGGGGAAGAACCAGGGCAGGGGGTGGGGGGAGGGGAAAGCCAGTGAAAATGTGTGTCTGTCACTGTTTTCTGACCCTCTACTGAACTCATAGGATTTAAGGGGAATGATTGACATAGTAGTCTTACATTAGTACTTGTAGAACCTTCATTGCAATAGTTACCTTTCTTCATACAAATTCTTCGACTTCCTGTCCAATTCAGTGACATAGAGTGTCAGATATGAAGTAACTTGTGCTGATGTTAAAGCTATACAAGAACCTGCTGTGATATCTGTGTATGAAACCGCATCTGGGGTTGCCATCTTCCATGTGATGCCAGGTTGATCTGATGTGGATCAAAAATCCTGATTCCTCTCATAGGCCTCTAACCTAGAATATAAAATCAACAGAGAATGACTTCATACTAAGAAGGGGATACTTCCAGACAATATTTAATCATTCTTAGATCGTTCTTTACACCATAAACAGCTTTAAACATTCATTGGCAAATGGACTTTTATGTTTTGGTTTGGTTTGGATACGTTTTTATTTATACTTTTCATGCAGGTACATCTCCTGGATTTCTCCATATTTTCCTCAGTAACCTGTGACACTACCTATTTTGTATTTTTTTTTTTTGTTACTAATACATTATAATACAATATCTAGTACATTCAGTTTTTGTGTACATTTATATAGATTTATACATTATTAATGAATCAGAAATCCCATTATGTTTTATCTTGAATTATGTTATTCTACTGAATAACTATTCATTGCTCTCTTGTGTTCTATGATGTAATATTACACCATGGTGTATGATATTTATTTTGTGTCATCATAATGTATGCTATTGTTTAATTAATCACAACTTCTTTAGGTTCTTAATAATTTGTGTACCCTTCAAGGTTAGTTCTATTACGCAATATTGCATGAATATAATATGTATATCAATGTACTGTACAAATATTTTTACCCATCCGATACGAGTTTCTACTTTGAATCAAGGTATAAACATTATGTACCAGGGTTCAAATGATCGCGATTGTCTTATATAGGCACTACAGCATTATAACAGCTGCAGGCGAATGAAGTAGTTGGTGCCAATGTGCGCCCAGTTTACACATCAATGCCAAAATGTCAGTCTCATGACATCTATTTGGCGTTGATGTCCATATCTTCTGGCTTACATCTTCTGCATCCAAAGGTACCTACAGGTACCCTCTTATATAATGTTGGGAGGGGTGCTGCCAACCGATTAAGTTTCAAATCAGGTGAGATTGTGACTTTGTTGAAAAGAGAGATGTTGGATTGAGTTTTTTCACTTTTTATTAGGACTTTAACTGGTCGACGTTTCGGATCTCTCGATCCTTCTTCAGGGCCAGTCCAGTGTTGACTGAGCCAGACAGATCCGGGCCCTTATTTATACTCTTGCTAAGGCTCATGGGATACGGTTGCTAGGTAAAGTTAGCTGACAATGACTTGAGTTAGTTGTGTTATTTTCTTACATGGTTTGTTACACGATTTAGTTTGGTATTTTGGGGCAACTTATACATTTTTTGGCTTTTTGTATATTATAATGATCCATTATTAACCATTTTCGGTGTTAGATATTTCAAATGTTTAAAATATTTAAAACTTTCTTAAAAAAACAATTCATGTTAGGGTCTGGAAATCGTGCGATTCTTGTGGGGACTTGTTAATGTTTCAGGGATTGTCGATAGGGTGATGAACGTTACTTATTAGCATTATAACAATAATGTTAATGATAATTGCCCACACATATATATATGATTACTCATTTTAATGTGTAATCCAAGGTTGTATATACATATTCCAGTACACAAGTTGTAACACTGTAAGACTCGGTTATTAATTAGAAAAGAGCACTTAGAGGGAAAGTTCATCCTCATATAGCTTGGTCATTATGCTGAAGTCCACTGCCAAGTTTGAGTCCACCGTATTGAGTAGTTGTGTAACAGCGGCGAGAAAATCTTTACTGGCTTTATATACCGAAGGTTTCAATGTTAATTGTTTCTTCCCTGGTATAGTTATGACTGGTTCCTGGCTGCTGGTCTCGGTGGGTGTGGTTGTGGAGGAGTTGGTGCTGCTGGTGCTAGTGGGTGATGGGTTTTCGTCATGGCAATCTGTACTGCTGGAGCTGGAGGACGAGCTGCTGTCAGAGCTGCTCGAACTGGAGATGGTTAAATTCAATGATGAATTGTCATGAATTGTGCTGGGACTGCTGGCATAATCAACTAGAGTGTTGAGAGGATCGCACATAGATGTAGACGGGACTGCTGGTTCAGGGGTCTGCTTAGTCAATATAAACTCAAGTTGGTTTCTGGCGCCTGTGAGATTGGCAAACGATTTGGTCGCTTCTATGTTCTGCAAGACTGGTAGGTCACTGATAGGGGTGACAGCGGGGGCATGGCGGTCAAGGCCGAGATTCTGGTGGTCAAAATTGCTCATACCTGTATTGAGTAGGCCGGTGCGTTTTTTGCAGGGTGGTTCCATGGAGGGGATGTCTCTTCCAGGGGTCCACTTTGGTGTTCGCTTGAGGCCGGTCAGGTCGATGATCTTCCTGAACTGTGTGGTATTTTTGTTAGTAAGATAGGCGGTCTTGGCCGTGTTCAATGTCTCCTTGGTGTACACCGGATTCTTGGTGGGTATGGTGCAGTCAGGTGGTGATTGTGCGACCGTCTCGTGTGTCTTCAGGTGGCGATCGTAAGCTGACTTGGTTATATATTGCTTGAAGCAGATGTTGCAGTCCAGTTTCTTCTGGGTTGTATGTGCGACTGTATAATGTCTCCTAGCTGCCTTTCTGGTGGCGATGCGCTTGGAGCATATCGAGCATTGAAAGATTTCCTTGTCTTTCTGGTGATCTCCCATCATGTGCAGTGTTGGTGATTGCTAGTGCCGTTCTAAGTGGTAACGGAGCCGTGGGTGTAGACAGCGTGTGGATATATGGCCGCGTGCTGATGTTGTTGTTTACGTTTGTATGTTTAGGCCGTGGGGCTGCCACGTCATAAGACGTCGTATCCACGCCTCCTCGAGGCGGAGGCGGTCGTTTAGACAACGCGCACTGTTGTCAAGCGCGGTGACTGTTACGTCATCAACGTCATGACCTAGATCGTTGAAATGGGCCGCTACGGGCTTTTCAACTCTCTGATGTTGGATGTCATTCTTATGTTGTAATCTACGTTGGTGTATGGTGTTTTTTGTTTGTCCAATGTACATTTTGCGACATTTCTTGCAGATTATCGCGTAGACAACACAAGTGGTAAGGCAGGTGGATCTTCCTATGGTATCATAGGAGGAATTGCCAGCCGAGTCTGTGATCTTGGTAATGTTTCTGATCAGGGGACACGTCGTGCAGTTGTTTTTACCGCAGCGGTAAGTGCCTTTTGTAGATATGGGTTTTGGGAACTGTGAATGTGTTAGAATATTTCGTAGGTTGGGGTTTCTTCTGTATGCGATAGTGATCTTGTGGCGGAGAAGATCATCATTGTTCATAGAATTGTCCAAGATGCCTTGGTTGGAATGAAGGATAGTTTGTATTTGTTTGTGGTCATTGGCGACAAATGTGAGGATTAGGGGTAGGATCGGGTCCTTGGTCCCTCTGTCTGGTGGATGTAGGAGTGTTTCCCGGGGTAGGTGCTTGACTTTATCGTAGATTCCCCATAGGAGTTTCTTAGGGTAATTCCTAGCGGCGAAGTGTGACAGCATGATGAGGGCATGTTTCTGGAATTCCTGTGTTGTTGAGCAGATCAGTCTAACTCGTATGAGTTGGTTGCTGTGGTAGTGGAGGTATTGGTGGGTGTCTGTTGGTTTCGTGTATAGGGTGGTTCTTAGGCAGTTGTTCTCGTCAGTGTACACTGTTACATCTAAATAGTTTATCGTGTACGGGCTAGATTCAGCCGTAAATTTGATGGTGGGATGCTGTGAATTGAGGTATGTTAGTAGCGTTTCTATGTTCTCCTCCCCATTAGGTACAATACAAAATATATCGTCTATGTATCTTTTCCATACTTTGGGTCGTATCGGTGAGTTTTCCAGTAGTTTGATTTCCAGATCTCCCATAAAGAGATTGGCATATGTTGGGGCCATTTTGGTGCCCATGGCCGTCCCATTTGTTTGGTGGAAGAATCTGTTGTCGAAGGTGAACGCATTCTTGGTTAGGATCAGGTATATTAGATGGAGGACTACATGGGTCGGTGGTTCTTGAACCCCTCTTTGTGTGAGGAACCGGCGAGCGGCACGAATGCCTTCTGTGTGTGGTATGTTGGTGTAAAGAGAGGACACATCGATGGTTAGTAAGTAGTCTCCTGGATCTAATTGTGCTGAGTCTTCTATGATTCTGAGAAAATGGTTCGTGTCTTTGACATAGCTATCCAGAGTGGGGACAAAAGGGGCCAATATGCGGTCTACGTAGTGGGATATTAGTTCAGTAGGACCATTGCAGCCGGATACGATGGGTCTGCCTGGGTTGTTAGTTTTATGTATCTTGGGTAGAAAATACACGACAGGGGTACGTGGGTGTTGTCTCCTAAGAGTTTGTAAGGCTACCTTTGGGAGGATACCTAAGTTGGTGCAGAAATCAATGTACTTGTTAATTTCTTTCTGGTATTGTTTTGTCAGGTCTTTATTTGTTTCAGTGTAGTATTCTGTGTTCAGCAACTGTCTGAGGCCCTCTTCGATATAATCTTCTTTGTTTAGAATAACGATCGCTCCTCCTTTATCAGCAGGTTTGATGATAATGTCTGGGTTTTTGCTCAAAGCTAGGAGTGCTGTTTGTTCTTCAGTGCTAATATTGCGGGTGGGTTTCTTGGTTTTAATTTGATCAATATGTTGTTCTATGGTGTTGATAAAACAGTCAACATCTTCATCTTTCCCGGGGGGTGGGGTCCAACCAGAAGATTGTTTTAGAGTGTTGAGAGGGTCTGATACGAAATTGAATTCTGCTTCTTCTTCTTCATTATCTTGAAAATGATGTTTGAGTCGGATCCTGTGCGTGAACAGATAGGTGTCTTTGAGTCTATGTATTGGATGGTATGTGGTTGTGGTGGGGGCATATGATAGTCCTTTGCTAAGTAGAGATTTGTCTGTCTCAGTTAGCTGGTATCTTGATAAATTCCTTATGATCTGTTCTGGGGGCGGTTCGGGAATTTTCCTGTAGCGCCTGTTTTTTTGTCTTTGCGGCTGTTGAGTTCCTTCTGTTGGTTGGTCTTGTTGGTGTCCAGGAGGTTCTGGATGTGGGTGAGTTCTTCGTCTGGGCATTGGGCAATTAATTTGGCATACAAATCGTCGTAGTCAGTTTGGAGATTCGTGATCCTTTGTTTCCAGTAGTCTATAAGTATGGTTACTAGGCTCTTCCCAGTGGTTGTGAGTGTGTTTTCCCACTTCAGCTGGTAGTCGGAGCATATATCTGGAATCTGACAGGGGATGGTGGGGATGAGGGCTTTTGGTGTTGTTCCTCTATCGACATGTACCTGGAGGAAGTCTCTGTGGTGTCTAGCTTTCTCCAGACCCTTAGAAAGTTTGTTTAAAATTTTAAAGTATGGTTGGTTAATGTCCTGTATGGCGGTGGTGGGGTTGGAATTTCCACCGGTGGATTCGGCCACTGGTGCTGTTGGGCCGGTGGTTGCTGGGTTACCCTCTGTTGATTGTTCCATGGGTGCCCCTTCGGCGGTTTCACCGTTGGGAGGGGTGTTGGTTTTCGCTGTCTTGTCTGGGTTCTCAGTTACATTCGTCATTGATAATTTCTTGCTAAGTCTCCGTACAGATCCACTTCTGCTTATTGTGGCTAAGGGCGTGGGTTTGTCTGGTGCGGCGTCGGGATTAGTGTTGTGTCTCTTTCAATTTGGTGGTTGTCTCTCTATATCAACTTCAATGACTTCTTCGCTCATGGCTCTGTGAGAACGTTAGTTCTTCATAACCGTTGGATCCATAGGATGCTGGGGAATGTGGGAGGACGTTTGGGTCTGTTGTTGTGGGATTCCCTAACTACGGTAGAAATCGGGCCAGTTGAAACTCTGCGGGATCCGGGGATGCAGGCAGTGAAGATGGAAAAATGTTGGGAGGGGTGCTGTCAACCGATTAAGTTTCAAATCAGGTGAGATTGTGACTTTGTTGAAAAGAGAGATGTTGGATTGAGTTTTTTCACTTTTTATTAGGACTTTAACTGGTCGACGTTTCGGATCTCTCGATCCTTCTTCAGGGCCAGTCCAGTGTTGACTGAGCCAGACAGATCCGGGCCCTTATTTATACTCTTGCTAAGGCTCATGGGATACGGTTGCTAGGTAAAGTTAGCTGACAATGACTTGAGTTAGTTGTGTTATTTTCTTACATGGTTTGTTACACGATTTAGTTTGGTATTTTGGGGCAACTTATACATTTTTTGGCTTTTTGTATATTATAATGATCCATTATTAACCATTTTCGGTGTTAGATATTTCAAATGTTTAAAATATTTAAAACTTTCTTATATAATGTTATGTAACATGACACAAACTTATATAATTACTACGATTATTTTAATTGCAATTATTATATAACTTTAATGGTTATTTATACTCATACTTTTGGTTGAATTCTTACTTTTAACATTAGTTTTATGGCATATGTCATTGTATTCGATTATGTAAGGTTACCCAACTATTATGTCATTCAATCAATCATTTTCAATTTTATAATAATTTTGAATTACCCCTTACAGGGAGCAATGAAGAAACAAAGCAGGGGTGCGCCCTGGGCATGCCCATTAATTAAGGAGGGGTGTAACCCTTTGTTATACACAAAGAACATGTATGGAAATATATTAAAACCTATATTTGGTATATATATAGGGGTGGTATACATATGGAAATACAGGTGTACTCCTGTGTGTGTACATTCGGCAGTACCATTCACAGTTTGAAGAGGAGGTTTTACTACATATCCTCGTTTTTCGCGTAGATAGAGATAATATATATAATGTATAACATTTTTCTTCATCAATTAAAACAAACTGAGTGAAGAATCAGGTGTACTCCTGACAATAAGCCCATTTTGAGGGTTACATTTATATTTATAAATCAATCATGTATAGGCCTATAATAGCTTATAATGAAACCCAACTCAATTCTTTTAATACGAGTATCCCAGGTAACAAATGACGTTTATACTGTAGTATGTTGGAATGACATTTTGGATCAAGCGGAATGACGTTTTTTCTCTGAGCTGTATATATATATAATATCGCAGTCATACATGTATAGTTCCTCAGTAGTGCCCAGTATATTAGCCTTCGCTTGCTTGGTGTAAAGGAACCTTTGCTGGTGGTCGTACACCAGATTCCCAAGTTCTTCAAAAAGGGTGTTCTGAAGTCTGATTTTTTTGGCTGAATTCCTCAAAACGCTATTGAAGTTGCATCCTTTGTTGATAGACTGATGTCTGCCTGGTGCTGTGTCTAGTGTGGTTTCAACTAACTAGGTGCATGACTATATGATGTAACTAAAAATAGGAACTAATAACATCGAAATGATAGTATCTATCAACATATATATACATACGGTACACCAGCTGTCTGGTTTTGTGTTTTCTTGTGTGGTGTGATGTTGTTGTGTGTGTGGGTGTGTGTGGTTGTGTGTGGTGTGGTGTGTTTTGTGGATCTGAATTTTCTGTCTCTCTCCCTTCTTATCTATCTCTTTTTCCTGGGTATGATCATAAACTGCCTCCCTCTCAGCTCTCCCGCCCTTGATAAAACACTCTTAAATGTGTTGATTAGGGCGTAAAGCAACCAATCTCATTCACTCACTCACCTGTTTTGTGGGTTCCCTTGGCCCAGCGTGTTATAGCCCTAGGTGTTTCTTTAGTGCAGACTTTGCTGTTTAGTTTGGGTTTGGGTTTGGGTTTGGGTTTGGGTTGTTTATGTTTTTTAGATTGTCTGGGAGGCAGTTCCACAGCTTGGCTGTTTGGTAACCTGGGGATTTTTTGAGGGCTTTGAGATTGACACCCATTTCCACACATGAAGCTTAACTGTGCTGTTACTGTATGCAAATGGAAATAAAGTTACTTACATAAACATAAGTGTGGAGTCAAAGACAAATTGACAAAATGCCAGATTAATCTGAAACATATTTTTAAAATTTTCTCATAATTTCTTCTTTGTCTTCTTCATTTATCAGGTATAAATTACCCATTTTATGGGGTTTTCTGATGGTTGTGAGGATTTCATCTGGTTTCATGATGCAGGTTTCCTGTTGCCCTCATTTCCAGGCACCTCGACACTTCTTCATGAATGATATCTTGTATGTGGTCTTCCTCACTTTTATGACCTCGCCAATATGGATAATTACGAGTATAACAAAATTAAATATACTAGAAATGTATGGATAAATTAAATTTGATAAACAGTCTTGAAATTTGGTACACATATTCATACAAACTGGAGCAAAGATTTGTACAAAGAAATGATCTGAAATTAAATACTCGGAAGATTATCCTTTTTGTGACTTGTCACTCATTTTCCTGAAACACAACATATATATCAACACTGTATTTTGCAGAAAGTGCCAGGGCATTTGTATTTGTCAATCATTTAATTGTAATACTCAACAAATTACCCTTCAATTAATTTCCCTCTCTGCCGTCGTCTGTAATACATAACAATATACCTTCTTCATTAATTTCTCTATTCAATATCATCAGTACAGTACAGTAATGTGATCCTGTAGTTTCTATTTCTTACTTTACCACTTTATTAATGGACTTACATGCCAACTCTAGTTTAAAATATGTGTTTTTATTGATATCTAATAGACATCAATTTACATTTCTACATCTCTACTATTTCTCCTTCTATTACTATGTATCAAATATACATCAATTTCATCTTGATTATTGTTATTTGTGCGACCAAACAAAAACACTCTGAACCTCCGCTCTTGCTACCATGCTATGATGTCATCCCACTATGACATCCAGGCTGGAACCCATCCACCTTGGTGATACCTTGGCATAGATATGTTGCCAGGGTGTGCACTTGTTGACAACACAGATTGTGTAGCCACGCGAAAAAAGTGGATGGGAAATGGAGTGCATAAGCTTCGGAAAGCAGTGTAAAAAAAAAAAATTTATTATTGTTATTTGTCATTTTTCTTAGCTCTTTGAGCTGAAAATACCTTAAAATCCTCATGTAACACACAAGGTCTACCTTCTTTTCGTATGCAATGATATGGGCAAAGCGAAAATATAACTAATGCTTACCTGTGAAAATTGACAGTAGTATAGATAATGCGGAAATACTGGTTTTTAAAATATAAGTAATTCTTACCTGTAAAACTTCTAGGTGACAAATTCTAGATTTCGGCAAGTGAAGAATGGATTCCACTTCTTTGAAATCAATGAGGGGTCTGTTCTCAGTTTCACAAGCCTTTTCAAAATTGAATTTGGAACGCTTATGGGAGCAGTGCTGAAAAAGAAGGAGGCGGATATAGAATAATTCAAATTGTAAATTCATAATGAAAAATAAAAATGAATAAGTAGGATGATGATGAAAGGAAGTAAATATGAATAAATGACAAAGAAAAGCAATGCTAAAATCATTAAATAGGAGGCAATGAAAAATAACTCACAGGTCCATGCCAGAAGATTTGTAAATCAAAACATCAGGTCCAGGAAATACCCGAAATTTTGAGAACAATGTAGGAATTGATTCCTTGAGATCATAGTGGACATAACCAACTATAAAATCAGTATAGTCAGCTAATACTATGCGTCATCGGTGGTACTTAACAAGCAGGTTAATTTCATCATGCTGTCCTGACATGTACACAATGTAAGAAGTCATGCCACGGTTGATCAAACCTTTCTGATTTGAAAGGGCCTTGACTTGAGATATATTAATCAAGGCAGCTGCCTTCCTGGATTTTGAATTCCTGAATCCCTGGATTTTGGGCTCAATTTCCCTTTCAAGATAAGCTGCCATTGCTATCAGTGTATTGTCAAGGTCCTGGCTTTTTCGATTCATCAACAGATAGCTTCTGTAAAAGTTCCTCCATCAAAAGGTTGAACTGACCACTTAACACATGTTGTTGCGTCTCCTGAAGCCATGATTCGAAGCTGCCCATAAACACATTCATTAGTGTTTCATCTGCATACATAAGAGTTTTTATCCCACAATCAAAGTCCTTACCACTCATCATTTGCCCAACTGTCCCAGCTGCGTATAGCTCAGAGTCAATAAAAATGCTTGATAGTCCAGCACTAGCATACAGATGTCTGATTCCCCCTAGGACTGCAAATAGGAAATGCATACCTCCCTCCACCGGTCAGTGTGTCTGTCTCACGTTGAGCCCAGGTGATTTCTAGAGCTTTGGTTAGGAGCCCCATATCAAACACAATTGGTATGTCCTAATGTCCCAGGGCAATTTCACAGAATTCAAATAGGGAATTTCACAGAATAAAATAACAAAACCACAGTATATCTGCTAACTTTTAATTACTATTAGCGGAGGTGAAACTAACCAAACCAATATACGTTCATACTTTTATTGCACCAAATCACTATGGTTTGATTCGTGATAAACTTTAATTTAGAGTACATGGAAAGAAATAAACAGATGTTAACGAATAAATACTGGCTTTCTAAACTGGGTTTCTATTTATTTTCATTTCATGTCACAGCAATTAAACTTACTAGATACTTCTTCTGGTACTTGTACTAGTACTAGTACTCACGGAAAATATTACTATATTCATAGTAATATGAATAATACACACAAGGTATTTTATACAACAGGAAATTCAAGCATAACAAGTACTACAATCGTAAATGAATTCATATAATTATTTATATGGCAGTTTAATATACAGCATAGCACCTCTATCAAAATCAACTTCTCTTTAAAACTCTTCAAGTCCCAAATCTGATAAGTCCGAAAGTTACAGTAGTCTTTAGTTTGGAGGCACATCACAATCCTCACGGTCCACATGGCATAACCTGTACTGCCAAGGCAGTTGTCCGTGGAATGAGCAGAAGTATGTAGCCAACTGGTGTTGAATGTTCTTAGGCCCATTGGCATTGCGACCCATAGCTGGAGCATCATTGCTTGCGAGGCCCTCACCATCTTGTCCCCACAAGCCTGGCACAAGGTTGTGGTCATTGTCCTCTGAGTCAACCGCACTAGGATGAAGATAATTTCGACCGATTCTCAGGCTACAGAAGTTGTGTAAGGCACAGCTAGCCATTACCAACTTGGGACACGTTGTCTGGACTCATCTCTATCGCCTGTCTGAAGATCCGAAATTTGGACGCCAAAATTCCGAATGCATTTTCCACGATGCGTCTGGCATGTGAAATTCTGTA
This sequence comes from Sthenelais limicola, assembly GCA_942159475.1. Lineage (NCBI taxonomy): Eukaryota > Metazoa > Annelida > Polychaeta > Phyllodocida > Sigalionidae > Sthenelais > Sthenelais limicola. The sequence continues at coordinate 3,963,516 of OW804094.1, read as the reverse complement.
ATTTGTTATAAGTTA